>JANXHW010000002.1:179244508-179584508 GCA_026170595.1 Plestiodon gilberti rubricaudatus
CATTGTTTTTTTTAAAAAGCAACATAATGTAAATCAGTGGTCCCTAATTATAGGCAGGTTTGCCAACCGTGGGTTTGACAAAAATATAAATGTGTGGGGACCAAACACATGACTGTGGATCAGGGCTACTTCTATTTACCTAGAAATGCAAAGTGTGAATATGACAAATGCAGGTGTCTCATAAAGACAGACTTGCTAGACAGCCAGGTTTGGCTGACGGTCCCTGCTGAATGTTGATGCTGCATAACGTGTGGAAGGGCCTACATATGCCATCTATATACAGTAGCAGTTTATAAAACCAATTTGGGGATTTGGCTCCTCCCTCACTATGCTTCTTTTTCAGCCCAACCCTAACCAACTTTGCAGCACTGGTGCAGCCGCAATGCAACACCGAGGAAAGGGATGGGAACACACATTCCCTTACCTTGAGAGGCCTCCGTGGCTGTGTCCCCCCCCTACAGCAAAATGCAGCCTGCACCACACTGGCATGGCTGCATTGGCACTAGAAAGCTGGTTACAATTGGGCTGTAAGTCTGTTGGCCATGTGCCAATACCGTGGTGGCAGAGCTAGGCAGTGAAAATGTGGCAACCTTCTAAACATAAACAGTGGGCACTCGGGCTGGGCCTAGGAGGATGACAAAAAAATTGCCCCAGTCCCAGGCGCAATCCTTGTCCTCACATGCTTGTCGGAAGGACAAAGGCTTATGCGCCTCTAGCAGTATTTTTGTGCCTTTATCTGGAGTTGTGCTCTCTGTTCTGAACAGCCACTTCAAATATATAGCTGTCTGATCTCCAGGGTCTATCAGCACCAAGAATAGCCACACACAGGCTAGGGAAAATGAAGTTGGAAGAAGGTCACAAAGTCCTGTGAGACAGCCTGAGAGTCTTTGGGATTAACTGGGGGCAAGCCAGAAACAGGATTACGATGTTAAATCAGAACACAAAAGTCAGAGGCCAGAGACGGGTTAAATCCAAGAGAATCAGGCAGAGCAGGAGGATTGCTGTTGGGGTGAGGACAGAACAAGACTAATGCAAGCTAATAATATCCACACAAGTGTCTGCCCAGTGGCTCAGAACAAAGGCTTGGAGTTGAGCTGCAAAATTATGTACTGAGGACAGAAGGCTCACTGACCTAACAGAGGGTTTAGCTAACCCTCCGGCTGTAATGGAAGGTATTTGGCTGCTGAGGGACTTTGTGGAGAGAATCCTGTATGGGAAAGAAAGTGGTGGTGGAGATGTGAGTCCTGTTTCAGACAATACTATGTACCCAGGGCCAGTCCAAGACCTCCCGCAGCATGCCTCTGCACTGCCTCAATCCCCCAGTGCCACCTCTGCATGTGCTTCCCCCAGTGGATGTGGGGAAAGGCACACATGCACACACATGCCTACACATGCCCCCATCCCTTTACTTACCAAGAGCATGATCTGCAGCCTGCCTGGTCCACACCGCTTCTGTCTGAAATGGAACTGGTCCAGTCTGGCAGAGGCGTAACAAGGGTGGAGCGAAGGCAAGTAGTTCTGCAAGACTCCGTTACACTGGAGTCAGCGGCCCCTCCCCCTTGCTGTTGGAGCCATTCTGGCAGCAAAGGTAACACGCAGGACACTCCCCTGTTGCTGCTGGAATGGCTCCAACAGCAAGGGGGAGGGGCCGCTGACTCCAGTGTAACGGAGTCTTGCAGAACTACTTGCCTTCACTCCACCCTTGTTTCACCACAGCTTTCTGGGTTCCCAGCCAGAACCCAGCTTGTATCATATCATATATCAAGCAGAATTGGTGTGAACAAGGCAGGTTGCAGATCTTGCTCCTCTTTAGTAAACTAAAGGGAAGGGGGGCAGGCCAAATCACCTTCCCCTGCCTACTTGGTTCTTCATAAGCACCGAGTAGGTGAGGAGAGGTGATCCAGAGCACAGCAGTTTTCTTTTCCCCACCATCTTCTTCCAGCACTGGTGTCACTGAAGGTGGGGCGGAATGCTAAGTTCCGCACCACTCTGACCGTTACTCTGGTGCACGAGGCGGCTCCGCCCCCTTGCCTTCGTAGCTATTCAGTGGGGCAAAGGCAACGCGCGGGAAGTCTCCTGCGCGTTGCCTTCGCCCCACTAAATTCACCCCCTGTGCGTTGCCTTCGCCCCACTCAATGGCTCCGAAGGTGAGGAGGCAGGGCCGCCTTATGCATCGGAGTAACGGAGGGTCACAGTAACGGAGGGTCAACCTAGCGTTCTGCCCCACCTTCAGCGACACGGCTGTCTTCCAGCAGTGCTGGAGCGGGGGGGAAGCTCCTCTCTCCTCACATGGAGTGATCCCTTTAAACTCCGTGTGTGTATGGAGCAAGGAGAGGGAGTAGCAAAGCACTCCTTTCTCGTACAGCATTTAAAGTTTAAAGAGACGTGTTTCCTTTGAACTTTAAACCCCATGCAAGGACAGAGCACAGGGAGGGAAGGGGATGATCTGATTCCCACTCGCATTTAATGAGCAGGGAGCAGATCAAAGTGGCCTGTGTTTGTGGTGGGATGGGGGGAGGTAGTGGCAGACTTGGGATGAAGGGCACCCCAAATCCGCCACTGCTTCCACCAGCTACCCTGATGCAAGCTGCATCACATGGCTTCATGGTTGGGCCAGCCATGTGTATATCTGTTGGGTGGAGGCAAATGTGACCTCTGGAAGCCCCTCACTGCGTTCAATCCAAATGTACCTTTGCTCTCTAGGAGCAAGTTCGGGGGGGGGGTAGATACCAGTTGCCTGCTCATCCCCCAGGAAAGCATAATACAAGCAGTTTGGGTTTAAGATTGGCCACAATATACACAAAACAGGGATGTGCTGTGCAGCAGGTGAGGCAGAACTGCCCTGCCATCATCCATGGAAAATAGCTGCAGCCGAACTCTGAGATCGCGCACGCATGCCACCCGCTTACTCAGGTGAAAGTGGGTGGCTGGTATATGCGCAATTACAAGGTTAGACTGTGGCTATTTTCCATGGAAGACGGCAGAGTGGTTCTGCCTCACCTGCCGCCCCCGCACCGCACATCCCTGACACAAAACGTCCAGTAGTCCTAGCCATCTTATAACTCCAGGCCCTTTTGGTGTGGGTTCTCTTCCTTGGAGGAGACAGCCGGCTACTGTCTATTCCCTGTATGGCTTCCATCCTGGCATAAAACTGTTGCTCACTCTAAACGATCACAGCTTATCAACACCAGCCCCTCAAAGGGATCAAGGAAGATCTGGATTGCAGTGCCCCTCCCTCAAAGCTGAGCAGCCTTTCAGGTTGACTTTACAGTCCATTAACAAGGGGTTCCCAGCCAACATCCCCAAGCCAAGTAGCCTCTCGGGATTCATTCTGGCCCCCGCTTTGGCCACTCCATTTCCTCAGGACGCACACCAATCCCACACCACACCTTCCAGTTTTGAGCACCTGGCTAATAAACACCTGATCCATTTGGTCAGCCCACAGATGGCAAAAACATTCCCCTACCCCAGCCAATCAGACAAGAGAGCAAAAAAAAATCCTACTCAGGCTCCTAAACATGACCAGCTAATCCTGGACTGACCTCCTGAGTGGGTGAGAGAGGGGCTGTTTGTAGGCCAAACACTGAGTGGGGAAACGCCAAGACAGCCTCCATAAAGCCATCCTGGCCCCACTCCAATTACCATGGCAACTCCAATGGGCTGCCTCTTTGCCTTGTTCTGTGAGGGGATGCGACAAACCACCAACCCTTGGCCCCATTCTGTCAGGTTGAAGCAGAAGCTGGCTATGTGCGATGCTGACTTGTTGGCCACCCACGGTTTTTCTTGTCAACAAGAAACTCCCTCAATCCCTGTAGTACGGTACTTTGTTACGTTTTAAAAGTTTAAAAACCTTTTATAAAATTTAAGACAACAAAAATGTATGGATAAATGCAAGAACAATATGTGTCATTTCTAAAAATAATTTTACACACCCTCATTTCAGAGATGACAATAGGGACATTCCTGTTTACGTAGTTTGGCAGTCCAGAATCAGTCCAGAATTATGGCTTGGTGAACAAGGGCCAGCACAATCTAGACTCACAAGTGTCCAAATTGTGTCCTATCTAAAGTGTCTATTGGAATTACACTTTATAAATGACTTGGATCTCAAGTAACTTGCACAATACTGAAGGTCTTTTTTACAACAACCTGAAAGCACTGTACGGGTAGTGGACCACTTGTTCCGCCGGCGTATGGTGCCAATAGGATTGGGCCGCTAGTTTGTGTGAGAGAAAAGCAGGGATCTATTAAGCCCTATGGGTAGCCCACTGAGTGTGGGATATTATATCCTCTTAAAAATGAAAACAAAAAGTTGTGTTTGGTATTTGATGGCATAATCATTTGGCCTTTTCCTCCTGATTATTTTACTTTTTTAAAATTATGATTGCAGCGTACATGAGGTTATACAAGGGGAGAGAGAGAGAGAGAGAGAGAGCTTATGGGAAAGTAACATTTAAGACAACAAAAATATGCTTGCTTTGTTCTGAAAAGTTAAGATGTCAACATTTGCCTCTAGGTGATTGTGAAAACAAGAACAGAATATCAACCAGACCAGAAGAACAAAGGAAAACTCAGAGTGCCCAAAATTGCTGAATTCACAGTCAGTTTCACTGATGGCGTAACAGAAAGATTAAAGGTAAGAAATTCTAATTGCTAGCTAGCTATGTTCAGTGCTAATTATCACAGAATAATTAATAGGTGACAGCTAGCTTGATTCTACTTTAAAAATAGACACCAATCGGTACTGATCCAGCACATCTGATTTAGTGGTCCTTCCCCACTGTAGAAGCTGAAAGGCTCTTGGCTTTCACAGTAAACATCTGGAATTAAATTATTTTGTGAGAGAACATGAAATTAGCTTCATTGTCCAGCTTCTGGGTGCTTTCAACTTCAACCCATGCAGCCACAGAAAACATACTTCACTCCTTTCAAGGATCTAAAGGTAAAAACGGTCATGCCCACTTGTAAAAATGTAGACTTTAAATTATACCAATCTGTCAATATCCTATTGGGCTAGGAGCTTTTCTGTGCACATTCTGCTCCCCTGCTTAAAAAGGCTTTCCCAATGGGTTCAGTGGAGGTAGCAGAACCATGTATAAACAGATTGATTCTGTGCTCAATTGCAAAATGAGGACAACGTTGCCAAGGTCTTAGATCAGGGTGGTCCAACGTTTCGTACCTCGAGGGCCGCATGCGAACTTCGACATGAAACCCGGGGGCCGCACAATAAATTAAATTATTAATTAATTAATAATAATGACCGATGCACAAGTAATTAATAATAATGACCAATGCACAAGCTTTGGCAATATTTATAGTACAGGATTTAACAGTGGTTTCCAAACTTTTTTGACCGTGACCCTAAATACAATTTTTCTGTCATCTCGTGACCCATGGTACATGTTAATAATAATAAAAAATTATTTTGTGTAACTAATTAAATAAAATAAAACTTAAATTAAAATTTTAGTGGCCTTTCTCTCTTTCCCTGCTGTTTCCTTGCCTTGCTCCTCTCGTGAGAACAGGCTGTTGAGAAAGGTGCTCATTGCTCATACAAAAGAGAAGATGTGTGCACACAACCCAGCAGAAGCCCAGACGTGTGCCCAAATATTTGCAAGTACTGGGGGCATGCCAGGACAAGTGCACAGCGGGGCAGGTGGGTAAGGAGATGCACAGAGAGAGGCAGGAAAGCATCCTGGCATGTCTGATGGCCCAAAGTCCTCCCCTTCCCACACAGTTGCTTTACAACCCACCAATACCAACACCTCCACCTGAATTTCCCACAACATACTTCCCTTCCACCTCAACTCTTCCCTTCACCACATAATAGCCCCAATATTGATCCCTAGATTCCCCCCATTTTCCACTCCCCTCACCCCATAATTACTACAATAGCTCCCTTCGGCGTCAGCAGCAGCAGCAGCAGGAGTCCTTTCTGTTAGAGGAAGAGAACCTTTGGAGATGACCTATTACATTTTTATCTCACCTTTTCTCATACATGAATAACCATCACCTTTTTTTATCCTCACAATAAGCCTAACAGGCAGGTTAGGCTGAGAAACCGTGACTGGCCCAAGGTCACTCAGTAAGCTGAGCAGAGATTTGAACTCCCAGTCAGGCAGCCCAATCTACCGTAGCTCCCAACGCAGCAATGCAGTGACGTCAACGTGGCATCAACTGTATCCTGCTGGGAAGTTTTGGCATGTTGAGGCCTCCTTGTGGTAGGGGAACATTTGTTCCCTTGCCCCGGGGAAGGCCAATGCCGACTTGATGGGTCTTCTTGGACCTGAGCCAGTGATATCGCTGGTACAAGTCCACATTGACCCATGAAGATGGATCAGGCCCCGGAAAGGGGTAAGGATTTGGTGGGCATCAGTGCTGCTGAACCCACCTCCTTCGCAGACCCAATCCACCCTCCTCCCTGCCCCCGTTGCCACCCCGTTCTGGCCACTTCCGCCCCCTTCGACCCACTCCCTGCCTCACTCTTGGCCCCTGTGCAGCCTTACCTGAGGTGGTGGGCATCTGGCATCCGTCACCACACGGACCTGGCTAGGAGACCTCCTGTGGAGACCTCCGGCAGCTGTTATTCCTGCGCAGGATGCAGCATAGCCCGTGCTGGCCCCGCTGCATCGCTGTGTGGGAGATTAGGTAGGATTGGGCTGTTATTGTACTAGTTGGTTTCAGACAGCGATGATCCACATTTTATTTACTTATTTTGCATGGATTCTGCTTTCCCACCAAGCTGCTCAGGGCAGTGTGCATGGGCTATAACCCATTTTCCCCCTCCTGGGAAGCACAATTGATGTCTGTCTTGCCCACATCCAGTATCATGTTAGATTGCCAGTCACTTGCAAAAGAACTGCTGTCCTTGGAGAAAAAAAACAAAAGTTCTGATCTAATAGGCCTGTCTAGAGAGCTGCCTGGGGTCTGGCATGCTTGCTGAGCACATGCTTAAAGTTAACGAGTCCTTTGACTGTGTCTCTATGTGCCATACATGACTGGGAGGTTTCACTGATTTAACCTGAGGCAGCACTTCAGAGAGCTATTCTCAAATGATCTTAAACTCCATCAGAATTTTAATATTTGATTACATTTGAAAATTTGACAGATGGACTGTGGACAGGAGAAGTGTCTTCTGAACACACTGGCATGATCAATAATGCAGCACTGGCTGCAAAAGAATGGTTTTTCAGGTGAAGTGAAAATATAAAGACTGATTTGATTGAGTTTTATACCGATTTTGCTCTAACATACCAATTTTTGAAGCCAAATATCTATAGTCCTAATTTTAGCCTGCTTTGTGCCAGATTTTGAATGTGAGATTAATTTGAGCTAATGCCTGAGTGCTACTAGTGTCATTTGGCAAATATACTGTATATTGGGTAGCATCCAAAAAGAAAGCCAGTACTATGGAAGGTAATGGGACTTGAGTTAGTCATGGCTAACTCAAGTCTCATTAATCTAAATGAGACTGAAGTTCAATGAGGCCTCAATGGCACGGAGCCATTTACAGCAGCAGAAAAGCTTTCCATTGCTGTAAAATGGCTGTCACACGCAGTGTGACATCAGTGGCCATTTTCTGTGTGCTGTTGCAAGAGGTGACAGCGCCAGAAGAGCACTGGACCCTGATACACCTGCCGGTACAGGTAAGCCTGGGGCAGGGAAAGGGTAGATTGGGGCTGGGAGTGGGTGGATCATGGGAGCGTCAAGGGTGGGCAGGGGGGGTTCAGAGGGGAGAGCTCCACTGATATCCTGAAAGCTCTGCTGATATCTTAACCCCTGTTTTGTCCCTGATACGCCTCCTTCACACTACTTGAATTTGCACGAGGTAAATAGCTTGCACAGGTTTGAGTAGACCCACTGGGGACCATGAGGGAGCAGAGGAGGGTAAGTAAAACATTCTTCCCTCTGCCCCCACATGGTCTCCAGTTGCCCGCAGGATGCATCGGGGCCTGTGCCAGTGCTGCTGCAACCTGCGCGCAGCATTTAGTTAGGATTAGGCTGTTAGTCTCATTTTCTATGGATACAATCCCCAATTTTTGGTTATTTTTACCAAGTTATGTTGTTCTGAAGTTTTGGCAGAATTCCCCATTAGAATGAGTGATGCTAAAATGAGAGACAACCTGCATCTTTCTCACACCTGTTAAAGAAATCACAGTAGGCATCGTTCTGCATGAACAGTTTACTAAGCAGAATGAGAACAAGAGACGCACAGTTCAAAATAACTAAACAGTTAGAGGAGTAAGATATTCTCAGAAATATCTGAATCAGACATGTGGTGCCTGAGAAATGGAAGCACAATCAACATTACAGTTATGACTGTGTGTCATCCATCATTTCAGATCTGTAATCTAGCTACATAATACTCTCACTACAGAATTAGGGTCAATTCTATTCAAGGACCCAATTCTATTGTTTTAAAAGGGACCTAGAATAACTGACCAGAACTTAAAGCCTACTTAAGTCAGTAGGCTTCTTACTGCACAATCCTACATAACTTGCAGGCAGTGGAACTAGCTTCCGCCGCCCGCCGTAGTTGCAAACGTGCCGTAAAACACGTTTGCGGACTACTTTCGAGCAGGGAAGGCCGGCGCAAGGCTGGCCTTCCCTGCTCCACCGCTGGAGCCCTTGGCCCGCTGGCGGACCCAGGTAGGTTTGGATCCAGCGGTCGGGTGGGTCGGTCGGTGGATGGGTGGGAGGGACAGCAGAGCCGGGAGGCCCATAGGCCCAGCCGCCCCAAGTGGGGGCAGGGGCATGGCGTCCACCATATCCCGGTCGTTGCCGGTCCCCGCAGGGCGGCTGGGCTGTTACATGGCCTCCTGCGACCTCTGCCAGCAAAATAGCTGGTGGAAATCTGAGGAGGCCTATCGGCCCTAGCCGCCGTTACACTCAGGGAAGGAGACGAGCGTCCCCTTCCCCGAGTAGACTTTCTGCTGCGGGCTGCCTGCTGCAGCCTGCCCGTGGCGGAGCACTGGATCGGGCAGATGGTCTTGGCCAGCCGTCCAATCTTTACGTAGGATTGGGCTGCCCGAGATTTTATTTCTTGAAATATAGGAGACATGTTTTTCTTACAATACATGGTGAAGAATCTGGCTTCCCCTCTCTTCTGAGTACTTCTGAGCTGTCACTATGCTTTTCTTATATACATTTCCTTATAAAACTGTCATAGGGTGCACCTCTTGCCTTTCAGGATCCTTTGGCCCCATGGTTTACATTTTGTTCTCCATACACATGTACACAATGCACATTTGCCAATTGATGATAATGCTTCATGCATCAGATTTAGTGGGGTCTAGTAGTCCATGAAAACTTCTGCTACCATAAGACATTTGAGTCTTCAGGGTGCCACAGTAAGCTTGGTGTGTTTATGCCCCTCATTTATTTACCCCATCTTCCCTTGCACAAACCTCTCAAATCTGCATCTGTGGTCTAGATCCTCCACCTCTAGAGTCCCGTTGTGGCATCTTCTTCCACCCTCGCCATGCTCCTGTTCTTTCCTCTCATCTTCTGTTTTCTTCCCAAACATGTCTCATACCTAGAGCAGCAAAAAAAAAAAAGCGAGTGTGTGGTTGAAATCAATGGCAGATTGGGCTGAATTTTTAAAGGAGCTCTTCCTTATCAAGGCCATGGTAGGATCAACTGTTCTTCATCCTCAGCTTGACAGTTTCATTTCCAAGCTATTTTCTTTCTCCAAAGTCCATATGATTTCTATTCCATACCTCCCAATGTCACTTACTAATCGCCCATCATCGCAACCCAAAGTGGATAAGGCCGTAAGCCTCTCCTGCCTGTTTTTCATAAAGCTCACGTGCATCATATTAACTTTGCGGTATTATTTCCTGACCAAAATGAGCTGAGATAATAGATTATGTTTTATTGCCTTCTGCACTGGATTTTGTTTTATTACTCTTCATTTTTATTCCAATGCATATTTTAGGGAAGTGATTAAATATACCTCCCTCTGGTTATGTATCTGTTATCTGAAGCTGATGAAATCATCTAGCATTTGTGTTTTTGTATAAGGAAGGCAGAGTAAATGCTTAACTTTTATTAGCTCAGTTTTTGGCAGTGTGAAAAAAGAGGACGAAAGACACTATAAATGAGATCATTGTATTGTCTGTTGCTGGGTGGTTGCTTTCTATAGCTCTCCAGTGACCAATGTGCTAGAAATTTCATTTGCACCTTCCTGTGATAGTGCAGTAAAAAATGAAGTGCTTATCTATACACAAAGGCCAAATCTTCATCTTTTCTAAATTGGTAAACATTTTTATACTGTAGCTGTATTTTTGGCCAAACGAGTAATCCCATTGATGGAAATAGGAGCAAAAATGATCTTAGCTTCCTGGAGAGAACCCTGAAAAAAAAAAAGATTTCTCTCTGTTACCTTGACATGATTTTCCATTAGATTATGGAACGTGCAGCATGATCCTATGCATGTCTATGCAGAAGGAAGTCCTATTGATTTCAATGGGACTTACTCCCAGGTTAGCGTGTAAACAACAGAATTGCATAATTGCCCATTCTTATGTAGAATGTTGCGCGTAAGTCTTGCAATATCTTATCTTTTTAAAATAAAAAGCAGTCACAGGGCCCAATCCAAATTGGAGACACAGTGCACAGGGAGGGGAAATCCCACTAGAAATCCTCCCTTCTCTTGCCATAGCTGCTGTTTGCACCTGAAGCAACTATTTGTAGTAAATGACAGCTCAATTTGTGTGTGTGTGTGTGTGTGTGTGTGTGTGTGTGTATGTGTGTGTGTGTGTGTGTGTGTGTGTGTGTGTGTGTGTGTGTGTGTGAGAGAGAGAGAGAGAGAGAGAGAGAGAGAGAGAGAGAGAGAGAGAGAAATCTCACAGGGAAAATGGCACAGGGAAAAGGTTGACCTCACCCTCCACATGCACTATAGAATAGAATTTGCCAGAATTAAACAATTTTTTAATTCCGAATTAATTATGACTTGGACAGCCCAATCGTATTCTGGACTAGATTGTTGCACACAGCCATTTACGACAGTGGAAGAGACTTCCGCTCTTGTAAAATGGCTGCTTACAAGGCACACAGTGCTCCATTGGCGGCCATTTTGGGAGCACTGCCACAAGCAGCAGCGCTCCTGGGATGTCACTGGACCTGCCTGGATCCACCGGAGCAGATAAGGCACAGTGGCAGGGAGGGGGCTAAATGGGGCAAGGAGGGGGAAGTAATGGGACGGGGAGGCTGCAGGAGGGGGTGGATCTGGCAGTGATGCTGTGCACTGGATCCTATCTTCCCTTTTTGCACCCTCCTTGCCCCCTTTCTCTCCTCGGACTTGTACCAGCTACAGAGCTGGCACAGCTACAGAGCTGGCACAGGTCCGAGGAGACCCATTGCGGAGTGGGAGGCTTACAGATGGATAAGGGGATTTAACCCCTTACCCCTCTGAAGCCTCCCGATCTGCCCCCCCCTTCCTGGATATAGCACACACCTTTTCAGTGTGGCTGCACCAGCAGGGTGGGGGAAGGATAGGATTGGGCTCTCAATTATGTAATGTGCAGTTTGTCTCTTAGTTTTGCTTCTGTGCAACTTTTAATCATTTCAGTAGGCAGTGGCGTTGCTCGTGTGCCCTGGGGGTGGGGCGATGATGCGTTTTGTGCCATCGCCCCCCCCCCCACCTACACTCCTGGAAGGTTTCATTCTAGGACCTCAGTCAGGCGGGTGGGCTCACCCAAAGTGCTGAAAATGGTGCAAAACCCCTCCACGGCTGCAGACACAGCCACTCCGGTTGCAAAAAAGCAGCTGCGGAGCAGAAAGCTGCTCACAAGGAGACCGCAAGGAGACTGCAATGAGCTCGCAAGGAGACCATGGCTGTCATCAGGGACACTGCACACATACGGACCCCAGCCTGGCTATGCTACTGTCAGTAGGGTTTTTAATTTTTTTTAAAAAAATATTTCATTTTATAAAAAGAAAACAAAAATATATACATGTGCATAGATATATGTAGGTATTTTGAACAGAATATACGATATATAGTAGGGCTTGTATAAGAAAGTTTCCTGGTGACTTGTGTTCTTGGTCAGTCACATGTGGTCATTAGAAGATAAGAATTGACTTTCCCTGTCCCACCCTACCAAGTCAGTATTGTGTTTGCAAGGTAACAATGTCATAGTAATAAAACAAAGGGAATCACTATTATCAGTAGAAAATAGTAGCTGGTGTTCCACATCATTCCTGTATGGTGCTTCTCGATGAATGACTGAAGCCATTTCTCTCTGTCTTGATCCAATGATTGCCAGGTCTGCATTCATTCTGTATCAAGAATACTGGTAGCTGAAATCAGACCTGTTTATACAAATTGGGTGAAATTATTCTAATTTGCTTCGACTCCGTAATTTATTTTGATTTTGGTATCATGAGGAGGGTCCAGAAGCTTTCATTTCATGTACTGAAGTTCCCCCTGATCTCTGGCAATCTTTTCAGTCAGGTACAAGAAAGTGAACTGCGGTTGGCTTAGTGGTTAAGACGCTGAACTGCAGACCGGAAGGTCGGTAGGACAACAGTTCTAGACCTGAGTGCCGCAGCTCCTCCAACCTAGCAGTTCGAAAGCAAGAAATTGCAAGTAGATAAATAGGTACCGCTGTGGCGGGAAGGTAACGGCTTTCCGTTAGTCATGCTGGCCACATGACCACATAAATGTCTTCAGCGCTGGCTCTTCATCCAGAAACGGGGGTGAGCACCCGCCAGAGATGTCATGGCACTGGGGGCAGCGGGCCCACGGGGCGGCATACTTGCCTCTGGTACGCGTCCTGGTCGCTCCCGACGATCATTCTCGTGTTGGTGTTTTGGCCCGCCCGCCCTGGACCCGTTTGGCTCTGAAAAGACTTACAAAACAGATGGGGTGTGTGTGCGCGTGCTGATGTCACGCCCCCAGGGAGCGTGGCGCTAGCGGCGACACGTGGGGGTGTCGCATCGGCGGGCCCCCCTTGTGGGGGCATAGTTCCGTCTCTGGCACCCGCACCCTAGAGCCAGACATGACTGGCTTTCGTGCAGGGGATACCTTTACCTTTACCCTACAAGAAAGTGAATCTGACTTCTCAGATATCTGCACACATTACCTATACGTGTTCAGACATGTCTTTGCTGTTGCAAGGATTAGAAACTTGCCTTAAAAACCAAAAAGGAAGTAAGCTGATCTTCTCAGGAAGTTGAACCCTCTAATTACATTAATACCACATTCTTCTCCACTATAGCTGTGCTTTTTGCAGCATAGACACTACCCTAAACATTGCTTCCAAATATCTGGACTTTCAAGAATGGCAGAATCCTTTGTTTTTTCAAAGAAACATAACCATTACGAAAATAAAGACAGGGACCCCAAGAAAAGCTCCCAAAGCAGTGAGAGCAAAGAATCTCTGAGAGCCCACCTTGGTGAAAAATAATAGTTATAGAGGAGAAACTAGGCTTTCTGTCATCCCAGAATGTGAATTGGTGCTTTCATTCCATCTCGGTCAGTTGATTCTGTTGGTGGAAGAGCCTGCAGAAGCTAGGAGACACATTGGATTGTGTGTATATTTGAAGGAGGATTTGTCTTTGTTCTTCCATTAGAGCAGAACTAAATGTTACACAAAACACAAGACTGTCACTGAAAATGACATCTAACTGTCAAATTCCTTTGACCCGCTCTGTAGCAACTAGCACACCTTACTTGTGTCTTGACATTGTTTTGCTCTGTGTTTCCTTTGCCCCTAATTTACATCATTGGCTGCCCCTAGTAGGGGCAAAGAAATCCATGGTGGAAGGATATCAGTACACATGTGCTAAATTGTATTGGATGCTAAAAGGAAGAGGCAGGAAGTAAATACAGGGCTGCCATTTTCAGCAGAGGGGCAAGGATCTCGATGGGGCGCCTGGAGCAAGGGCGGGGCCTGTGACGTGATGACGAGGGTGAGCCCTGTGTGCACTTCGTGCGCCCTGTGTAGCCAATAGGAGAGCGGAGGGAGGCAGCTGCGCACGCAGCGCGGCTCCAACCATGCCCCCCCTCGCCGGTTTCGTTACCATTTTGGAGCCGTTCGGGCTCCAGGGAGGGCGGGCGGGCAGGGCGAAGCAAGAAGACGGCAAGTACGCCCCAGCCCCAATGCTGAGTGCGCCCCCACCCGCGAGCGGAGCAGCTGCTTCGCGCGCTCCGCCCTAGTCACACTTCTGATTTTCAGTGGCAGCCCTGTGTTTCTTCTAATGGTTAGGCCCCGCCCTCAGCCATGTCAAAACTGGAAAGACAGAACGGCAGTAAAAAGTTCTGCCTTCCATGTGGTTGCTCCACAGAGAGGTTTTCATTGCAGAAAATTTCAGCATAGACAGGCAACTCCCAAGATGCTCTCTGAAACTGGCTATAATTTATTGAACAAGCTAATAGATGATTAGGCATCCTTCTACCATGAGCAGTCTAAAGTAGAAGAGAAGCTTATGTAAATGCATCTGTCATCCGCCTAGGAGAGCACTGATCTGATCTCCTTAATTGTGGTAACATCTGACAGGAACTCTTGTCCCTAGGCAACCACTGTTATTTCACTGTTCCTTGTGCTGAAGTCTTGTGCAGTTTCTGCAGCTTGGCACTTCTGAAATATGATACTATATTTCCTCGTAGCTCAGCTCAATTACAGAGCATCCTGAAAGGTTGACCAATTATTCTTCAACGGCATGACTCATCCTGTACATATATGATGACAAATGTCTTAGCCACTTTGCGTAGGTGGGGTACGAGAAAACGATGTTAAAGCAACATTAAAGTCCAACCACCAATGCCCCAAAGTAATTTCTTTCATTGTTGTTATTCCCTCTACAGAGAAGACATGTCAAAATGTTCTTCCTTGAGAAGATTTCTTTCTACGTAGGGCTATAGAAGGGGTTTTCTCTGCCCTCTCCCCACAAGAGATCCCACCTGAAAAGCCATTCAGTGAGCTGGCTGAATGTACAATTAACATTGTTAGGCATTTTGCGTATCAGTGTTATGGTTATGACTGGACGTTTCCTTTGGCACGGCTGCCAAAAGCACACAAATGAAGATCTAGAAACGTAATAGGTGCCTATCCCAACCCAGTGAGAATAGTGCATTGCTAATCGCAGATTGGACTCAATTTGGGCATGTTCTTTGTTTCTTCTACAGTCAAATATTTCTGATTAATATTTTGGAGAATAAGATCTCCAACATACTTTATTTTACAGCCCTTGTTGTTTTGTACAGCAATTTGAAATAAGCAAAAATCAGTGGTTCAGGGCACTTCTAAGTTTAATTATTGTTCCAAAAGCAGTATCATCACTGATGTCATGTAATTTTGAAGATGCCTCCCCAATTTACAACTCTTATTGAATATATGAGAACAGCATCCTACGGCAGATTTCTTCCAATAATTCAACTTTTTATCGCTAATAAACTCACTCAAAAAGCCCCGTGTTTAGATGGGCAACAAAACCCAAACACAACTTATCTGCAGACCATCTCTAGTTACTCATCCATCTGAGCATCAGACTGTTTAGGCCTCTGAGGAGATCATGCAACAAAACCACTCACACAGGCTTCTGCTGAAAACCAAACTATTTCTTTCACATGGCCTCCTCACCCTGAGGCCTTTTGGGTTTGGCTGTTGAGGAAGCAATACGTCACATCTTTTGTTTGGCCTTTATTCGATTGACTTTCAATATGTAGCCTCTATGTGATGACCATTTACACAGATGTGATATAATCCAATTCTGGTTTTACAGCTATCATTTAAGATTCTTCTAAAAGTACTTGATAAATTTTAATGCAGTTCTCAGATCCAGCTTTATCCCCCTCCTCACCGCTTGGTTTACATATGTGGTACAGAACTCTGCCACTGAATAGAGCTAATGACTGCTTTCACCTTGTAACAATGGAAGAATTGAAATTAATATGAAACTGAAGCTTAGAAAACAAGGCCAAGGTAATATATGAAAAGAAATGTGGGCTCATGATGAGGCACTCGGATAGGTGTGGGCCTTTGGCTGGTGCCCAACCTGGTCACTCCCTGATGCCACCCCTGGTCCCAAACAAATGCAGGTTTGTCTGTAATATTACAGTGCCAAATGAATGTCAGTACTGCTGCTCAGTACAATAGCAGCTACATTAAGGGTGTATGGCTACGGTGCTCCTTGAATTAACTAAGGTTTCATTAATAAGATAACATCTAGTTGCATATGAAGAATAAACCCTTGCTTGTAGCTGTTTTCAGAGAAGTTTAGCTAGCCTTACCAGCGTCCCGGAATTGAGACTGGCTTCGGCCTAGAGCGGACCTGAGCCGTTCCCAAGTGTGCACTGCGGCTGCCCAATGGGGTTCCGACTTCTGGAACTTCCGGTCAACGACACGACGAAAGCTGGAACCCCATTGGGCAGCCGCGGTGCACACTTGGGAGTGGCTTAGGTCTGCTCTAGGCCGAAGCCAGCCTCGATTCTGGGACGCTGGTAAGGCTAAGTTTAGCTGCACATGAGTTTTCTGAATGAATGTGTCTCATGTGTAAACACGGGCTTGTCCTGTTTTAGGAATGTGACCTTGAGTCCCTTCTGTTTTCAAAACACCGAATTCCTTGAAAGTCTTTTCATTCCTTTGAAAGAGCAGTTGCCATTGGTCCCCTGGACAGTCAACAGTTTAATTAACACAGAAGTCACCTGAAGCCTTTGATTCTGTATTTCTCTCATCTTACCCTGACCACACAAGACATTTTACTGTTCTACTCACATGACTTCAGTATCACTAAACTCCATCAGTGGTATTCGGGCAGACTTTGTGTGCTTAGCTCAGTAGTTTCATGCAACATTTGGGATGATGGCCTGTAGATTCCATTCTTCATGAGATTTGCTCTGGTCTGGTCTTTGCCTCTTCTGGTTCTTTTTCTCAAAGAAGCCAAATTCACCAGTCCCCTGGACTTGATGCAATTAAGCTGCATCCTTGGATCAAGTGGAAGAAGATTGGTGGGAAAGAACCTGAAATATTTCACAAAGGAAATCAGATGCATGCATCATCGCTCCAGTGTACAAGGCTCAAAACTTCACCCGTTCTTTGATAAACCCATTTTAGAGTCACTAGCTGTATAGACCTTTCCTTTTTAATTTGTACTCATTGCTCTAGATCAAAGCTAAGGTTTAAATGCATATCTTTCACGAATGCCATGGAATTGAAGATTCAACACACTTCTTACATGGCCCCCAAAGGAGTACAATACACTTGAATGTTTGCTTTTTGAATAGGAGGAAAAGACTGACTTCTGAAATAGAATGAAAGAAATAGAAATGGACTGATACAAATGCATTTTCTGTTCTGAAATTAGATATTTGCTGAAGTCAGATTTTATCAAAGTAGAGTGGCCTTAGCAGCTTGACCCCTAAGTCGCCCTCATGGTACTGCCCCACATGGTACTGCCCCACATTTTTCTTTAGGGTGTTTGGCAGTTCTAGGACTCCATTTAGTCACCCCGAAGAACTAACAACACTGATGAGTCAGTTATATAAGATAAATAATCCTGTAGTGTAGGTTTCTGTATTTTTGATACATCTCTGCAGTACAATTCCATACAAACGGTTACAGATTCAGATGATGACTGGTTAATGATACTAAAATAATATCATGCCATGGCAACCACCACAACCTGTTCCAGTTATTTTTGGGATGCAGGGTTACTGCTGAAAAATCCTACTGCAACCTGCAAAGGCTGCTACTGTTGCTTTGAGGAGACAACATACTCTAATGAACATGGATTTTTTTTTTCTCACTTAAGTTTAAGGTAATTAGCAGTGCAGCTGGGTCACTTTAATACAGTGCTCTGCACTGTGTTCAAGTGGGTTTTTTAAAACAATTATTCCAAGAAATGTAGCTTCACAGTGAATGGTGGTGAAGGGTGCTGAAAGACATCACAGGGCTAAGGAGGCTTCCAAAAAGTAAAGGACTGCTAGTCAGGGTGAAATTGCATCCATTTGGTACACTGGAACAAAAGACCAAAAGTGAACTGAGGAAGGCCTCATCCTGCTGTTTCCTCTTCTTGTTTTTTCTCACTTACTAAAGATTCAGGCAAAGCCACCATTTCTTAACAATTCTTTATTTTTCTGTTCTCCATACTTAAGCATGCACAGTTGGTCAATTTCTCTTTCCTTTTTTGCAGTGTTTATCCTGCCTTGTAAAGGAGGCACAAACAGAAGCCATAAATGCAGCATCCTTCTTTGTGTGTCGTTCCTGATCTAGCAGAGCATCAGCACAACTGAATCAGGGCATTTGTGTTTAATTTGTGTTATGATCCCTGTTTTGCGTAGACATTTTCTTACACATGCTTAAAATCCAGTAAAACATAGTGATATTTTTAATTTTAATTTTTGTCTGTAGAATAAAATTTAGAGATGGACAAATGGTTTAGAGATGGTTCAGTCTGGAATGATTGGGGCAGCCCAATCCTTTCCTCCCCCCCCCACCCTGGGCCATGCAGCATGTGCTTCACAGTCCACGCTGAATCCTATCCCCAGCAGCAGGTGGCTGGAGTTCTCCTTGGGGGTAAGGGGATGTTCATCCCCTTACCCCGGGTAAACCTCCAGCCACTTTAATGGGGCTAGTCAGTTTTCCACCAGCTCTTTAGCTGGCGCAGAGGGCAGACCTGGGCAGCTCCATGTCGGGGGGGGGAGGGGTTGAAGGCCTGGGAAGGGGAATTTAGAATATGGTGCACTGTGGCGTCACTGATCCCTCCCCCTCCCCACCCTCCCCCTCCCTACCCCAGGTCCCGTGCCACTCGGAGCGGCCTTACCTGCTCCGGCACGCAGGGCTCATGGATCCTGCATTAGCAGGATGGCGCAGGCCTTCCCACCAGCAACAGCTACTCTTCAGGTGTCGCAACGTACTTTACAAGGCGTTTGTGACACCCTAAGCCGGTGCAGTGCATGCTGTGTCAGCCTATGCACTCAATAGAATTTCACCACTAGAGTATTTTTCTGGATGTCCAGCGAACATCCAGAAACAATCTTTTAGGTCTTGTATTATTTCAAGACCAGGTTCATCTTGTAGGTCAGGTTTTGCTGACATGATGTGCCTTCGTCTGGTTGTGGGGACTTTCTGGACCCTTTCCAAGTTCTTTCTAGAATTCAGTAAACTCCCTCCCCCCCCCCCCGAAGTTCTTCCTTGAGTATGTCAGGGTGAGCTGAAGAATCCATATTTTTCTGAATTTCTACAGCAGCAGCAACAAAAATATATGAAAATAAGACAGGCTATCTCTATTGAATGAATGGCAAGTTTAACTGTGCTTATGAAGCATCTTCCAAGTACTATAACCAAATCACAAGGATATTCAAAGGCTGACAACTTTAAAGCTTTATCCAATCCCCTCAGATCATTTAATTATATTTATTATAAAGAAGCACAGGCCTCCGAATGAGCACTAAACAGGATTGTATTAGCTTCTGTGAATATTCTCCGAGTAACTAGATGTTCAGAAGCATTCATTTACCCAGCGTGCTAAGCTCTTATGAAAACCTGGCCAGGGGAGCTGCCGGAGACGTCGTGCTGTTATCAGCCTGACATTTTGTGGCATTTAAATGAGAGCTGCAGAGTTCTTCTGTAGAAACTCACCTGGATATGAAACATTTGTCAGCATGACCTTTGGTCATCCTGAACTTTTGGACTATACTGAGAGGGCTTGTCAGTAGGAGGTGCTGGGACTCGGCATCTTTATTTGAGTGAATCGCTTTATTCGTTGCTTTACATGTCAGACATGGAGTAAGGACGGTTGCTGTTGCTCTCTATTCTTGCTTTTTTCTGAAACACACTCAAAGGAGAGCATCTTTCTCTCACTGTACAAACATGCCTGATGAAAGGAGAAGCAGCTGAGTTAGTGGGACTTGGCTATAAGGTCCTTTCAGTCTGTCCTCTCCATTGTCCTCTGCTTTCATTGACTACTCCAGGGCCAAAATAGATTGCCATGCCAATAGGTGGCAGCTATGCCAAATGTATCCTGCGGGGAGGGAGGCAATCTGGCTGCCTCCTCAAGGTAAGGAATATTTGGCCACCGCTGCCCCAATGGGTCCCCTTAGATCCATGTCAGCTATTTTGCTGTCACAAGTTCGAGAAGAGTAAGGGAGAGGGAAGGGGAAAAGGAACGGGGTTAGGAGCTGGTGCATGCTCCCTCCCTCACCTGTTCCGCCTTCCGCCCACTCCCTCCCCACACAGAACCCCCAATTCCTCCCCTTCCCCACCCCATTCTTCCCACCCTTGGCACCAGCTTACCTTTGTTGCTGGAGGTATTCAGCAGTGGCAGTGGGCCTATGGCACCACCACCGTTTGTAGCGGCAGAACCCAAATGGCCACCATATTGCCATTTACAACAGCAGAACTGTGTTAGTCCTATGGCCCAATCCTGTGTAAACATAGGCTGGTGGAGTGCATGCTCTGCCAGACTAAGAAGTCGCAAACGTGCCATAAAACATGTTTGCAGCTCCTTGCGAGTAAGCAACGTTGGTGCGGAGACCGGCGCCACTCACTCAGCCATTGACCTGGACCTGTGCCGGCCGCCACAGGTAGGTCCAGCACTAGTTGGCACAGGGGCGGGGGGAGAGCGGGCAGAGGCGGGGAGGGAGGGGGCCTTTGGCTGGTCCAGGCTGGGAGGGGGCGGGGAGACCGGCGCTGAGTTGCGCCGATATCCTATGCCTCATCCTAGCCCGGGCTGGCCTTACATGGCCTCCCCAGACACATGCCAGCTCCAGAGCTGGTGTGCATCTGAGGAGGCCCATTGGGACCTGCACCACTTACACCGGGGGAAGGGGACGAACGTTTTTGCTACAATTTTGCTACACTTTGCAGCACCCCTGTACATTGTACATGGAGTTGTGTGTTTAGTTTGGCCCTAAGTCAGAACTTCTAGCATTTGTCCCCTTGCCCTTGAGTAAGCCCCAGAAGGCGCAATGGGTCACTCAGACCTGTGTCAGCTTTATAGCTGGCACAAATCTGCGTTGATCTTGCAATCTTGTAACACTCTGTAGTCTAGGAAGAGTTGGGAAACTCATGTGACTGGGATTGGGCTGGATGGGCTTCGGGTGCCTTCCAGCCCAGTTCATCTATAATAAAATGTTCTGTGTGAGAGGAACCAGTGTACCGTATGCGAATGCTGCTGCTTTAATAGTTTTATTTCATGACCCATGATGGCACATACACATACCAGCGCCAGCATTTCATTACCTCAGCTCTCGCAAAAGTTATTTTTAAATTGACTTCCAAAAAGGATGTTCAGAAAATACACATGGGCTGCCTTTGATTGCATTTCAGATGGAAAGTTCACTGGCTATGGGGCGGATAAATTATTTCTCTGCATTTATTTGTAAACAAGTGTCAGTCTTTACAGGGCTCTTGCTATTAAGGTCTCTCTTCTGAGGGATGTTGTATTAAATGTCAAAGCCACATACAAAACTGAAATGTGAAAATATGACTTGAGGACGAAAAATCCCAGGCCCCCAGAAAATGAAGCTCAAGTGTTTATTTGGTTTGTTCTTAAGGCTGGTGAAGTGGTGTTGAAGTAGGAACCTATTTTTAAATAGCGTTGTCACCTGTGTATTTTTCCAGAGTGCATAGGACATTCAAAATGAAGGTGGGATATGGAGCAGCCAAGACCAACCTTTGCGCATTAGCATAACTTCATTTAATGAGTGGTGGATCTACATTTCTTGCAAATGTGAACCTTTCCCCCGGTCCTGCACCATTAGGGATTACAGCTGAAGTTACACCTTTGCAGTGTGGCTGCTGCTGTCTGTGTGAAATGCCATGCAGAAGCACTCTGTGGCAGGGCCCATGAGAGGGGGGTAAAGGAGGTAAATTGTACCTGGGCCTAGGGTCAAAAAGGGGTCCTGGGAGCCAAAGGAGGGGGCCCCAGAAATTTCCTGAGATCTCAGCTGGCCTTATGGAGAGTAAAAGACAGAGGCCAGGCCAACTGGGAGGCCAGGTCTACTGGGTGGGTAGACCTGTGTGCCACATCTAGAAACCTGGTAGACTTGGGCTCCAGAGACTTTTCTGGCCACTGCTGCCTCCCTGCCCCATTTGCCCCCTCCTCCCTTGAGAAGGGGCCAAAAAGAACGTTTGTACCCCCTGATAAAATTCCTCTCAGAGGCCTTGCTCTGTGGGCAGGATGTCAGGTTGCGTCCCATGCCACTATTAGCTCTATGTGGGGTTTGCTGATGTTGGTGTGGGAAGTAACTTCAGAACAGAATTTGGGCAACAGTAGCAGGCCACTGGAAAGCTCTGACTGTGGGCCACACCAGACACTAGGAGCAACCCTGTGTTTGTTAAACATGTTTGCCTAAAAACTAAGCAGGGGTGACCCACTCTTGGGTCCTACTGAAGCAGCAGCTTTGAGTGGTGGTCCGGGTGAGACAGCATGCTGGCATAGAGTGCCTTGCACCCCTCACCTGCCTGCTGCCTCCCCTGGTCTGCAACCTGCTCAGCCACTACCCCATCCTCTTCTTGCTTCCTCAAGAGAGGAAGATGGGTAGGGTAGCTTCCCTCCTCCAGTGTTGCTGCCAAAACGATGATGTTCTCATGGAAGGAGAGCCATCAGCAAGCCATCACCACCTCCATCACCTGACACTTCTTTAAAACAGACCAAAGAACCTATTCCACTCCCAGGATTCTGTGGTCCTGCCAGTTTTGAAGAAGCACAGGTGGAGAAGGTGGCGGCAAGGGCAAGAGCGGGCTGGGACGCCATCTTGCCTGTGCATGCGTGCACACAAAGCGAGGGCACGGCAGCGGAATTTGGCATGCCTCCGGTGACATTCTGGGTTTGGCCAGGCCTGGATGGTAGTGTGGTTGTGGGTCTACTTTTTATACAAAAAAGCTATTATAGATTGTTTGTTTAAAGCATTTGGACCCCATCCTTCAGCCAACAAGATTCCCAGAGCAGCTCCCAGAGAATCAATCAATCAATGGGAAAACCATTAAAATAGGTGTTTGCGTGTGTGCGTTTGTGCGTGTGCTGGGGGAGGGAGAGGGTATGCCTCATTGGCTTCTCCTCCTGCTCATAGTGCAGTTGGTGGTTCTATGGCTGCTGTGAGAGGGGAGGGGCACCTTAGCTTGAAAGGTACCAGCACACAGAGGTGATACTGGTGCTAGCTTTTCCTCATTTTTCTTTGCCTCCTCGCAGGGCAGTTGCTGGTTCTGTGGCTGCTTCTATGGCATAGAATGTCTATCCTAATTCAAACTAAGATCCTTTGGTTTCTAAGAAATACAACAGGTTATGCACCCAAAAAACCAGATATCACAATGAATATGCTCTAGCGGTAGCCAAATAGAACCCGAAGTTTCCTGGTTATGTCATTGGCGAATTACCGGTATATTCATTGTTGCATTTTCAAAAGCCCTTGCAGCACTAAGGGTTCCATTACTGGAAAATTCCACATGTAATGAGGGTAGTAAAGTGCCACAGATTAAACAGTGCAAAGGCTGATGGGAAGTTTCAAAAGCGACATCTCACGTCACTTATGAAAGGTCGGCAGCTGGATGATATGTCCCTGTACAGTAATTCCATTAATTGAATCACCTACTTCTATTAGTGATTTGAAAAGCAAGTCCATTCTGGGTTTTTTCAATGCAACTTTTCTTTTTTTTCTTTTTCTTTTTTATTATTATATATATTTAATTTTTTATGAATAAGCTACAAAACAAAACAACAAAACAAAACAATACAACATACTACGAAGGATTACAGCAAGCGCGAAGCAGTAAATCCTACTTGTATACTATTATATATTTTCTACTTCTAATATCTAACTAAGCCTATATCTCTAATATACTATTCATTAAATTCACACTTCATCACTCCTTCTCTCTCTCTCTCTCTCTCTCTCTCTCTCTCTCTCTCTCTCTCTCTCTCTCTCTTAAAAAATCTATAAGTGGTATCCCAATATTCATAAAAAGATTAACTAACTTTTCCTTTATCATCCAAAAATCTTAATTCCCACTTCAAATATTTTAATATATAAAGCCACCCCATTTTTCTCCAAATGTATTAAAATAAAAACCTTCCAAATGTTTCTTTAAAAAAAAATCTATATCCCCTTTTTATATAAAATTCTTAAAAACAAATCACATCTTACTTAAGTCTTTTCAAATAATAAAACATTATTTTTCTTTTATTCACAGAAGGGTTAACTAACCTTTCCTTTATCATCTAAAAGTCTTAACTTCCACTTTCAAATTTCTAAATTTATTAAGTCACCCCATTTTTGTCTTCAAATTTGTTAATTCATCATCAAAAATTTTCCATCACTCTTAATATAAGTTTCTTAAAAACAAGTCATATCTATTTGTTTCTTAATAATAAAACATTTTGTTCTTTTTATATAACATTAACTCCAATAATATTCCCCACAAAAAAATAAAACATTATAATCCCTTTTTATTTTTGACAGTTTGCCATTACCCCTTCCATCCCTCCCCTTCCTCCTTCCCCTTCTTCCTCTTCTTCTTCCTCTTCCTCTTCTTCTTCCTCTTCCTCTTCTTCTTCATCTTTAAATCTTTCCCAAAAGTCCTTTGTTTTTTAAATTGTATCCACTTTGCAATCTTTTCCACAGGATCATTCACGTCTTCTATATTCTTCCCCCGAAAGACAATCTTCAACACCATTTTTAGTAAAGTACTCTGCTTCTCTATCTCAAGTCTTGGTTTAACTAAATCTTTCTCTTTATTGGGAGCAAGGGAGGCCGACGCAGAGTCTTTTAATTCATCCTTTTCTTCCTTTTCCTTCCCTGCTTGTTTCAGTTCTGCAATCATATTCTGAAGATTTTCCTCCAAAATTGTCATCTTTGCATCGAATCTTTGTTCCCATTTCTTAAAACAAGATAATATTGTAGTCATGTTGCAATTTTTTCACCAGATGCCAATCTCTCTTCTCTTAAAAAAAAGAGGCAATATAAAAAACTTCTGCGGTCGACGACGTGAAACAGAAGGATTAATTGCCAGGATCCATGAACTCTAACACGGAAGGGCTCATATTCTTTTAGCAAAAATGTCAGGAATGTCAACAAAGTCCCGGACAATTTTCTCTTGCCGAAATAGTCTATTAAAAAAAACCTTCTTACTATTTTAATCTTCCATAAGTACAAAACAAAAAAATAATTCAATAAAACTCACCACTATTGTAACTTTAATTTCGTCTTTCCAACTTTCACTTTCGAATGTTCAGTTCGCCTTATCGCAACGTATTATTTTTAGCGTTAACTCTTATCTCGGCTAATTTCTTCAACTCATAAATCATTTCTACGCCTCTTGCTTAAGCAAAGCAAAGCATGTCGGAGGTGGCTTGGCTTACGCTTCATCTGCGGACGGAGCTTCGATGGTAGTCCAATTCTTCCTCACCGACAACCCAAAACTTCAGAGCCTTTGCCTTGAAGTGTCAGAATGAGGGTGATTGAAAGAAATGTGGTTTATCTCTTCGTACTCCCTTTTAATCCAGGGGTAGAGTAATTAAGTCCATCAGATGTACTCCGTCAATACAGAGCGATCGGCGGAGTTGTCAGCCAGCCATGTCCTCCTAGCCGGAAGTCCAATGCAACTTTTCTTTTCCCTGTTTGATAGACTAGGCATTAACTGGAACATTGGTTGGAAACCAAATACAGTATATAAATTGTTCTTACTATCATGTTTTAATAGCTGGACAAACAGTTGCTCCAGATCCTAACACTGGAGACCCTAACCGGAAGAAACTTTGGGAGGCAACTTCTTTTTTTTTTTTCATATATATTTATATTTTATTGATATATTAAAACATAAAAACAATACATATTTCATAAAGTTATAGCAAGCGCGAAGCAATACATCCTACTAGCATACTATTCACTATTTTCTACATATAATTTCCAACTAAGCCAAAACAACACCCACATTCTATTCATTAAATCCGCATATCATCACATCATTCCTCTCTCTCTCTCTTAAAAAGTCAATAAATGGTTTTCAATTATTCACGAAAAAGTTAACTGACTTTTCTTTAATTAAAATTGTAAGTTTATCCATTTCAGCATAGTCCAAAACTTTCAGCCACAAATCTTCCAGCGAAGGTATCTCCGAATTCTTCCAATATTGTGCATATAAAATTCTTGCCGCAGCTATCATATATAAAAACAAAGTTTGAAATTTTTCGCCTACATGATCCTCCCACATACCCAACAAAAATGTTTCCGGTTTCATTTGAACCTTAATCTTTAAAATCAACTCAATCTGTTTATGAATCTGAGTCCAGCACTTCTTTGCTTGGGGGCATGTCCACCACATATGGTAAAAAGTTCCTTCTTGCTTTTTACATTTCCAACATCTATTCGTCACCTTCTCATACATTTTTGCTAATTTGCTTGGGGTTATATACCATCTATATATCATTTTATACATATTTTCTTTAATATTAACATTTAACGTAAATTTCAACTGTGGGAGGCAACTTCTATTGTTCATGTTAAAAGCCCAAATACCAGATTGTTATGTAGTTTCCATTAAGGATATATAGCATTCACATGTCCACTTGTCCACTGCATGCGATTACACAAAAACAGAATAGTTTTAATAGGGGGGGGGGGGGAGAACCAACTGCAACAAAGGCAATCAAACCTCTCTAGTAATAGCTCCTATCCTGGTACGTATAGTTATTACTATTGTCACAGATATTGCTGTCAGTACTATTATGTAACACAACAATGTTTAAGACGGTATAGCTTCGTGAGTATTCAAATAGTATTCAAATTAGTATTCAAATACTTCACAGTAAGACTCTTATGTGTGACATGGGTGACTTCAAAGATGTCTTCAAAGTCTTCAAAGTTGTCAAGCTATGATGTCTATCAAGGCTACAAAGGAGACGAGGTGAACCCCGTAAGGCACTGTTTCCCAAACTTTTTCGACCTGCAGCTCCCTTGACCATTGGTGACGCTTGGCTGCGGCTCCCCATTACATTATATTGATGCCTGTCAATTGGCATTGCACTGTTTTCCGAGAGGATTCCATGGCACTCCATGGCTCCCCTGGCTGTTTTCCGCAGCTCCCCTGGGAACCATGCCTCCCAGTTTGGGAACCACTGCTGTAAGAAGTAAGCCTTTGATGGAAAGTGTTCAATACCTTGGGGGTCAGCGAATTACTTTTCAGGTTAAAGGAGAGGGGCAGAAACAGTGAGTCCTTAGGCCCAGTGAAATTGGACATTCCAGTTATCAGTCCTGTCTGTTGTTGGTCATGTGGTTTAGCTATGCAACTTCTCTGTGTCACACTTGATGCCATTGATTCACTCACCAATAGCAGGAAGTAGAAAGTACGGTCAGGCACGTCGCTGTTGCGAAGCGCGCGGGCGGACCGCCAGAGGGCGATGCGCGCGAACCCACGCGTGCGTCACCTCCCCTGCGCGCGTCACCCTCCGGAGGCTCCGCTCCAAGGCCTTCTCCTGGCCTTGGAGGCTCCGAGGCCAGGAGAAGGCCTTGGAGCGACCTCCCCGGCCGACGCGCCAGGGCCTTCTAACGAAGTCCCACTTCGTCACAACGTTATTTATAAATGTTTTTCGCGCATGCGCAGACCCCTCAGGAACGGTCTGTGCATGCACGAAAAACGTTGTGACATAGTGGGCCTTGGAGCAGAGCCTTGGAGCAGAGGCCTTGGAGCAGAGCCAGCTGCAATGGGGGGCTGAGCCGGGGGGCACCCGGGGTGGCGTCACGTCGGGTCGCCCCCCAAAAAAATCGGGAACCGGCCTGACGGCCGTTCCAACACACACACAGCGCGCGCCTTAGTGACTCCAATGAGTACGGTATCTATGTTTGTGTACTCATTGACTGAACACTAATGTAGAGAAACTGATTTGTCCGAGGCAGACGTCTCTTTGGGACTCATTGTATCAAAATGCAATTGCTGCTGCTTTATTCTCAGTCCTCAAGGGCAGGTGCTTGCCAGCCCTGCAGTCTTGTATGATGGAACAAATTAACCCAAATTAACCCAAATTCTCAAATGCGAACTCAAGATACAGTTTTTTTTTCTTCACAACAGAATGTTTTAGCAGGCTAGGCTCAAAGGAAATGCTTGCAAACACGTGACTGGCTTCATAGATGTGAAGGAGACACATGTATGTCATTCTAGAGACACTTGGGTGGGAGGAAGCCCTAGTGAACACAATGGGACTTCTGAGTAGACATGCATAGGATTGTGCTGTTATACACAGCAGCATCACTGGGTTGAGCGTCACCCCCGGCAGGAGGTCAGCGTGTCACCCACCTGCTGCCACCGCATCGCCCACCATTGTTGCTGTGTCACCCCCTGCTGCCGCCCGGCCCCGGTACACGCCGGGGGAGGGTGACAACCAATGGCGGTCACGTAGTGGGGGGGGCGGACCGCCATAGGGTGACGCACGCAGAAGGGTGACGCGCGTCACCCTACAGATCTCTGAGGCCGGGAGAAGGCCACAGAGCATCCGCCCCGTCCGGCTGTCCGGGTCCTTCTGACGAGGCCCAATGCAGTTTGTTGTGCGCATGCGTGGATTTTCCGCGCACCCGCACACTGCCGCTGAGGGCAAGAGCCTGCCCGGTTGCCCTCAGCTGTGAGTCCGCCATGTTTGCGCATGCGCAGACCGCCACTGTGGTCTGCGCATGTGCCAAAATGGCAGACCCGCAGCTGAGGGCAACCAGGCAGGCTCTTGCCCTCAGCGGCGGTGTGCGCGTGCGCGGAAAATCCACGCATGCGCACAACGAGCTGAGGGCAAGGCCAAAGATGCCCAGACGGAGGTAGGTGACGCGTGATGGTGGCGGGGTGTGTGTGTGTGACACGCATCACCCCTGCTTCAGGGTGACACGCGTATAGTGACGCCACTGATGACAACGCGTCTTCTTTGGCCAGCAGCTCAGGCGCTTCTGACTAGGCCAAAAGCGGCATTTTCGCACATGTGCGAAAATGCCGCTTTTGACCTAGTCAGAAGCAACCGAGCTGCCGACCAAAGAAGACGCGTCGTCACCATCTCTTGGCTCATACCGGGCGGCAGCAGGGGGTGAAGAGGGCGAGCATTTTGTACGGGCCGGGGGGTAACGCGGCACGCAACGTCTGGCGCGTCACCCCCTCCCGCCGCATCACCCCCTGTCGCATCCCCCGCCATACATCAGTGACGCCACTGGTTATACATCACGTTTGTGGGAATTCATGAAAGCTGCAAGATTTTTTTCTCAGAAACCAGAAGGATAATCCATAGAAGTTTCCCCCCCTTTACGCACAGAAGATACTCTGTCGTGACCTATCTGGTAGTGATTGATAAGTCACATGCCTGCATGAACTTTACAAACTTCATGCTCTTTCATTGTTATTCCAGTTTCATCTGCTAAAACCTAATTATTCCAGACTTTTGCTTGAATGATAGGGATGACTCGCTCAAGATGTTCAATAGCAAAGGACACAAAGATTTATGCAGGATGTAAAGCTGTTAACATTTACAGCTTTAAAGCATCTGCACTGAAGCTGCATTTTAGGACTTCCCTCGCAACGTCAAGCGAACTGTCATTTGTTTGTTTGTTGAAGGTTTTGGATTTGGCAATGAAAGACGTCACATGGCTGTGGCTTGGCTCCATGGACATTTTAAGACATCAAATCCATTAGGGCCCAAACAGCCACTGGAAATTGTATTATGTGATGGAGATTGGCCAGTCTAATTGAGCCAGCTACTTACTGCACAAGCAATTTAATTATTTGACAAATGGCTTGGAAACATGGCGTGCTTTCTTGCGCTGTGTGCTTGCTGCACTCATGGGATAGTGGGGCTAGGGATTTAACAGATGTAGATAGGCTTTTTCTGAATTACAGAGTGAGTAGGACTATCTAGAGCAGTGGCATAATAGGATAGCTGCATGACACAGCCCTAGATCTCAGACAAAGGGGGAAAAAGCCAAATGGGGCTATTCTTAAGGTAGATAAGTGATTATCTGAAACAAGAAGTTGATTTGACATTGAGCTAACACCTGTGGGTGAGACTGACTGACTGCAAACTGCCTTAAACATGCCCTTAACTTATAGTACCATCCTATGTATGTCTACTTAGAAGTAACCCCATTGAATTTAGTGGGGTTGCTCCCAGGCAAGTATGTTTTAAGATTGTAGCCTTACAGCCCAATCCTAACTAACAGCCCAATCCTATCCTTCCCTCCCATTGGTGCAGTCAGTGGGGGAGGGCAGAACGGGAGGCTTTGGAAGGGAAAGGGGATTTAAGCCCACCTGACTAGGTAAAGGGGTGAGATGGCAGGCCCCAGGTGACTCTCACTCCTCTAATCAGCTGATTCTATGACATCAGCAACCCTAGCTTTTTAAAGGCGCACACAGTGCTGCTCTTGGTAGGTGGCCTGTAGTTCATTGTTTGATGCTCCTTATCTGGGCAAAAGGCTCACCTACCCCTCATTGGTGTGCAGGAGCTGGACTCTCTTCCTTTTTACTCCTCGGCAATGTAAGATAGCTAACATCCAGATACCTTGTGTCAGGGATTTATTTTGCTTCCTGCTGGTCTTGTACGTTCTGTGCCAACTTTGCAAAATCCTGTGTTGGGACAACCTTGCTTTTTCTGACCTGGGTCTTGTGTTTTTGATCATCTGCATCCCCTCCTTGGTTCTTTTATTTTGCCCTGTTTATCCAACCTTTTTTGGACATTCTGTTGCCTGCTTGGTCTCAGTTCCACAGCCAGTGGGTTGACATGCTTTCCCAGACTGCTCAACCCTTGCAATTGTTTGTTTTGGTTGTTTCACACATGGAAATCCCCCAGGTGTCAGGAACCCCTTTACAGATCAAGGAGGGAGGTTTCCAATGTGGCCTCTTTTTCTGGCTTTCCCTCTACCTTGGTGGTGGCAACGGAGACCTACTGAAATTCCCCAAACAACCCCCCATTTCGATCAACCATTTGGGAGAGGAAAAGGACAGAAGGGCTGTTGTTTTGTGCTTTGTGCTCTGCTTTATGCTTGTTTTTCCCTTCACCTAGACCGCCTGCCTGTGCACTACTTCCACCACACTCTCAAATTGTTGCTGGACTCCACAGTGGCAGCAGCAGTTCATGCCATGGAAGCGCTTGGCACAGAAAGGGACATGTCCCTTGTATTTTTAGCAAGCTGCCCCATATATTTTAGGAACCCACTGAGGGTGTCTTGCTTGAGGTTCCCCACAAACCTGGCACTGGCACTGCCTTTGTACATATGAATTGGATCATATCGTAAGATGATTCTCCAACCATGACTTCTGTAACCGATATTCAAATGGAGGGAGGCTTGGAATGACAAACTTAGGATTCCTCCTTGACACCCTTCCAAATGGAGTCCAGGTCCCTCTGAAGTTTAGGCACAATTTGGAAGGGGTTCATTGCAGCACCAACAAGGTGCCCCACTACCCCCTTCTTTCCCCAAATTTGCCCTTGCAAGGAAGGACTGGCACTTGAGAAGCTGAACTATAAAACGTGCACATCCAATGATTTGGGGAAGCATGGGAAATGCAGTTGTCAATGCCTTCTGGCATCAGTGAGGATTCAGGGAAACCTTGGCAACTCATTCATTCATTCATTCATTCATTTATAGAAACACTTTTATCCTGCATTTCCATTTTAACAAAAATGCCCAAGGCAGCTAATATTCAAATTAAAAACAATCAAAAACATTTGAAAACAATAAGCACCATATTATTTAAAAATGGAGAAGAGCTGAAGTTAAAATTAAAAATAGTCCATAGAGGGTAACCATGGATAATTCAACTTCCAGCCAGCTTAAAAGCCTGCTGAAACAGAAATATCTTCAGAAAACAGCAGAAGAACATCGTGAAGGAGGTCACATGGATCTAATGGGCAAGGAATTCCATAATCCTTTCATGCATCACCACTGTACTTCCGATGGAGGTGGGGTAGTAGAAGGACCATCCTGGTTGATCTCGGAGGATGGACAGGATAGTATGGAAGAGGACCATTGATTTCCCATGCTTCCCAACATCAGTGCACATTTGGATGATTATATGACGCGGAGAGGATCTTATACATCCATTGACTCTGGGAAGCATGGGAAATACAGGTGACAATGCTTTCTGACATGAGGGAGCATTGAGGATAGCATTTCCCATACTTCCTGGCATCAGTGGATGCTTTGCTTAAAGGAATGTCCTACACACAAGGCCTCCAGTGCTGCCCACCCTCCTCACTATCACCATCCTTGTTTGCCAGTGAAAACTTGGGAAACGGGGGCAGGAATGGGGGCAGGAAGAGTTAACACAGTGGGTTGGTGTCAGGGAGGTAAGTTGTACGTGACCTCCCCCGAGCCCAATTCTGAATTGGTTTCTGAACTTAAATAAGTCAACTTCAGCCTTGAGCCTGGCCAAGCTAACTGATTACTAACAGTTTTTCAGTGCTGTTGGGAACCCTGACAACACCAGCCAATGATGTGGAGCAGGTGCAGAGAAGTATGAAACACTATGGTGATGCTGTTCATTCCTTCAAGGGGTTTCTGACACAAGACATCATGCAACCAGAAAAATTAAACTGGAAGACGAGAGAGGGGAGCTTAAATAAGTGGCTGCTGGTTTCAGTGGCAGCATATATTTAGAGTAATATCTAGTTTTGCCCTAACAGAAAATCATCACAACATTGAATTCCTTGCTGCTCCATATAAACTATAAGAGATCAGGTTAAGAGAGCACTGAAACTCCCCCAGTTTCTGATGGTTCCGGAAGCAGGTGCCAAATGCCTGATCTCTCATGAAAAAATAAGGGGAGGGGAAGAAATCTTACAGAGAAATATAGATAGATAGAGCGTTAGCAAAAAAGGAAATGTTGACTTGTAAATGGTTGTTAAAAGTACATAATAACATAAGAAGAGCCTTGCTGGATCAAGCCAAAGGCCCATCTAGTCCAGCTTCCTGCATCTCACAGTGCTAGTGGCCCACTAGAGACTCCTCAGGGAGCACACAAGACAACAAGATACCTGTATCTAGGCTTACCATTCGTCCCGGTTTCGCCGGGACAGTCCCGGAAATTGGGCTCGATTCCCGGTCCGGCCCCGGGGGACGAATGGGCGCCGCCATCTTTTTTAAAAAATTTAAACTTACCGGGCAGCATCTTGGATCACGAAATCTCGCGTGATCCAAGATGTCGGCACCCAAATCTCGTGAGGGCATGATGCCCTCACGAGATTTGGGCGCCGACATCTTGGATCACGCGAGATTTCGTGATCCAAGATGCAGCTGCTGCCCGGTAAGTTTAAAATTAAAAGAAGATGGCGGCGAGCGGTTGTCCGCCCGCTCTCTCACTGGCATGGAGCTAGTGAGGGAGCAGGCCAACCGACAGCCTGCTTGCCCGTGCCGCGTGAGCCTCCGGCAGGCTCGCACAGCGCGGGCAAGCAGGCTGCGACGTGGTCTCCCAGCAGCTCCGCACGGAGCCGCTGGAAGACGGGGCATGCTCGCAGCGGCACCGGGAGAAACACAGCCTGCTTGCCCACGTTCCGCGAGCCTCCGACAGGCTCGCACATCGCGGGCAAGCAGGCTGCAACCCCGTCTTCCAGCAGCGGCACCGTGCAGAGCTGCTGGGAGACCGGGCCAGCCTGCTTGCCCGCGCTGCGCGAGCCTCTGGAGGCTCGCGCCGCACGGGCAAGCAGTCTGTATTTCGCCCGGTCCCAGCGGCTCCGTGCGGTGCCGCTGGGAGACCGGGCCAGCCTGCTTGCCCGCGCGGCGCGAGCCTCTGGAGGCTCGCTCCGCACGGGCAAGCAGTCTGTGTTTCGCCCGGTCCCAGTGGCTCCGTGCGGTGCCGCTGGGAGACTGGGCCAGCCTGCTTGCCTGCGCGGCGCGAGCCTCCGGCAAGCAGGAGCAGCAGGAGCAGCAGGAGGCCGCGGAGCAGCGCCGGGAGCAGCAAAGGTAAGTTAATTTATATTTATTTATTTAATTTAAATAATTAAATAATTAAAATTTTCAGTTCTAAGCCGGGACACCCCCCCCAACATTTATTTATTTATTTATTTATTTAAATAAAAATCTTTTTATTTTTCCCGAATTTGTATCTATTTATTTATTTTAGTTAGCCAAATTAATTAATTAAATTGACTTGCCTGTACTGTCCCGCCGCTGCCGCCGCCGCCATTCTGCCACCATCTTTGCCGCCAGCCACAGCCGCCACCATCATCGCTGCCCCCGTAGTACCCCTAGCAGCCTGCAGCCACCTACAACCGTCCCAGCCGCCAGCAGCCCTCCCAGCCACCTGCAGCCCCCCAGCAGCCTCCAATCGCCCCCTACCCCCAGCAGCAGCAAGAAGCAGCAGCAAATTTTAAAACTTACCTTTTTTGCTGGCGGTGGCCATCTTGGATCTCATGAAATCTCACGAGATCCAAGATGGCGGCACCCAAATCTCATAAGGACACATGAGGCAGTACTGTACTGCCTCATGCCCTCACGAGATTTGGGCACTGCCATCTTGGATCTCACGAGATTTTGTGAGGTCCAAGATGGCCACCTCCAGCAAAAAAGGTAAGTTTTAAAAGCCCCCAAAGCAGCTTCGGGGGCTTGCACTGGCCAGGAAACATTCCAGGACAAATCCGGGATCCAAGCTCAGGTTCCGTGATTGTCCTGGAATTTCCATGATGGATGGTAAGGGTACCCAAGTTCCATGCATTCAGGTCTGTTAGGCCTGTATGTGCAAACTGCAATTGGGAACTCACCTTTTTCAGGGTTCAGGACTACATGGAGAACGTCCTCCATTGATACAGTTGCATGGGTAGGGACTCCTTCAGACTTTATAATCAGCACACAGAAGGTGGGTGTGCATGATCACTTTTCACCTTGCAAGCATACCTATAACTTTCAAATCGAGATTAAGCTTGCTCTAGAGACAAAACTTGAGCTGCAATACAGTGTTGGAAAACCATCTAGTATTTAAGAGGAGATAAAATTAAGGTCAAGTCTAAGGCTGGGAATGGTTCCCTTGACTTTAGTGACGTGGAATGAAGACACTGGTTTCCATAGCAATCCAATTCAATGTAATGTCTAGTCAATGAGGAGTAACCGGCTACCACCTTCAGCAAAGCTTGGGGGCTTGGGTGGGGGCAATGATGAGACATGACTCCCTTTTGTCTGCATGGAAAGGATTCCTGGCTGTAACGTGGGTAAGGTGTTTTTATCTGCCTCCCAATTTTTATTTCCTTTATGTGAAGATTTATATTGTTTTGAGACCTACCAAGGTTCATGTTGTTCTTTGAAAAACGCCTTGAAGTTTATTAGGTAGTTCAGCTGCCTGGTTGTGTGGTATTTGAATGTTAATGAAGCTCTGCATTTTCTGGAGTAGTAAGATTGCTGGAACACACATCACCTTCCAGTCCATAGTCAGCTTTTTATTGCTGTACTAGGTTTAAATGATTGCTGACATTTTATCCCTGATCAATTTTGTATTGTGCGTTTTCATGTAAAATGCTGTACTATGGAGTATTTCTGTGTGTCAAAATGGAGGAAGGCGGAAAACAGTCTTGTATTATATGCAAGAATGGAGAGGCTAAGAACAGGGGGAAGTTCTGAATTCTGGGTTAGAAACTGGCTGTTCACGGGTGGATAAACAATGCAGTTTCTCTATCGAGAACTTATGAAAATTAGACGGACTATGAGGAACAGGATGAAATGATGGTAATTGGTCAAAGAGCATACTTTTTTATATTTAGCTCCTGGGTAGAGCTTGATTCTCATAGCCAAGATGGATATAAATGTTCAGCAGCCCACTCTCCATATGATATTAATTGGAGAAGCAAGAAACATATTTGCTCTTTTCTCATTCTCATGCTGGGGCTGAGAAAATGCAGGAGGTGACAATGTGATAGGATTGAAAGGCCAGGAAGATGGAGCGTGGGGCAGAGGAGTAGGGGCTGGAGGTGATATGCTGGGAGAAGCAATAGGAGAGACAGAGAAGTGAAAGAGGAGAAATGGTGGCGGTCTTGTGGGGTGGAAAAATGATGGGTCAGTATTTATAGCTTAGGTGGGATATTGGGGAGGAAGGGAGAAAAAAACAGTAGCACTGGGGAGTATTCAGGACATAGGAGGCAATGCAAGAGTTGGGGCTGTTGGCCATGTGACATTCTGGCCATGGGATTGATTGGGTGCGCTCAAGATCAACAATGCACCTAATATTTTCTGTGCTTGGATTGCTCTGCATCAGGTCCTCTCTTTTTTCTGCTACTTGACTGTCCCAGAAGGTCATGTGTCATCTTGGACAATTCCCAGAACAATTTCTTTTCAGAATTTCCTGGGATCACATTTCACATGTGACCCTCTCAAGCTTTCCAGGTGCAGCAGTGATGGCCTAGATACAGAACCAAGCACTACCTGGTGGTGTTTAGCTGCAGGCTTTGTTTTGTAATTGATGGTATGCGCACAAGTGCTGAATTGTGCATTTTTGCTTTTCTGTCTACTTACTAGATGTCAGCACTGATCAACTAGCTCGTATATAGTATGTTTGAGATTCAAGGAGTTCAGAACTCCATAATGTTAATACCTCTGACATTTCTCCGGGAATATTTTATCTTTCCAACTCAGGTTTCTATTTCCATTGTGGTTACTTGCTAGGTAAAGGTAAAGGTGACCCCTGACAATTAAGTTCAGTGTTAATCTGCATTCCAAAGCTGTTGGGCACCTTCAGAAAAAGCATGTAGGGCAATCCTGCTGGGACTGTACCACATTGGAAAGTAGGTGGAGGAATTGCATTACTGAATACTTCCTCACAATAATAATAAAAAACCTTTAAGTGAAAAGCTAGCACACAGATAGAAAGGCACTAGCCTAGATTTTCTGATATTGTATTAGTTTTTCATACAGTATTTACTGTCAAATAACATTCCAGAAGGTAAATTTAAATGATGCTTTTACTCCTATGAATATTTGTTTGGTTCATTGTTTTCATTGGCTGATTGAACACTCTAAATGTAAATGACCTGAGCCAATCCTATTAACTCCAGACAATTATCTGACTGCCGTGCCCTTATCCAAATACTTACTTCAGTTATACAGTCTTCTTTAAAAAGCTTTGCATAAACCTATTCCTTTTTGTGCTCTACCAAATGCATGTGTGAACAGCGTTGACCCTGATTTAGGGTGAAGGCAGAGTTGCCTGTAAGCACACCAACATACTGTGTACCAAATAAGATTTTAGATTTCTTCATTACACTGTGTACCATTGGAATTTGCTTGACTGACAACCCAATCCTAACCAACTTTCCAGCGCTGATGCAACTAGAATGTAGCCCCGAGGTAACATTCCCTTACCTTGAGGAGGCCTTAGTGATTGCACAGAATGCAGTGCACATTTATTTATTTATTTATTTAAAAAAATTTATATCCCGCCTTTTCCTATGCCGAAAGGAAAGGGGAGGGGGCGACAGTATGGAGCAGAGAAGCAGCTTGGCAGAGCATCTTGAGACACAGGAGGCAGACCACGACCCATCACCCAAACGCTAGACGAAACAAAAATGTTTTGAGCCCTCGCCGAAAAGTCATGAGGGTGGGGGTGGTTTTCAAATCCCTTGGCAGGGAGTTCCACAGATGTGGCGCCACAGCAGAGAAGGCTCGCCCACGTGTTGCCACTCCCCTAACTTGCGATAGAGGTGGCACTCGCAGGAGAGCCCCCTCAGATGAACTATGTGAGCAGGCTGGAATGTATGGGAGAAGGCGATCCCTCAGATATCCTGGACCCGAACCGTGAAGGTCTTTAAAGGTCACCAGCATCTTGAATTGGGCCCGGAAACAAATGGGCAGCCAGTGCAGCCGCCGAAGCAGTGGCTCAACAGAGTCAAACCGCCTAGCTCCAGCGACCACCCGGGCCACCGCATTCTGCACTAATTGCAGCTTCCGAACCGTCTTCAAGGGCAGCCCCACGTAGAGTGCATTATAGTAATCCAGTCTTGAAGTCACTAAGGCATGGACCACTGTGGTCAGGTCTGATCGACTCAAGTATGGCCGCAGTTGGCGCACCAGCCGAAGCTGGGCAAACGCACCCCTGGTCACAGCCACCACCTGGCTTTCCAAGGAGAGCTGTGAATCCAGAAGTACTCCCAAGCTGCGCACCTGTTCCTGCAAAGAGAGTGCAACCTCATTCAGAACGGCCAGATGACTCAGTACCTGAATCGAAGCTTTCCTGACCAGTAGGACCTCTGTCTTTTCTGGATTCAGGATTCAATCTCAACCTATTAGCCCTCATCCAGCTCCCAACCGCCTCCAGACAGCGCTCCAGGACTTCCACAGCCTCCCCGGAACGAGATGGCAAGGAGAGATAGAGCTGGATGTCATCAGCATATTGGTGACACCCAACTCCAAATCCCCGGATGATCTCTCCCAACGGTTTCATGTAGGCGTCTCTCAGCATCACCATCTGGGACCTGTCAGCCAAGTAGGAACGGAACCACTAGTAGCAGTGCCCCCTAGTCCCAACTCGGCCAGCCGACCCAGAAGGATACCATGGTCTATGGTATCGAAAGCCACCGAGAGGACCAGCAGGGATGCACTCCCCCTGTCCAGTCCTTGGCGAAGATCATCCAACAGGGCGACCAAGGCTGTCTCCGTCCCAAAGCCCCGCCTGAAGCCAGACTGAAAAGGGTCCAGATACTCCGTTTCATCTAGTATCCCCTGGAGCTGAGACGCCACCACCCGCTCAATCACCTTACCCAGAAAAGGCAGATTGGAAACTGGCCGATAGTTATTTAAATTGGAGGAATCCAGAGATGGTTTTTTCAGGAGGGGGTGCACAATTGCGGTCTTCAAGATGCTAGGCATCACTCCCTCCCGCAAAGATGAATTCACAATGGGTTCCACCCAATCGGCCAGCCCAACCCGCACAGATCGTATTAGCCAAGCTGGGCAAGGGTCAAGCGGGCAGGAAGACGGTCTCCAACTACAGAGGACCCTATCCACATCCTCAGGCTGTATAAGGTGGAAAGAATCCATAACGATGGAATTGACAGATGCCGTAGGGACAACTTCTGGAACTGTTAAACCAGAGTCCAAGTCGTGGCGAATCTGAGCGATTTTATCTACAAAGTGCCGTGAGATCTCATTACAGTGGTCCGTTGAACACTCCAACTCACTCACTAGAGGAGCCGAGTGGAGCAGATCCCGGACAACTCGAAAGAGCTCTGCCAGCCGGCTACTTGCAGACACAATGGTGGCAGAGAAAAATTGCCATCACCACCACGGAGTAGGCCCTGAAATGGGCTCTAGCCCGTGTTCAGTCAGATTCATCACAAGTTTTCCTCCACCGTCGCTCTAGGCGTCGGACCAGTCATTTCATTGCCCGCAGCTCCTCAGTAAACTTGTTTACCAAACAAGTAAACATCCCATTGGCATGGCTTCAGTAGCTCTGGAAAGTTGGTTAGGATTGGACTGTGAATCAATTTGCAATGATTACATCACAAGTCATCATGGCCCCTTCCTCAGAGCTGGTCATGCGGGCCAATGTATGCCCTCCAAGGACTGTATGTATGTATGTATGTATGTATGTATGTATGTATTTATTTATTTATTTATTTATTTGTTGTTGTTGTTGTTATAGAATATGTGTATATCACTTTTCAACAAGAGTGGTTCACAAAGCAGTTTACATAGTAAAATAAATCAATGAATGGTTCCCTGTCCCCAAAGGGCTTACAATCTTTAAAAAAAAATACAGAAGAGACCCCAGCAACAGCCACTGGAAAAGATGCCATGCTGGGGTGAAGAGGAACAGTTGCTCTTCCCCTGCTAAATATAAGAGGCGCCACTTTCCTCTAATATTTATACTCTTTCTATTTGTTCAATCCCCACCCATTCCAGCAACAGCTCTAACCAGGTGTAAACCAAAAGACAGGGTTCACTGCCACTTTGGAAGGGCTAGGCCTGAAAATGCATTCCTTGTTTTGGATATTTGAAGCATAGTCGTTCCCTGATGTTCTCACATATGTGAGAAGGCTGCTTTAAGAAGGACAAGTTGGAATTGTAAAACCTAGTTTTGGAGCTTGGCTAACAGTGGCCCAAGACTGTGTGGTCCGCCTGTGATCTGGCTGGCTCACTGCACAAATAATGAAATGCTTAATTACTAAATAACTCTCATAGCACTAATTTAGCTACATTTTTGCCTTGGTTTGTACACAGTCAGACATACCTATCTGCCCATTTCCAGCCATTTGCAGCACTCTTAGGTAGTATTTACCTGGAAGTGTGTCAATTTTCACTTTGGATTATGCCATCTGGGCTGATCCTACTAGACTAGTCACCACAGCAATGAGCACAATCTACATGTGCCTTAATGGAGGTCTGGCAAGCGGATTCACCTACCCGTCACTCACAAAACCCTGAGGATGTTGTTATTCAAATGATGTTCGCATTTATCAAATGATAGCCCACTCATTGGTGGTTTGGTCACATGGTCACTCAACCTGAGCTATGTAGTGAACAATTATCAGCAATTGAATCTGCTCCCAGAGCCTTGCAGCCGCTACTTACTTTCTGCATATGCAACAGACACAACTCACTGAATCACAAGGAAAACTAGAACTATGGACTGTGCCAGCATCTGAAAACAGGTTATCATTTTCCTTGCTCTGTAATGGAAGACATAAGAGAAACTCAAGGCACACTTGGTTGCTTTTGAATGAACAATAGTTTGTCTCTTCTGTCCTATAATGCCTCTGACTCTTACATGCTTGGTAGCACACAGAATCTTCTTATCAAGTGCCAAGAGAGGGGAAATACAGTCAGTGTTAGAATACATAAAGTAAAATTTTCCCCAACATTTTTTTCTTATATGAAACCAGTTGGAATTAAAGGAGTTGAAGGCATAGCAATTTTTGGCAGCTTTCCCCATTGCTTTCTTATTGAGCAAAATGCCACAGAGATGTTTTAGATGCACATGTGCAAAAAGATGCACATAGAAAATGCACAAAGGGGAGTGCACATTATCGGGGATCGAGGGGAAAAGTTAGTAAATACCCCAGGATAGAGGGGATACCCCTTATAGAGGGGGAAAGGAAGTAAATACCCCAGGATATTGAATCTGGAATGTATTTAATTTCCATGCTTAGTTAAGTATTGCAGAGAGCAATGAAAACTACAGTCCATTAGGTTGTCATGTAACTGTGAGATGCTGCATGTGTCAAAAGACTAATATTATCCCTTTTTTGCAGGTCACCATTCTCATAAGTTTGGCTCTTGCATTCCTTGCCTGCATAGTGTTCCTTGTGGTATACAAAGCATTTACCTACGACCACAGTTGCCCAGATGGATTTGTTTATAAGGTACGAGGTCTGAGATGAATGGACTGTCTCTGATAATGATAGAATCTAATTGACTGCATGGCTGCAACCGAGTCCTGCATTTTCCTGTTGGGATCAAAGACATCATTTGTCAAGAACATGCTGAAAAGTGGTTAGTGCTTTAGGAAATGGGGGCTTGCAGCACCCTCTGTCAGCCACAATAATTTTGAACTGGTCAGGTTTAAATCTGGATGAAGACCACAACCAACCCTCACTTATTTCTAAATGAGCTCACAGAAACTGGTCTTTGATTCAACTTGCGATAAATATCAGAGGTTCCTAGAGGTTTTCCAGCAAGTTTCCATAGATGTGTGTTCACAGGGAGATGGAACCTAGGAAGCTGCCTTAACCTGAGCCAGACCATTGGTCCATCTACTTAGCATTGTCTATTCTGACTGGCAGTGGCTCTCCAGAATTTTGGGCAGGGTCTTTCCCATTTGGAGACGCCAGGGATTGATCCTGAGACCGTCTGCATGCAAAACAGGTTCTCCCCCACTGAGTTACAGGTCCTCCCCAGATGTGCCTACTTTTCTAACAGCCCAATCCTTTCCCCCACCACGTCACAACGTGCAGCCACGCCAAGGAGGCTGTGCTGCATACTGTGGGGGAGGGGTGACTAGAAGGCAAACTGGAGGTAAGTAAAGAACTTTTTTACTTACCTCCACGTAGGCCTTCTGGCCACCTATGGGTCTTCTTGGACCCATGGCAGCTATGTAGCTGTTGTAAATTCAAGGAGAGCCAGTGGGTGTTCTGGGGTTAGGATCTGGTGTGTGCAACTGCTGCTCTTCCCCTAACACGCCCACTGGTTCCTCCCCCTAAACACTCTGATCCTCCTCCCCGCCCACAGCCCACCCCCACTGCCAACTTACCAGCACTGGTGGAGCATCCAGCCGAGTCTGGGATGCGCATGGAGCTGTTGGCTGTTTCCACCAGCCAGATATTAGATATTTTGTTTTGAGGGTAAATAAGATATATCAAATGTAAGACACAAGATGGTGGTTACCATGTTGATTCTCCTCAAAATCAAAGAGATTGAGGTGATACATTTTGTTGGATCCGTTTGTGACTGAAGCTAAGATGGAATAACATATTTCAAATCTTGATAATGGGGGGGGGAATTCAAAAGTGGGAATGAGACCCAGGGAAAGTGAACTATGGAGAAGTCTGAGACTTAGGGGCCTGCCCTCAGGCATTCAGTGAGCTTCATGGTCTGATGAGAGATTTGAATTGTGTCACTTGCATCCGAGCAAAACATTCTACCTGTTGCCATGTAGTGGATATATATCAAGGCAAACGCAGCAGGAGTTGAGAGAGTTTTAAAAATGCTGTAATTGTGCTTGCCGCTCACTGGTCATGCTTTTTTCTTCTCTCCAGCACAAGCGGTGCATCCCAGCCTCCCTGGATGCCTACTATTCAGCTCAGGATTCCAACTCCAGGGGCAGATTTTACACTGTCATCAGCCACTACAGCATGGCCAAGCAAACCAGCTCACGGTCCGTATCTCCCTGGCTTTCTTCAGGATCGGTAAATCATGAAGCCAAGGCCACCAAAACAGAAGGCCATTAAAGCCACTTGATGGTTTGGGGATGGAGGGGGATAGGGAAAACAACATCACGTCTCTAAAGCATTGCTCTAATTCAGAGAGGGCGCCGTGCTATCTGTGCAACAAGAATCAACTACTAACTCCAAGTGCAGGTGTCATCTTAATGGCTCTTTCTTTCTTTCTTTCTTTCTTTCTTTCTTTCTTTCTTTCTTTCTTTCTTTCTTTCTTTCTTTCTTTCTTTCTTTCTTTCTTTCTTTCTTTCTTTCTCTCTCTCTCTCTCTCTCTCTCTCTCTCTCTCTCTCTCTGTCCTTCTCCTTTCTCCCCCCCCTCCTCCCCTCCCCCTTTGGTGCATTGTTCTCGTTGATTTGTAACTAAGTCAAGATCATGTACAAAGGCATGTTAGGTGTTGACTGTATCTTACAATGTACAAATATTTTTAAAATCATTGCTTAATATTTGTTAGAAAAATAAAAATTAAAAAACAAAAAAAGCAAATCCAGAGTACATTCACAAGAAAGTCGAAGAAAAGGCAAACAGCATTGCTCAGACCTTACATGGCTGAGAAGATGGAGCCCCAAAACAGAAAAAAATATCACCTCATATTACTAGGATTTGTTTCTCAGAGTGTGATGTGAAAGGGAATTTGCAGCAACTATGATGTCACAATGAACTGGATAAACCCCCAGCACTAACTCATTCTTAGAGGTGTGTGTGTATATGTGTGTATATATGCACATACTCAGCCCAACCCAAAGTTCAAAGTTCTATCAGTGCACTGATGCGTATGGAGCTGTCCCTAACATTGGTGTGAATGGGAATGCTCTTGTACAAAGCGAATGCGCATGTACATTGGAGCCTCAGCACATCCAATGAACCATGGGATCAAAGTTAGCCCAATCCTGTCTGAGTTGCTCCCTCTCACAGAGGGAAATGCTGACTGTTGCTCATTGGAATATTTGCATTTACAGATGCAAATTCAAAAGCATCTGTTGGCTACCAACTGAGTTTGAAATGCAATCTCCCTGAAACAAAACAAAAGGGATTGCCAAAGCCCAAGACTGTAGGGGCAACCCAAGTTATGGCTTGCCACATGGCAACTCTATCCCTTTCTGAATCCCACATTATGAGTGGAAGTGTCTACAGTCTGGGTGCCCACAAGAAAAGACTCCGTAGATGCAAAAGTGGATTTTCTACGGTTAGCTGGAGCAGAAGCTGAAACAGGAGTCTCTGAAATAACTTCTAACCTTCAGGGGTGGTGGTGGTTCTCCTATGTGCTAGCCAGTATTTTGAGGCAGATTAGCCAGTGAAGTTAGCATCTTTTGTAGATAGTAATGAACAAGAAAGGATCTATGAACACAGCGCAGATGTATGCTTCTGCCAGGTTTTGCATATTCAACTGGGTTTTTCCAGAGATTTCCTCTTTGGCTGGCCCTCACCCCCCAGTCCTCTTTTTAATGCAAAGTGGTTTTAACAGTAGTCTGTGGCAGGTGTAGAACTGCTGTGGAAGGAACCAGCAGAAAACACCATGTGTATTTGTGCACACTGTCATGTATACATGTGATATTCACCCTGCAGGATCATGACTAGATTCTTTAGGATGAATTTGTCACCCACTCTAGGGCTCATTTCCCCATAAGCTATGAAACTCACATTTAAATACTCCACTCTCTGTGGATGGGAAAGAGAGACAGAGCCACTTGACTTGACCCATGCCGGGTTTTCCCTATACATAAATTACGGTATCTCTATGTAAGGAAAAATAAAGTGTACACCATCACTTGTGAAGTGTGGTGCAAGTGTTTATTTTTCCATGAAGGCTTGGATACCATATCTGAAGGAAGGTCAGCCTTTAATCTGTAAGACTTCAGAAAAGGGGATTCACTCAAAAATAAGGCTTAATGGATATGTACTTGGCAAGAATGGATTCCATGCCAACTTCAGCCACTAGCTGATTGCCTAAAGTCATTTCACAGTGAAAAGAAAAGCTTGTGTGAATGAACTCTTAGCCCCAAATTACACATTATACTTGCCCAGTTCACACTTTGTCTTTGCAGCATGGTGGCTGTTCCCTTGTGACTGGGTTCCTCCCACATTGTATCAGTAATGTGTGAAGTTTCCACACCACATCGGTTGCCAAGATCACATGGACACTACCAGTGCAGTGTCAGTAGCCACAAGGGTAGTGTGGCAGCGGCGTGGGAAATATATGAATCTTCAGTAAATTAGGAGTTTTGGAAAGCTGGAATTGGGATATAAAGTTTTCAATCTGATTTGCAAGTTTCCATCATGAAACTTGCATGGCAATTTGGAAATTTAGGAGTTCTGCAAAAGGAGTCATGATAAATGGTTGTATAATGTCGCCAAACTGTAGTGCCAAATCTCATTGTCTGACTTTTTATCCTTGTCTCTAACCCTTTCTGCATCTTACTTCACCTGTAAATTCATTTCTCACCTGAAATGTACAAAAACTTGGGAACAACCCCAACAATGCCCAGCTCAACCACTGGACAATTTATAATTCTGTGGTGTATTTTATGTCAGTAGGTAGCAGAGACTGAAGTATTTTTTGGTGTCGTTCTTGACCTTTTCTGACCGGACAAATAAAGCTAGATGTGTCTGAGCGTCTCAGTGATTGTGGTGCAATTCTTTTATTTTGTTTTCTCCAAAGATGCTTGGGGAAAGAAATTGGGGGGGGGGGGATATGCTCAGAATTACAGTGCTGATGTCTCACATTTGCCTCCAATACACAAAATATATGGGGAACTTACAGTTTGAGAGAATTTAGTGGCGCACTGCTGTAACAGGAAATGATTTAAGATAATACAAATATGTTCAGCTGTTTTGAGAATACTGTTGCTTCTTCTCATGAAACGTCTTTTTAAAAAATATGTTCAGGCTTCCATTCCTTTGGATGAACCTATGAAATTGCCTTATGCTGAGTCAGACAAATGTAACAGCGCAATCCTATCCAACTTACACCACCGGTGTAACTAGCAGGGGAGGGCAGGGCAGGAGGCTTTGGAGGGGAGATTTAAATCCCCTTTGAATCCCCCTTTGGGGGGATTTGAATCCCCTTTCCGTTCCGGGGCCTCCTGTTCTTGCTGTACCGCTGGGTTACACCGGTGGTGTAAGATGGATAGGATTGCGCTGTAAAATTTTGGTCTCTCTAGTCTAATATTGCCCACTCTGACTGGCAGCAAGTCTCCTGGATCTCTGCAGAGAATGTTCCTATTCTTTCTGCCTGAAATCCTTGACCTGGAGATCCCAGGGACTGACTCTTAATGCAAAGCATGTGCTCTATCAGTAAGCTTGGGGCTCTCTTTAGGGAAGGCAGCTATGGGGCTGTTTAGTATACCAGTCAGTAGGGTATGGCTACAGTATATATTTGCTTCTCTATATTCTGGTCATAGTCCAGCACAGAGTGAGGCAGGCTTAAGCACAATGGGCGTAAGCTTTCCAAGTCTAGATTGGATTGTGCCAATTTTCAAATTGGAATTTTGTTTCCAAAAGATGCTAAAGCCTTCAGTCATTGCTTCTCTGACAAAGTCAACAAAACATTGACTGAATTAACATTTATATCGAGATGTATGTTTACTCAGAAGTAAATCCCACTTCAATAAAGCTTACTCCTGGGAAAGTGTGCATAGAACTTCAGCTTAAGTAACCCATTTGAGGTATGTAAAGATGTCTAAATGCTGCAATGATCACTGTATGCTGGATGAACATGGAATCTGTGATTCAGATATGCACATTGTTCTAAGAATTAGATCTCACCTAAGAAAGGATGCTGTTGAACCTGTTCTTTTGTCTCTCAACAAGGCAGTAGTCCATTGTCAAAGTACTTGATTCGGATGAACAAGAGTGAACACTAAAAGAGATTGATGTATGAAAGTCTGCAGATATAGATATTGTTCATTTTTATTTGCACAAATGCCAAAGAGACAGGAATAGGTAATACATAGATATCAAGAACCTGCACTTGGTGATTCAAAATTCTGGGACTGGATGGATTATTATAGCCACCATTATTTTATGGCAAGAGCTGAATGTTCTTCAGTGGAATCTGTTGCTTTCCACATATGCGGCATAGCATTTAAAGCATGGATTACTTCTCCTTTTGTAACGTTCACAAGTCTGGTTCTATCAAGGATGTCCCTGTTCATACAACCATGGGCAAACTGAATTCTACTATGGGTTAATGTGGCTGAAACAACAGGCAAAGTAGCAATTGCAGCCACTGATTTGCATTTTAGTAAGTTTAAGAATTAAACCACGATTCCAAACTGGGTCATCAAGCAAAGAATACAATATAAAACAGGAAAACACATTATAATCGATGCTGAGTTCTGACTCCCACAATTTATTTTGATGCATGTAGCTCTGCTGTTGAATTGCCTATAAAGAAACATCCTAGGGGTCCCACTTTTCAAATTTCACAGGGAGAAATTTCACACGCGAGCTGAAAATACAAGCATGCATGATGGCTGAGTTCAATATAAGCTAGTTCCCAAACCACCACAGCTGTGGAAATTATATTACATTTATTCCTCATGGTTCTCCCAAGGCCTCAGAGTAGCATATATAGCTTCCTGGGTGACCTTGGGCCCGTCACTATCTCTCAGCCCCACCTACCTCACAGGGTTGTTGTGAGGACAAAAAGGAGGGGAGGAAATATGTACACCACTCTGAGCTCCTTGGAGGAAGGGCGGTATAAAAATGTGAAAAATAAATAAACAAATAAATAAAAATATTATAGTGACCCTATGAGTAGAGGTGGGAGAAAATGACTTTTTTTCACAGATTTCAGTGTTTAACCAAGATGAAACAGCAGAAAGCGGTGTTATGTGTTCCAAATTTTTCCCATTTTTATCAATTATAGGCATAGATTGTAGTGTCAGCAGATGAAGAATGATGCAAAATTAAATGGTTTTCTTTTCTTTTTTCTTTTTTCACAGATTTTTTTTGCAGATAGCAGTGTTATGTGTTTTGTTTTATTTCGTTATCACTGTTTTCTCCTGCCCCTACCTATGAGTGAGTGAGGATTTGAACTTGAATCTTCCTTGTCCAACAGCGCAGTCCTATCCAACTTACACCACCGGTTTAACCAGCAGGGGAGGGCAGGGCAGTAGGCTTTGGAGGGGAGGGGAGATTTAAATCCCCTTTGAATCCCCTTTGGAGGGGATTTCCATTCTGGGGCCTCCCGTTCTCACTGCACCACTGGTTACACCGGTGGTGTAAGTTGGATAGGATTGCGCTGCAAGTCCAGTCTGCTATCTGCTACACAGCATACTGGCTCCACTGTGACATTCTGAATTGCAGCAACTTATACCATTTGATTTGAGTCTACGGACATTTCTGGCTCACATGCTGCTTCCTTCCTCCAGATGAACATGAGCAGTCATGAGACCAATGCAGCTCATGGATGAGGAATCCGCGTGCCATTGCTTCACTGGCTCCTGGTAAAGCTGCTGCAACTTGATGTGACCTTTTCAGTTTTATATGGTGAATATTCTTTGTGAATGCGCCCTCCCTCCGTATGATGAAGGCTCATCGTATTTACCATGTATTTACCACATCAGGCAGCCTGCTAGTCTTCTAGGCCCTGGCATGCTAAACATGTGGGGGCACCTTCATAAGAAGTAGTCACTCTTCGAAACGGACAAGTTGCAATGGCTGTACCACATTCAAAGTGGATGGAGGAATGAACCTGAGAAAGACATTTCAAAGTCATAAAAATAAATTTTATCATCACAATTTTGCTACGTTCTTATCAAAGTCCTCAATTTTTTTTCTGGTGTGATTAACAGCAAGATAGGGCTGATCCGAGAGTTTGTAAAATGAAAAGCTGATGGACAGCCAAATGAGAATTAAGTTGGCATTTCAAAGAAGGCTATACTGTGTTCTTGTAAAAATAATTGAGTTATGTAAATCAAAGTTAGCATTTAAAATTAAATATGCATTTAGTTATATAGATATTTAAATATAGATTTATATATAGATTTTAGATATAGATATATAGAAATATAGGTTTAGAAATATAGATATACATTTTTATCTATAAATCTAAATTTCTCTATTGAGAAAATCAGTTTCTGTGCCAAAGTGTAAAACGTCGTCTCTGTTTGTTTGTTTTCATATACCTGTATATGACCCCTTTTTTCTGTGAATACTGGAATGATGTCCCTGAATGTAGTTGATGTGTTCCCTTAAGAGTCTGGTAGAGGTGATTGGAAGTGGTTACAGCTTTTGACAGATCTGCCCACTTCTCTTTAGCAGCATACAGAGCAAGTCTCTCAATGTCTACTCAGAAGTAAGTCAATGGTACTTATAGGTACCATCCAGGTAATTGTGCCTAGGATTGCAGTGTTTGAGAACTCAAATGGGAGAAGTCAAACAAAAAACTGGTTCACATGGAAGCTGTTGTGATGATGCAAAGTTAGAGGCTAGATCACAGCACACAAGTTTTGAAGGGCAACAGAAGGGATGTAAAACAGTAGCAAAACAACAGATGTGCAGGGGTGTAACATTTATGTTATGGAAGGGGGTTGCCTACTGTGGTATACCTGAGTTTTTGGAAGTGACGCGTAATGAATTAATCACCCATTTGAAAACTCAGAAGCCTGTTTTGAACTGTTGAACATGGTTGTCATGGTTGCTAATGTGGGAAGCAGCCCTTTTAAAATTGAATGAAAGCCTTTGCGTACTGGCTGTTTTATGTGATTCGTCTAACAAAGGTAAATTCACTATTTTTGTGCCTGAATCAGTTTTTGCAAAGGTGCCTTTTAGCGTGGAACTACATGATGGTAACATGAGGGCTCTTGACCCCGTGTTTACCCCTGCAAGGGAGCATGAGCAGGGAACAGGAAGAAAATTGCTTAACCCTTCCCTGCTTCTCAATATATCCCCCTGCAAATGGCCCCCTCCCAAAACGTACTTTTTTTTTGTTCCTCATCCCAGCTGGTCTCTGAGATAAAAAAGAATGGAATGAAGCCCCAGCATCTCTTATTCTAGAAATGAAGCCCTGATTGGGAATTTGATCCTTTCTGAAGGATCAAAATGCAGGTGTTTGTGAAATCCCTGAGGAGATGAACAACAAGAAATGCCTGCAGCTCTTGTGAAAGGTCTGCCATCCCAACACTTTGTATGGTTATTCAAAATTAATTGCAGTGCGGTTCATAGGCTTGCACTTCAAAGTGTTCATAGGCTTGCACTTCCAGAAGGTGCCCAATGATTTTACATGAGTGTGCATCCAGAATATGGATACAGTACTTGAAATTGCAGCCCCAAAATCTTAACTCCCTATGAGACTGGTTGAGCTAGTGTTGGACCCAGATGTCTCAAATCCGCATGAAATGACACCTATATCGATTTGGATGCAGAACTGCTTTTGCCTAAGAGCTCATGCAAGGTCCCCTGATTTCAGTAGCTCTCCTCGCTTCTGCTGCAGCTTCTTGCACCATTTCATATTCCATGCTGCCCTTCTGGAGTCTCTCCTGTGCCTAAGAAGCTGTTTTGGAGGCTGCATGGGAGGATTCAAGTAAACTCCATGCAAGAGTTCTGCTTGTGCATTGTTGGATCCAAACCATACATACATAATAACAATGTCAGCAACTGTTCTTTGTTACGCGCATATTTTTAAATTCCCTTTGAAATGCAGAACGTTTCATGAAATGCATGCCATAACAGAAATGTCTGATTCAGATCACAGAAGCGATGCAGAAGCTGCATTTCGCCTCAGGCTTGCACACACCCTTCCCTTTCCCTCTTCTTTGCATGTGAGGGGTGAGAAATCTGATCCTGGTTTGATATCCTGGTTTTTAAAAAAAGCTGTATCAGACCTCACACGTCTCGCTTTGTTGCATCCCAAAGTTGATTCTGATTGGCCCGAGGCATTGCTCCGTGTCCCGCCCCCACAACACCGAACGTGGCCTCTCATTGGCCAAAGGTCATTCTGGTGTGTTCCAAGTTGAATAAATCGAGCTTCGGCTAATGAGAGGCCGTGTTTGGCATTGTGGGGGTGGGATGCGGAGCAATGCCTTGGGCCAATCAGAATCTACTCCAGGACGCAACATTACTTTCTTCCCTTCATGAGCAAAGGGAGGAGGGGAGGGGAGCTGAAAGTGCATGAGCCTGAAGTCCACCATGGTTGGAGCATATGCCTTATGACAAATCATGGTTTGTCATTATGTCTGAAATGAGCGATATCTTGTCAAAATCCATGCACTCACAGCCCAGTCCTAACAGGGCCTTATGCTGCCAGAACAGGCAAAACATGCCATGCCATACAGCGTGGCCTGGCCACCTCCACAAGTGGTGAGTGGCCAGGTCTGCACTCCACAGGCCTCCCGACGAGCCATAGTGCAGGTAAGTCAGCATGGGCGTGGGTGGGCAGAACGGAGCAGGGAGGGGGAGGAAAGGGGAGGAGACTGGGGTGGAGAGGTGGGCGGATCGAGCCCTGGAAGAGTATGGTATCGGTGGCAGCAGCTCTGCCAATATCCTATACTCTTTCCCAGCCTTGATCTGCCTTCCCGGGTCCACTCGGACCTGCGCCAGCTTTCCCCAGGGCAAAGGAACAAATGTTCCCTTACTTCAAGGAGGCCTTTGCAGCTCAAAACTCCCCTGTGGTATGCAGTGCAGGCCCCATTGGTGCAGCTGCACTGGCACTCTGGGAGTTCGGAAGGATTGGGCTGTCACTCTCCCAGTCACCTCACCAGTTACTCAATAAAGGTTCCATGTGAACTCATTGCGTTCAAAATTATTGATCTTATTTGAAAATACAGATGGATGAATTTGTACTGTAAGCATGTGTCATGAAATGAAGCTTGTACGTATGCTTTTTCCCCACAGCAAAATGGACAGCGGGGAGGGGGGGAAAGAGAAATTGCCTCCGATTCTTATTCTGCTGCACATTGGTATGAACTCCCCTTTCCCTTGTCCACCGGCAGTGAATCTCTCTGCCCAGTGGCGACTCTCTATGACATTAGTAAGAGGGAATATTTTTTTTCTATTTTCAGTAGCACCTGGGATTCTATAAGTGCAATGGTTTTGACTTTCATATTGAGAGTATTAGTAATAATTTGACAAACAGGAGTCAGAAACTGGGCCAGCCGACGGATGCAGGTCCTTGTAATACCTGATATTACTGTCAGGGGCTGTTTCTGTGACAGGTTTCGACCATTTGAAATGTAGAATAATTGGGATCTCTTGGGCCAAAAGCAAAGGCAATTGAATTTCTTTACCTCACCTTTCTTGGCAACAGCAAACTGCTGGGACAGTCTGTTATTCATTGATTTGTGCTGGATAAGCTGCATATGAAGTGATGGAGACTTTACCTAGCACACATCTCAGGTGGCCTTTCTGGTTTCAGAGCGGTGGAACCAAACACATATTTCTGACTGCATTTATAGCTCACCCTTCTTCCACCATGAAGCTCAAGCTCAAGCTCTAGGACCTAGGGGTCCTAGACAATCAGACATAGACCTCCTTCGCTGCCGCACGGTGGCTGAATCATGCATTCAGACCAGGCCATATCTCATCATAGCCGGATACATTTTGCTTCCAATATCATTCTGGTGACTTGATTGTGGCTTATTGGATTAGGAAGAGTAGGAAGGGTTATTTCCCCACACACACTGTCAAGGATTGTTCATCAAGGAAATGCCTGCAGTTTGAGGCTGGATGATGGGTAGGGTGGACAACTGTCCAGTATAATTTTCACATGACTATTGGATGGATGGCAGCCACAGGAATAGTGCATTTGAAAATCCTGAATGTGGCAGTTCTGTGGCTGTGGCAAGCTGGTTGTACGCATATGCGGTGCAAGACACAGCTTTCAGCACAGCATTGCACATTTGGCTTCTTGAGTATCTTCAGCAGCTAGCTGGATGTTGAATCCTGTGCATGGCACTGGATGCACATCCTTGACTGTACAAGAGCTGGGAGCCATCCTGGAAGACTTCCCTATGACTGCCCTGCACTAAAGTGACCTGATTCAAGTACCATGCATGGTGAAGGACATTCTTTCTCTCCCATTAGATTTGGAACTAACCTTCCCATATAGCATGGAGGTTTTTTATTTTATTTATTCACCTGGGCGTCTGTATGCCACTTTCCACCAGTAACAGCCCAGTCCTATATAACTCCCTACACGGCGATGCACCTGCGCTGGCATGGCCTCCGCTGCAGCCTGCGGGGCTGATTTGGCTGCTGTCCCGCTGCCCAAGGGTAAGCCTCAGCAGCCGCAATGGGTCAACTCGGACCTGCATCTGAAATATCTCTGGTGTGTATTGACCCATGCAGGTGGATTAGGCCTGGGAAGTGGCATTGGATTTGATGGGTGCCACTGCCGAACCCGCCCCCTCCCAGGCCTGATCTGCCCATCCCACCCCCTCTCCTCATTCCGCCCAGCCCCTGCCCTGTTCCACCCCTCCCTGCCCTTTCCCCATCCCCGTTCCATCCCCTGCGCTGGGCTTACCTGCTCCAGTGGACCTCTCGAATGCACGTGGGAAGGCTCTGGCCTTCCTACCAGCATGCCAGCAGGTTGCGCTGCTGCAAAGCGCTTTATGGCTGCATTGTGGCAGCCTGCGCCGGCAGAACGTGTATTCCACTGGTGCTTACTCATTGATAGGATTGGGCCATAAGAGGCCTTCAAAGCAGCTGACATTTAGCTTTAAAAGCACAGAAGGTGGAAGAGGCAATGGTGATTCCTGTCTTGCTGGCTTTCTTCTCCTCCTTACAAGGCACTCAGTGTTTGTAAGGGGAGAGAGCCACAATCAACTTAAAATATTAGTTATGTGCTAATGGTGAAGTTAGTTAGAATGGAGAAAAATGTGGCTTATTTATTTATTTATTTATTTATTTATTTACAATATTTTTACCCCGCCTTTCTCCCCGAAGGGACCCAAGGCGGCTTACAACATGGGAGACGGATACATAATACAAAAAATAATCACATTTAAACCAATAAAAACAATCCACAAAAGCTAGTAAAAAACATCATCTAAAATTAATAAAAACACATCAAATTACAATTAAAACAAGAGCATAAAAAAGCAGCAGCACTCCACCTGTGCCAGCAGGATGTTTAAAAAGGCAAGGACTCAGAAGGCTTCCTTAAACAGGAAAGTTTTCAAGCCTCGCCGGAAAGTCTCCAGGGAGGGAGCAGTACATAAATCAAGAGGGAGGGAATTCCATAGGGTTGGTGCCACTACTGAGAAGGCCCTATTTCTGGCCGCCGCCCCTCGCACCTCCCTGGGCGACGGTACCAGCAAAAGGGCCTTCTCTGATGACCTAAGGAATCAGAGAATCAGCCCCTTTAAATCTGATCCTTGGGATGACACTTTGGCAAAAAACCCTAAATCCCTGGTGTCACATTCTCCGTTTTTCCCTTAAGCACTTTGCTGGGGTGGATGGGAGGAAGGGCGTCAATTGTGATTTCTCAAGAGAAACAGAGAGCATGCCTATGCCTTCATTCCCAGTTATGATGGCATTGCCACGTGGTCACCTTTGAATACAAACCGTTGAATTGGCTTTTGTGCCCCTGGAACATTTTTAAAAAATGTTTTGGTCCCCCTCAGAGTTAGGCACATGTCCAAATCAATTAACACATGCAATTATTAGTCATCCCTCCCCTGAATGAAGCTTATTGCAGAAAGCCAAGCATACCCTAGTCTGGAGCAACTGATTTGTAATCCTGAACTGGTTCTATTAGGACAAGTAAGTCAGAAGAAACAGAGAAAGCTGTCTGTTCTACTCATGTCAGGATCTACAGAGTTTGAGAAGGGTTTTTTCCTCAACCGTACCGGAAGATACTGGGGATTGATCCTAAGGCCTTCTGCAGGCAAACCATGTGCTGCAGCAGCTCCTCCAGAGGAAGCCTAAGCAAAACTTGCAAAAAGCAACTCTGTCCAAAGGGGAAACACTGACATGAGCCCTGCAATTAGAACTCACAACAACAGAAAAGAACCACCATGGGCGTTGAAGGCAAATGATGTTAAGAAATGAGCTGCCTCGCCTTTCTCACTCCCTACTTTCAGTACTCCACTCCATTAGAGTACGTAGAATGTAATTAACCGAAACAATTTGCCTTTGTTTATGAAAATAAATAAATAACAGGGGAGCAGCTGAGATGCAGTAGCCCACTAATTGGTTTTGAGTTACAGGGAATTGGTTTGGGTGCGTTTGACATCGCAATCCAACTTGCGCAAACATGCGGTGCGTACTTCAATTCACATAGGTACGCTAGTGACGACTCCTGTCCTCGACCCTAAAACGTCAAACACAGTAATAAGTTAATTAACGCTGCGCTGGAGCAAATTTCTCCTGCTTCACAAATAAAAGCAGACAGGAAATCTGTCTGATATAAAACACGACGATAAGTTTGTTTATTATAAAGATATAACAATTGGCTAATATTGGGGGGGAAGTCAAACAAAGCGAATGAGGAACGAGTCCTTGGTATTATATGGAATCACAGTGTCAAGGTTTTCCAACTCTGTTCACAGGTGACTTCACACATTGCAGCAGCAGTTTCCAGTTTGTAATCTGTAAGAAAACATGTTGTGGGGAGTTGTGATTGGTGACATGGACCAGGGCGTACAAGAGCTCAGCCCCAGAACCAGTGGTGGCCCTTGCCCTCATGCTCTCTGAATCCCCTCCAAAATGCTGCCTGTGTCTGTTCTTGTGCTCGCACGTGTGCCTCCCCATGGATGAGGAGGAGGGCGGAGGAGCGAGTGAGCAGATGGGGGAGAGCAGGTGAGAGAGCGGGCTGACGGGCATAAGCTGCAGCAGCTTCCCTCCTCCAGCAGTGCTGGAGGGAGAAGGGGGGCAGGGAAACAAATCTGCCACAGCTCCAAATTGATTCTCCCCATCCACTCAGTGCATACAGAGCGCCAAATCAGCGGGGAGAAGCGATTTGGAGTCCACCTGCCCTCTTCCCTTCCCTGAACTTATAAAGAGCATGGCACAGAGCCTCCCTGCCCCGCCCAGCTTCTGCTTCCAGTGAACAGAAGCGGTGCCTGCTGGGAAACCAGCATGCAGCATCACTTCTGTTCACTGGAAACAGAAGCAGCAGGGAGGAGGGAGGTGACATGCTGCAGTTCTGGTCAGGGAAGGGAGGGGTGGGCTCCAAATTGCTTCTACCTGCCCACCTGGTGCTTTGTAAGCACCGGACAGGTGGGAAAAAGCCATTTGGAGCTGCGGCAGCTTTTTTTTCTTTCCTGTTCTCTTTCCAGCAGTGCAGCCCAGAAGGCTGCTGAGGCCACGATCCTCTTCCAACTTGCTCTCAGCAAGTTGGAAGAGGATTGAAGCCCAGAGTGGAGCAGCAGGCTGGACAAGGCCGTGGGCAGATGGGCTTCTCTGTTCACTGCTCTCCAAGGATGCCACTCACCACGTGACTGTTTCTGGTTGCTTCATGGTCAAGCCAGGCCTGCCCAGAACTTCTTTTCAGCACTAAGGCTCAGCCCTAAACAATGCAAATATATTTAGCCATTTGCATCTTGTCCAAAGTGTGCTACCCCTATGACTCAGAGCCATGTTGGATACAACAAACTTCTTGTCTTTCAAGTAGAAAATACTATGATGTGATTAGTCTCTGTGTTTCTTTGTAAATAGCAGATTTGTGCTCCTCCAGATTGCAGTGGGACTGCAGCAAGGGGCTTCACCCCTTTGTCTCTGCCATGGATGGTTCCAGCTTGGATTAAAGCGTGATGCCTGTTTTTGACCTGGGAGGAAATCTCCCGTTGCGTTCAATGTGGCAGTTTTCCTCCTGGGGCAAAAAGAAGCCTGATCAGTAAATGAGATAAGATCCCCTCCTCCCAGCAGCATTCCCAATCCAGTTTGGGCCCCCAGATTTGTTGTTATTTATTATTTTATTTTATAACATTTATGTGCCCCACATTTCAATTTGGACAACTAAGGAATCAAGGAGGATAACAACCAATCTTTACAAAGCAATAAAACCAACAGTCAATACAGTAAAAAGGCATAATAAAAAAATAAAACACAACCATAAAAAACAGCCAACTCACAGCCCATTCCAACCCAAGGGCCAAGCAGCCCAAGTCAGACCTAAAGTCAGCCTAACTCGTTTAGGGCGACTTTAGGTCTGGAACGCAACCATTTAGGGCGAAGTTTGGTCAAAGTTAGGTCAAAGTTACGACCGACAGACTAAGAACAGCCCATTCCAACCCAAGGGCTAAGCAGCACAAGTCAGACCTAAAGTTGACCTAAAAGTGGGCGGACCATGGGCGGACCGTGGGTGTAATGGGGGCGGCAACCAATTAACGTTGGATTCCAGACCCTGGCAAGCACAGACACACCCCCTCCAACACAAATGCTGACACAAAATTTAGGTCGACCAAAAAGGTGGACCCAAATTCGAGGAGACCCATAGGAGCCATTTTACCTTACCCAAGCCAGCCCTCTCCTGAAAATTTCTAACACCCTACTCCTGAGTTAGGTCAGAGTTAGGACGGAGTTGGGCCTGCTAGATCTGGAAACCGACAGAGTTATGCCTAAGATAGGGAGCCTATCAGCACCCAGCCCCACCCAGCCTCTTTCCCACAAAAGCCCAGTCCCAGGCCCCCAGTCTCTCTCTCTCTCTCTGAGCACGTGGCGTGGGGTTCTGTCCCCCACAGCCACAAAGTGGGACTTTGTCAGTGGAGGGCAAAATTCACAAACACCCCACTTCTCTCTCCTCTCTCCTCTCTGCCCCCCTCAAGGGCAGAGAGGGCTGTTCTGGCTTTGGCCAAACTGTTTACAGCTGTGCCTGGGCAGCTGTCTCCATGCTACCATTTGCTAACCCATGTCTTTCTCCCAGCCTCTCCCCCCCCCATACACACACACAGGCAACAACACCAGCAGGTAAGTGCAGGTAAGAGCAGGGGTTGTGCTGACATGTGTTCTGACATCTGCCTCTTTGCATATAGAAATATAGGTAGGATACATGCCTCTATACCAATGTCTTGTCTCATAGCTGCCTGCATAGCCTGCCATGATATGCCTCTTTACCAATGTCTTGTCTCATAGCTGCCTGCATAGCCTGCCATGATATGCCTCTTTACCAATGTGCCCTCTCATGTTTGCCTGCAATGCCTTCTCTGAAATGCCTCTTTACCAATGAGTAGTCTCATAGCTGCCTGCAATGCCTTCTCTGAAATGTCTCTTTACCAATGTGCCCTCTCATGTCTGCCTGCAATCAGCTGTGTTATTTCTCACCCTGCAGGCTTGTGCAACTGACACACTGGCATTTCTTGAATGGCGATTGTTACCACACACCAGCTGCCATGTAACACCCCCTTGTTTTTTGTCTCCCCAGGAACATCCACTACCACCTACCTTCCTGGGAGCACCCCTGGGCCCGCAGTCTGGTTGCCCCACTGTCGTCTGCCTCGATGCTGCCAGAGGTCAGGGAGCCAGCCCTGCAACCCTCCTCAGCTGCCGGTGCTGCTGCTGCTGCTCCACCTCCCTGGCTGTCGTTCTTGCTGTCCCTCCCCTTTCTATGGAGCAGGCTGTGGTTCCACAGGGGGAGAGCCTGTGTCTCCAGGTCCATGGGGCATGTGTGCTTCTGCTGCTGCTGCTTTCAGATTGGCTGCTGTGACTACCCCTGGCAGCCTCGCCTGGCCATCTCTGCTAACGTTCCAGAACAATAAAGATGCCCCTCGGGCAGAGCCTCCTTGAAACATATGTGCCCAGTGTTACACAAGTATTGCCCTCCACACACAGACAGCCCCCAGCACTGAAGCCCCTGCATGAATCCCTTCCAGGGACTGCCACTTCTTTCCCAGGGAGAACACAGCAGGGAGGCTGCCAGACCCCCATGGGACAGATGGGAGGGGGAGTTGGGGGGGCCTCTCAGGCAGGCAAACAGTGACAGGCGCCACGGAGCCCATAGTTGGGCCGCTTGTGGCCGCTGCATCTGTGTAGTGGCCGCTCAGCAACCGGGGATCTTGCCAGCCAGGGCGTCCGCCCGTAATGCAGCCGCTTCCGTCGAAGTTCCGCCCGTAATGCAGCCGCTTCCGCCCACAGTCCGTCTGCATAAGAGGCACCTGTTTCTGCATTGCCTTCACCTGCGGAGCAACCCCTGTGTCCCTATTGGTCTCTGCAGACCCCTCTCTCGGAATCTCTCTCCCACCAGCCTTGTCTGTCTGTCTGTCTGTCTGTCTGTCTGTCTGTGACCCACCCGTGCCCCTCCCCAGCACCCACTGTCTGACTGCCTGTGTGTCTGCCTCCCCTCCCACTCCCTGATGATTGCTTGCTGGCCATCCCCCACCCTGCCAGAGCACCTGCCGAGAGATGCCGTCGTCGCCCCATCTGGGGGCGTGATGAGCTGCGTGAGCCCTTCACGCTCGCAGCAGACAAGCCCAAGGCATCTCTCGGTCTTGGCCGGGGCACGGAGCAGAATGCACGCCAGGATGCCTTCTTTGTGGGCATTGCCCCGGCCCTGGAGGTCCAGGGCTTCAGGCAGCGCACGGGCATGTCAGAGGCAGTTCCAGACATCATGAGCCCCCCCTTGTGTGTGACGTTCCCACCCCCTCCTTCCCTTCCCTCCCCCGCTCCCCCCCATGACTCCCACGTGCAGCCTCAACGTGGCATGGGGGTGGCATCGCCTTCTGCAGGAGGGGGGACGGCCACTCTCCCCTGCAGCAGGTGGCTGATGCACAGGGTGCCCTGTGGCAGCTGGATCGGGCACCTCGCTCACCTGTCACCTGCCCTGCGTCCACCACATGACTGGCGCAACCCCCCTGCCTGCGGTCAGCCCCTTCGCGACCGGGCTGAGACAGACACTGCAACAGCTGCCATGGATGGACGCTGACACGTGCAGACACACAGGCCTGCACATGCCCGAGCCAGACACCGAGCCTGGAGAGCCTGCCTGGGAGGTAAGTGTTGCCTGGATCCTGGGGTGGTGCTGGGCCACAGAAACTGCAGCCTGCCTAACTCAGGCATACCTCTGACCTAACTCAGACATAACTTCTGCCTAACTTAGGCTGCACTTAGGCCACACTTATGCCTGACTTGGAGAGGAGTTGGGTTGGAATGGGCTGTTAGTAATTTTTAAAGGGAGAAAGCAAGCCGGAAGAAAAATGTCTTAAGATGGCTACATTTAAAAATGTACACGCAGGCCCTGATCATGGAGCAAGAGGTGTATGATCTTGTTTGACCCTCAGACCTTACACGTGAACAAAGCATATTTGTCATCTCCATTTGCACGTTGAAATCATTTTGAGCTTCGAATAGAAGCATTGGTCTCAGTGCTTAATTCAGGACGGTGTTCACCAGATACTGGGATTTAGTATAAGACCAGTTAAGGACCTGTCAATCTAGTAAATTGTACATTCATATGTCAACAGGGCAAAGCAGGTAGGACATCAAAGGCCTATTCAAACTATTGGGATTACCTCTATTTGGGAGGTTATCTAGGAGATTCTTAGCAGAGTTTGTTCCTTCTTACACCCAGGCAGACTGCTATTAGCTAAATAAACACACAAGGCATATGCTGAGTTAAGTTGCAAAAAGAAGAAGTTTACTCACGGTTTCAGTTCACATATACAGCATCTGATTAAGATCAGAGGTTATTCTTACTTAAAGGATGAAGCTCCCCCTACAGCTGGGAGCCTCCTGCATGGTAGGTCTGCTTGGATCATGGCCGTCATTCATCAGAGCTCAGGCATGCCATGTCAGGCTTACCAGATCGTCACCGGTACGGGAGCGGTCTACCCTTAAGGGGGCGTGGGGGGGCAGAACGCGACGCGTTCTGCCCCCCCCCACACCCCGCCCCCTTAAGGGTAGACCGCTCCCGTACCGGCGATGATCTGGTAAGCCTGTCTATAGCCTGTGCCACGTCCTTCCTGCTTGGAGTCAAGATAGTAAGAGCATGAGAAAGAGCATGAAGAAGGAGGAAATAGGTCAGGGGCCACACCCCTTCCTTTAGACACAGAGAGGTCAAAGTAAAGAAGGTCTTTCAGGTGACCAGGCTATACACTCCCCCCCCCTAGTGTCCAAACAGCTGAAAGCTGGCCATCTCCAACACAAACTGCACTATAAGCATGAGTGAGTACTGATTCACATTGTTTAATTATTTTAGTTATTAACTATGGGGAGAAATGTTCTAACCTGGCAACATTGTTTCAAAATGCATGAAGACAATGGTGACATAACTTGTTGGTAGAGGAGACATTGATTAGTTCAACCAATCTATGTGGTGAACACATCAGTTGTCTTTGATTTGACATGCAAAACGTACTGTTATTCTTTTGGGTGTAATTTGTACCTGGGTCTAGGGTGAAAATGGGTCAAAAAGGGGGCCCTGGAGCAAAAAAAAGGGGGCCCAGGAGCCAAATTCATATGTAGGGAAGGGGCCCAAAATAAACTTTGTACCCCCTGATAAAATTCCTCTGAATAGCCCCGCCTAAACTAGTAACCTGCTACACGTAGTCGTATGCCTGGCCACAACGAGCACTTCTGATAGTGGCAGTGATCAGGACAAGCTCCAGGTATCAGAGGGACCCATGGCAGAGTATACTCCGTGGACCCCTCCAACCTGGGTGGACCCAGAGAGAATCATTCCACTCCTGCCACATGAAGGCTGTGGGCACAGAGGTGGTCTCAGGGATAATCAGTGGGCCCTCAGTCGCTGCCTCACGATGCTGGCTCCTGACACCGGCTCTGACAGTGATACCATGTTTGGCCTCCAGGCTCAGAAGAGCCAAATATGGGAGAGCGCAGTGAAATAGCAGCAGGTGCTGCTTTGCCTACAGAAGGTCCCCTGTTCAGCATCTACAGGTAGGGCAAGAAACATTCTTCTCTGAAACCCTCGAGAGCTGCTGCCAGTCAGTGTCAACAGTGCTGAGCTCAGTAGACAAATGGTCAGGCTATAAAGCAGCTTCCTATGTTCCTAGAAGCTGTTGTTTATTTTTCAATTACTATCCTGTAGTTTCACCAACTGGCCCCGACAGAATCAAAAACACAGTTAATGCCAATACCAAAAGACACAGAGAGCAAGGATTCACACTATGAACAGGACAGGAGCAATAAAGCAATTAATTCACACCCCAAAAGGCGATGGAATATTGTAGGTTATTATATGTGAGGGTAAAAGGCAAGCACTTTTTAGTCCTATTAATATCTAAAAGACAGCATTAGACATTACTCTGAATTTTAACTCTGCACGGGTCTTTAAAACAAAGCAAACACAAAGCATAACTTTGGCTAAGTCTCGCCGTAATTTGATAGTAAAAAAAGCCAAGCAAATGGCTTCCAATGACAGTACCGGTAGTATCTGGTTTTGGGAAAGCTGAAATGTGTGCTGGCAAAGACAGCATAAGCTGAAAGATCATCTTGATATAACAGATGCTTGGTTAACAAGTAAGAAGCATCTTCTTAATGAATATTGATGCTCCATGAAGATTTATGACACTTGAATGAAGAAACAGCATACCGGGGCCAGAAGGAAATGTTCAATGGATGGTGATGGAGCCAGATCTGCCTGAACAAAGCAGCCCTGTCTATGGCCAGCCAGTGGGAGAATCCAAAGGAGGTGACTTGTGCTGCTGCCAGAGAATCTCCCTTAATTTACAGCCATATCTTTTCTGGCTCAGTTGCCAGCAGGGCATCAGTGAATGATATAAACATTCCATTTGAATTCTCTTCCATGCCTGAAAACCACGAGATTCAGCATCTACCAGAAAGGAGGGCATCATAATTGAGAGGAAATACTCCCTTAGAAAAAAATATCTTCGTTTTCCTCACTGGAAATATTTTGTTTTTGCTTTTCAGGCCACTTTTTCTCAAAAAACCCCCCCCCACTTTTTATTTCTGAATAGAGAGGGGGGAACACTTAGCAAAAAGAGAAAGGCTGAGAAACAAACTCCACCCAGAACTGATGCTGATTTGTACACAGAAGCAAGAGAGCAAAAGCTTGGGCAGAACAACCAACTGGTGAAAATACTCTGTGGGTTATGGAGTGCAAGAGTTTTCTGCAGTGGGTGATCATGAGAATAGGAGAAAACATACTTGTCTCAACACGCCTTCTTGCATAATGGCCAGTTGAAGGAAACTGAAAAGCCAGTCAGCCAAGTAAGCTTTTGACCAAATCATGGTCACAATCTTGCAAATAGGTACATTGATTGTAGTATATTAAATGAGCCTTTAGGTGGCCAGTAATGGCACAGACCAGTTCCCCTCTGGCACTTCTCTGGGGTGGTTCAGGTCTATTGGATGGAGCTGATCTGCTCCTGTTCTGGACCTAAAAACTTGTTTGAAAGTTGTGCTGCTAGTTGATTGTGGCTGCAATCCTATATATACACACTGGGGGTAAGTGCCATTCAACTCAATGGGGCTAACTTCTGATTAGGATTGCATTCTGTGTTCCGGTGAACTGTTCTCAAGAAAGGGAGGTTATTTACAAGTCTACTGTCTCTGCTGAGTGCTGACATAAGGGCAGGACCTACCAGGATCTGGAAGCCTGAGTGAGAACCCTCAGACAAAGAAAGTAATGATATACATTGTATAAAACAAGATATGAGAATTCTGCAAATGCTCACATCCTGGTCCAAGAAGGAATGAAATGGTAACTTCTCATTCAGTCCACAGGGTTGCACAGTATGTCAGGTGACTATCTAGAAACATCCTTGTTTTCAACAGGACTTTCTATTGACTCAGACTTGAGTCAAACTCAAGTCACATCAATGACTTGACTCGGACTTGACTCGGCAATTGTAAAAGACTTGAAAGACTCGACTCGAGACTTGGGAGTCTTTTACAACAAATCGAATTTTATTCAGGTTTAACACTGTTTCCCCATTAAATAGATAGGGACTCACAACTCACAACCAAAGACTTGGGACTTGGGGGCAAAGACTTGGGACTTGACTTGAGACTTGGAGTCAGAGACTTGATCAACATCCCTGTCAATAGTCCTCCTAATGAATCTGTTCTCTTGCTATGAAATAGTCTCATGGATGGCCCATTGGTGTCAGCAGAATGACCCAAACCAATTCCCTGTAGACAGGTTCCCTTTTATTAATCTATCAGCAATGTCTTTTTTCATTAGGCACCTGTTCCATCTAGATGTGCAGGTGTGCTGGAATTCTAATTTCTCCTTTGTGTGATAAAGAAGGAAAGGCTGAGAAGGACATTGATGACTTTCATTGACTTTCTTTCTTAAAACGAGTTCCAGTATTACATTTTATGCTGTTGTGTTAGAAAGGTCAAAGGTCAGTAGTTGGACATCTAGATATTGCAGACCTGCTTTAGATGACCCACAAGCTCTGTGTCACAACCATATACAGACAACCATATATACACCGGTATGCACTTTCTGAACTGTTGGAGCTGTTGGAGCTGTTTTTCATCTCATTCTGGACTTGTGTTTTTATGGTACCAACAAAGCAACGTTACTGCAGCCTTTGGTTTCATCTTTTGAGATTTCATGACCAAAGAGTAGGTTTTAATATTCAATGGAAGAGCCATTTTTTTCTTCACCTCTTCAATAAATCCACCTAGGACTTCCTGGCTACAAAGAAGATTATTACCAAGTTAGAATAATTGTATGCTGTGCATATTGAAAGCTATGGGGAGAGGGAAATCTAACTATAGAGGCTGAATGATCATTTGATTGAGAATGTGCCATATAGTAATATAGTTGCTAGAAACAGCTAACACTAAACTGCTTGCTGACATACAACCATTTCAGAAATAAGAGGACGCTACTGTCATACCACCCCTAATGCAGAGTACACCACAGCAATCAAAGTCTGCTAAAAATAAGCCTACCTTGAGGAAGCCACTGTGAGAAATTGGTAGTGCAGGGTGAATGGTGAAATATTTAGACAGCTTAAGGAAAGAGTTCTGCAAGGGACAAGAGACTGCTTGTCTTTTTTGGGCCATCTTTCTGCTATTGTCCTCCTCCTAACTAGGTAGAGGGGAATGTTTTAAGTGGTGGTTCTCTTACATTTAGCATATAAGCAACTGTCCTTATTTGTCCCAGCACAGCATCCCTCATCTCAGTAGTGTTTTGCTGGTATCTCTCTTCTGACTTTTTAAAAGATTGTGAGCCTCTTTGGGACAAGGAAACATTTTCTCCTTCTTTTTGCATAATAAACCATTTTGATTTTTTTAACAGCTGTCAATAAAATATAAATATTAATAGTACTGTACAATCGTGTGTGTGTGTGTATGTGTGTGTGTGTGTGTGTGTGTGTGTGTTTGGCAGTTTGAAGAAGGTGATGATTAAAAGAAGAGCACTTGAAGCTGCCCAGAACGTCAGACAAACGACCAGAGGTAGCTGCTCAAGAAAACCCAGCACTGCCAACTCTGTTCTAGTCATTCACATTTTGTGAACATTGCTGTGATGAACCCAGAATCGTGATCACACCAAAGGCCGTTTTCCTGTCTGCCAAGGGTTTAGAAAGCTGACTTTCCAATTCCATTACATAGGATCCTTCCAGAAATCAAAGCATGTCATTTATCTGTCCATAAGAAAAATCATCTTAACAGTGGAATGTTGACTTGGGCTTTGTACATTTCTGAACTTTGTGTTGCTATAAGTCAGACTGACTTGATTTTTGTCTGCTAACAGGCAAAACAGAAGCTTGTCTGATGCATCATTGAACACCAAAGCCAGCAGCACATCAAAGATTTTGGGGAGAAGCGATTGACTTTATCCCTGGTATGGACCTGGCCAGATTCTCTCCGAGTTCTTCCACTGACCCATTGGAATCAATCGGCTTCTGCTGAGCTCCATCATGTATCTATTAATTGAATTTCTGTATTTTTGGCATGTATGAGCTGCTTTTCCAAATTTGTCCAAGGCACCACACAGAAAGTAAACACATATGAACATAAGAATGTAAGAAGAGCCCTGCTGGATCAGGCCAAAGGCCCATCTAGTCCAGCTTCCTGTATCACACAGTGGCCCCACCAGATGCCTCAGGGAGCACACAAGACAACAAGATATCTGTGTCCTGTCGCACCTGTTGCACCTGGCACAAAGAAAACCTACTCCTACAACCAGGAGGTTGCTTATCCCCATCATGGCTTGTAAGCTGTGATGGACTTTTCCTCCATAAATCTGTCCAATCCCCTTTTAAAGGCATCCAGGCCAGGGGCCATCACCACCTCCTGTGGCGATTGTTCTGCTCCCGGCTTGCCTTGGTTCTGGGACCACCCAGAGGTGCGCAATTAATTAATTATTTTTGATTCTAAGATGCCAGCTCAATAACTATCCTATGTACCACTTCATCCACTGGGAATTCTATGCTCCTCTTTTTTTGGGGGGTCATATGCATGTGCTTTCATCTAGATCAGTGGTTCTTAACCTGGGTTCGATCGAACACCAGGGGTTCGGTGAGTCAGTCTCACGGGTTCGGTGGAGGTCAAGACACACCCCCGACTCTTCTAGCGTCACTACAGGGGGGCAGAGCTGTAAGGGTTCAGTGAATGCGCATATGAAACTGGTGGGGGTCAGTACCTCCAACAAGGTTAAGAACCACTGATCTAGATCATGGACTTTTCCCCTTCACTCTGGATCCTTGAATTTTCATTCTCCACATCACACTTCTGTTTGATAATTGTACTCCTTTTAGGTGGTGCAGGGTTTGCACCTGTGCTTGACTACAGTGATACTGATACCACTGATGGGATTAGAGGGGCTTCAACACTACTCCCCACTGCAGTCTCAATCCAGAGGGATGCCTCCTCCCACATATATGCTGTTTGCCCTGGGGAGAGAGGTAACTTTTCAAGGCAACTCACATATGAGGGAGGACCTGATCTGGATATAGCCTACAGTGAAAGTACGGTTAAAGTCTTTGTCTCCTCAGTGGTCCCAGTCTGGATCAGGCTCCCCACACAGGCTGTTTACAACAAAAGCAATATAGTACATAAGTACAGCAAAGAAAGTAGAGAGTCCCTTGGACTGCTAAGAGATCAAATCAGTCAATCCTAAATGAAATCAACCCTGACTGTTCCCTGGAAGGACAGATACTAAGGCTGAAACTCAAATATTTTGGCCACCTAATGCGAAGAGAGGAGTCTCTGGAGAAGACTCTGATGCTGGGAAAGATTGAAGGCAAAAGGAGAAGGGGAAGGCCAAGGATGAGATGGTTAGACAGCATCACCGATGCAACGAACATGAAAATGAGCCAACTCAGGAAGATAGTGGAGGACAGGAAGGCCTGGCGGGATATGGTTCATGGGATCACGAAGGGTCAGACACGACTTAACGACTGAACAACAACACAACAAAGAAAAGGATGTGATTAAAAAATGACGTTTGACCTTAAGAAAGTTATGTGAAAAAAGTAAGCAAAGTCCTACAGCTAGCCCTCTTTGTAAGCTGAAGTTGTCACATTTCCAGACGGGCCTTCAAATAGATTAATTTAGAGCAGGTGATTTCCTCAACACAGAAACTTCTATAGCCCTGTTGCCAAGTCCAACAGCCCAATCCTATCCAACTTTCCAGCGCTGATGCAGCCATGCCAATGATGAGGCAAGTGCTGCATCCTGCGGTGGGGGGGGGGGCAGTCACAGAGGCCTCCCTTAATTCGGGGTTACATTGCAGCTGCATCGGCACTGGAAGGTTGGTTAGGATTGGGCTGCAAGTGTATATATATTTCAGCCCAAATATATATATTTGAGCTGTTCAGACATTACGTTGTGTGCATGTACAGTCTGTATGCAGTGTACACAGATTATTGATGTGTACATGGATGCACTAATTCATACATAATGTTCAACATATCAACATGCACAACCTATACCCTACATTTGAAGGATCATTTTTTAAATGAAACTGGGTCACACTTCAACTGAATTCATACATACACAGTCATTCACACAAAAAACATATCTATGTGACCAGACATCTGTATGTGTGTCCAGCATAATGTGTGAAGAGCCCTTGTGTTGCTATGAATTGTTAGCATCAGAAATATATAGACTGAATAAGAACAGTTATTTTTAAGCCTAGAACCTTTTATGTATAATAAACACATTCTTTAAATAAATAAACATGTGAAAAGGGTATGTTTTACATAGAAGTTTATGCATGCTGTATGAAAATCAAGGATAGCAGAAAATTAATTACCAACTAAAATAGATGGTGTGTTTTTTATTTCATAGGAATTAAAGATGCAAATAGAACACAGTGAACAAGGAGTACCAAAAGGTGTAAAACACAATACAGTAGTTGAGAAAGTGAAAGTGAAAAACAACAACATCCTGCAGCTTGTTTTTTCAGACATTCCGTTTTGATCTTACATTGCACACCAATTGAGAGAGAGAGAGAGAGAGAGAGAGAGAGAGAGAGAGAGAGAGAGAGAGAGAGAGAGAGAGAGAGAGAGAGAGTAAAGGCACAATCCAGCTAAATTTAAGTACTTTTGGGGTTAATTGGCTTAATTCAGACATCATTCCAAATCATGGCTTGTGCTAACCATGGTTAAGAACCCCCCACACACACACACCATGGATTGGATTTTCCAAACATGCCACAGTGCAAACAGATGTATGCAACAGGAACAGAAACTGGGCGAAACATCAGTGTGTTAGCTTCTCAAGTGAATAGTTCAACAATCATCCCAAACTGCTACACACATACTCCAGGCAAGAAATTAGAGACAACAGGGGAAACGATCCATTTGCGGAGATACCCATCAGCCTGTAATGTAGCCAGGTTCTACAGTGCCCTGCTACCTGGTAGTTACACTGTTTCTGTTCTTTTTTGGGGGACTCCTCCCTCCCTTTCCCTGCTTCAGTGAGATAGAAAGAGAACAGTCCAGGTTTTCAGAGGTGTTTCTATGGTAGGGGTCGCACCGTAAGTTGCGCCCCGTCCTAGTACCATCATCATCATTTATTAATGCGGTCAAAGACCAACAAGAACAAAATACAACCAGATTAAAAACAGAAACAAACATTATCAAGCTAAAATTTAACAAATCAGGACAAATAAAGCAAGAAACAGAGAAGCAGAGAATAATGTTAAAACTTATCCTCAATGTCGACAATACCTGTGCGAATTTTGCAAGCAGCTGCCAAGAAGCTTGCGCTCCAAATCATGAACCGAGAATTAGTTCCCAAAAGAAGTTTATTAGTCATCATAACATCAGGCAAGTCCGGGAATTCCCTAGTCAGGGGAGAAATAAATTTGGAACGGATACCCTGATAGAATGAACAGTGGAACAAAACATGTGCAGTTGTTTCTACATCTCCTGAGCCACAAGGGCATACCCTTTCAGAAATAGGGATCCTCCTATAGCGACCCTCGACAATTGCCGAAGGGAGGGCTCTCCACCTAGCTAGGAAAAAAGCCCTCCTGTGCCTCGGGAACTCAAGTATTGTAAGATAGGTGGCTGGCGCAACTATATATCTAACATCCTCTGCAGCAAGAAAAGTTGGGGTTCTACCGATGTCCCCCTGCCGCTCATTATCTAATAGCCTCTGCCTTATGGTCGTTCTTGCATGGTCATGATCCCTTGCCAAAATGGCTTCGGGAGAAAACCCCAAGTGCCTCAGCTTCGTATACACAGCTTTAAGCCAAGTCAATTGAAAATTGTCATGCAAAATCAGAGATGTAAATCTCTGGACATTGGAATTTAGATTAAGCCAGATGTTAATAGAGGCAAGGGAAACCCTAGCCTCAACTTTTATCAGACCAGCATCCAGACGTAAGCTTGCATTCAAAACATAGCTGGACACTTGAAATATGGATCTAAGGAACTTAGATTGAACACGTTCCAAAGAGGCAAAACTAGAGGAAGGAGGTCCCAAAGTTGTTCCATATAAAAGTTGGGACAAGATTTTGGCTTGATATAATTTAATAGCTGCTGGAATATAAAGGCCACCTTTGGTGTAGAAAAACTTGGTTACTGCTCGGGCAGATTTCTGCCCTGCCTCGGCCACAGATTCATGATGGGCAATTCTGGCACCAGATGCTTGCAGCACTATCCCCAGATATTTGTAAGTGGGCACCTGTTCTAGCCTATGGCTGTTAATACTCCAAGCCCTAATCTTGGGTCTCTTACCAAAGGATAGAACTTTAGTTTTCTGGTAGTTAATTACCAACTGGTTCTCTTCACAGAAAAGGCTGAATTTCTTTAAAGCCCTTCTCAATCCCACAGGGGGTTCTAGTACCGTGTTTACAAACCGGAGCGAGGAGGCCCCGCCCCCGCCCTCAGATCCATTCTGCGCTGCGAAGGCGAATGGGCAGGAGACTCCTTGCCCGTCGCCTTTGCAGTGCGGAATGGCTCCGAGGGCGAGGGTGCGGTCGAACGTACGGTGCGGCCCCTACTGTAGAAATGCCTCTGCAGGTTTTTCAGCTCTAGAAAGGAAGGAGAGGAGCAGTCATATCTGTCTACAACAAGGGAGTAGAACGCAGATCACTCTCAGATCCACTTCTGCTTTTTATCAACTCTCATTCTTTAAAAGTAACTGTATTATTAGCAGTTTAAAAGACTGGTCCCCCCCCCAATAAATATATATTATATATTTCATTATAAGTCGTTTCACTTAAAGTCGCAATTTCCAAGAAGAACCTATCGACAACTTTAAGTGAGGACTTGCTGTATTGCCAAAATGGGAGAGCGGAGAGGGCTGTGCCTGCTTTCAGCCAGGCTGTTGTGAACAGGTCAAGAGATCAATGAGCAGCAGTCAGAGATTCCCAGGAAGACTCGGCAACGAACATGGCCGGAACTTCTTCACTGAAGCTCCACCAGCATCCAGCATCTGTCTGTAGCCATGACTGTCAACTCTGCCAGCTGCAGCACACCTGCTGGTTTAGGGAGAGAATTGCTTCTCCTAAGGTTTGATCTCCAGACTGGGCCTATTTATTAGCAATCATAGAGTCCCAATGCAAAGGGAGGGGAGGGCATTGAAAACAAAACACCAAGAGATCCAATGCAATATTTCTTGTCCTCTTTGTTCTCTTTGATGTGCCATGCGGTGACTGATATCAGCCTTAATGTCTTCCAGCTGTTAATCAAGAATGATTTACAGAATATTAAAGTGCATTTGTGCTGCTGCTGCTAACTACAAGAGGCTCCAAATATGCTTGGACTGGCTGTCTTCCCCAATTAAAGTCAATGGGAACGATATGCGTGGTGTTTCACTCCTAGCATGGCCAGCTGCTTCAGTAGGTCATCCTGAAGACTGGAGAAGGAAGCAGCCCATTACACTGAAGACTGGGCTGTTTCCTTGGATCAAGGGAGAGTTCGGAGAGGCAGTCATGCTCTATTATTCTCACTCTTTTGAAAGCAAAAGGAAGGCTGCCCCAGCACTGGCTCTGCCTTTGAGCTATACAAAGTGCTGTAAAAAGTGACCTTGACGTTGATAGTCAAGGGCAAGAGTAACACTTGTGTGGCTGCTGTTGCCCTTGGTGCACCATCAATCTGGACTCTACTCCTTAGGCAAGGTCAGCGTGTGGACAGTCTGTTCCCTATGGCCCCCTGGCCCTTGGACTCATTCATGTTCACGCCTGAAGACCAGACTTGTTGTGACATTTAATATTGTTTGTGGATGAGATTTTTGTGAGAAGTTCTCCCCCTGCATGCATCATGATGTTGGTATTCAAGTCATTCCAAATAAAGACTGTGATGAATGTGCCCTTGTTGAAGGGGTGTGGTACATGTTATCCAGATACAAACACTGGATCTGCCCAAATTGCTTAGAAAATCAACCATCTAGACTGGGCGATGGTAAAATAGATCTTGGCAGGAGGAAACTTGTCCATGGGATATGGACAGCAGAGAAAAGCTTGACTTTGACCTTTTAAGAACACGTTCTTTACTTTACACCGCATTATTCAGAAAAAATGGTTCAACCCTTTTGATGACAGTTTTGAAAACAGAATGAGGAAAGGAACAGCCATGTTGATGTTGGCAGTGTTGTACTCGCACTGGAAACTTTCCTCTGTGGGAGACATATACATTAGGCTTTTGAAGAATGGTTTTATGCGTCTGATTTCTGCTGCTATTTTCTGCAGGGATTGTGGTTTTTTTTTTTCACTTGTAGCTTTAATGTATTGTCTAAAATTTTAGTTATTGGGTTTTTTAAAAATTCTGTTTCTCTTGCTGTCTTGGGTAAACATTTGATCTTAGAAAGCAGGATATACGGTACATAAAATAAATCATATCATTGTTCATATAATAGCAAATAATTGCTATGGGTTCAAGGACGAGCAGCCCTGTCCTGTCCCCATGGAGGCCGCTCATGGTTGTCCAAGGCACATCATGATAGAGACAGTGGGCATCAGGAGCTGCACTAGCCCTGTCCCGCTAGACCAGAAGTTGCCATAGCAGCAACGGCAGACAAGGTGGTGCAACTAGGGGTTGTGGAAAGTGGGAGGGGCAGACGGGACCAGGTGAGCAGGCACAGCTGGCAGCAAGGCTTAAAAGCCCACTGCCAGCTGATATGAAAGGGAGAGCCAAGCATCGGCGAGCTGAGGGTTCAACCGAGGCTGCAAGTAAGGTGGGCCTAGAGTCTGTGCCCAGGGAGGTGGACCTACGCGGCTAGGGAGGAGGAGGACAAGGGTGGCTCGCTAACCCCCCTCCCCTGGACTCCGAGATTTTGAGTCTGGGCCAGCAACCCAGGGAGCACCACCCCGATGCTGTGGCCCCTGCCACAGGTCCCAGGCCTTGCTGGCAAGGATTTTGGGGTCTCCTCCAAGAGCCACTCCTCTCTTCCCAGCACCCCCCACCCCGGGTGCCACACACTATGTCGAGTTCTCACAAATATTTTTTGGCACGTTCTTGTATAAAAGGGGGCTTTGTAAGCTATTGTCATTTCTCTGCTTAGTTCTCAGGGTACCAAGTAGACGAACAGTGCAATCCTCTATATGTTTACTCAGAAGTAAGCCCCACTATAGTCAGTGGGGCTTATTCCTCCTAGGTAAGTGCATATAGGATGGCAGTCTATGGGGGCCTTTATCTTCCTTCTCAGGCATGATATAGCTGCTCGTTTGCTCGCTCTGACAGTGAGCTGCAGGTACTGGGAACTACAGCATACTGAACAATCTAAAACCTCCCTAGGGCAGCTAATATCATTTAATATCCAATAAAACAACTTATACGACAAAATTAACAAACAACAAAATTGTAATAACAGTGATAGGGCTACATGAGTGTCCCTGAGGAGGGTATTCCATGATCCCAAAAATCTCTGCCTTGAGTAGCCTCTTGTTGTACCTCCGATGGCAGGGCGACAACAAACAGGGGCTCCGATGTCAGTCGAAGTCGTCTAAGACCTCAAGTAGGTTCATTTCGGAGGAAGAAATCCTTCAGGAATCCCAGCACCAGGTCAACAAGCATTTTAAAGCTTAAGACACACACTTTAAATTAGGCCTGGAAATAAACTTGTAATCAATGATGATTACAATAGCAGTCATATGCTCTGTGTGGTGAGCTCTAGTTAGTAATCTGGAAACTCCATTTCGAACTGTTGTTGCTTCTTCTGAGCACTCTTCAAAGTGCTCCAAAGGTGCTTCATATTACAGTAGTCTAATCTGCTCTGCATGTTACTAAGGAGCTACACCCAGGATCTCTGTCTCATCCTGGAGTAGGCATACAACTTGACCACCCCAGCTCTGACATCTCTGGGTGAGTACATCGGCCCAGATAGCAGGGTGGTCGTCAAGGCAATGGCAGTGATGCCCTGAGGCAGCCCCAGATGTCTCATGAAAGATCAGGAGGGCTTGGGGAGCACGCACAGCATTTGTACCTACACAAGAAGGGTCTTTTTGGATCAGGCCAAGGACCCATCTAGTCCAGCTTCCTGTAGGTCACAACAGTCCAGCAGATGCCTCTGGGAGCAGAAAACACAAGATACCAGGTGCCATCACAGGTGCCATCACAACAGGGGATGCACTACAGGGGATATGCACTAAAATTGAGTGGAGGGAGAGTTAGAACAGACAAAAGAAAATATTTCTTTACCCAGCGTGCAATTCATCTGTGGAACTCCTTGCCACAGGATGTGGTGATGGCACCTGGCCTAGATGCCTTTAAAAGGGGTTTGGACAGATTCATGGAGGAAAAGACCATCACAGGTTACAAGCCATAAGCAACCTCCTGGTTTTAGAGGTTTTAGAAGTGGGTTTTCTCTGAGCCAGGTGCAAGGGAGTGACAACGGGAAACAGGTTATCTTGATGTCTTGTGTTCCCTGAGGCATCTGGTGGGGCCACTGTGTGATACAGGAAGCTGGACTAGATGGGCTTTTGGCCTGATCCAGCAGGGCTCTTCTTATGTTCTTATTTTTATGTAACATCCTGTGGCAAGGAGTTCCACAGATTAATAATGTACTGGGTAAAGAAATATTTCCTTTTTGGTCTGATCCTAGCTAGGCCTTATGCTGCTGGAATGCATGTTCTGGCTACAGAACGTGCTTTCTGGCTGTTGCAAAAATGACACAGTGTGTGCAGCCTGGCCACCGCTGCAAGCGACAAGTAGCCAGCTCTGTGCACCAGTGGACAATGGATGCTTGGTGGCACTGGTATGTTTGCACAGGGGGTGGGAGGGAAGTGGGGTGGGTGAAACAGGGTGGGGGTATGCGGAAGGGGGTGGTAACAGAGGTGGAGAGGAGGGTAGATCAGGATGCAGTGCATGCCAAAACCTAATCCCCTTCCCGGTCTCAACCCCCTGACCTGGGTCCATGCGGATTTGCACCAACTATAGATCCGGTGCAGGTCCAAGTAGACCTGGTGGGCCGGCACAGGCATACCCCTGGGCAAGGGAACAATTGTTCCCTTTCTGAGGAGGCCTTTGGAGGCCGAAACTCCCCTGCGGGATGCAGTAGGCACCACGTTGGCACCTCTGCATCGCTACATAGGGAGTGGCGCTAGACTGGGCCATTTGTTCTAACTGTCCTGCCATTCTTGAGGCTGCTGCCAGCCAGCACTTGAGGCTGCTCTCTGCCGGCAGGCAATTTGCAGTGGCCATAAAGCATGTTCCACCTTTGGAGCGCTAGTTCTGGCAGTGGCCCACATGAATAGGATTGAGCCATAAGTCGCTGTGACAACTAGAGTCATGTTAAGGGACCCTGAGAGAGAGAGAGAGAGAGAGAGAGAGAGAGAGAGAGAGAGAGAGAGAGAGAGAGAGGTACCCCATGCCCCTTCCTAAAGAGCTGGTGGGCTAAGTAGGAATTTGAACTCAGGTCTCTCCCAAACCATGTCCAACACTATGCACTGAATTATCCTGGTTTCTAATTAGGATGTTTTCGCATAGACATTGCCTGGTATACAATGGTTGGTAATTCGATATACTGGCCATTTGGCTAGTGCCTCAATTCCTCCCATCTCTCATACTCTTACAACGACTACTACTAATAAAAATAACAATAATAATGAAGTAGAGTTTAATAAAGTGTGCTTTTATTCTTGTCTGGTTCCCTGGAAACTGATTTAGCTAATAATTGCAAATCGTAATGACTGCTGTTCCTGGGGGGACTGAACATATTCCACTTTACGCGGCAGAATCATTTGGGCAGCACCATGTTAAGTGATGCTTAGCCAAGTGTTAAATAAGTCTGTGAATCTGAGTTTCAGTCCTTTTCATACTTAATTGGTGTACTGTATTGTACACCTTCATACTGTGCTCGTCAGGAGGTGCTGAGAACCAACATTCTCTTACATTCTCAATTAATGAGAAAGTGGAAGCAAATGTCCACTTAACTGTATGGTGGCTGCTTATAAATGTCTCCTTTGGCAGCCCTAACCACACGGAGAACTGGTGATCTGTAGACTCCAGCCACATACTGAACTGACTGTTACATGCTGCCCCAAGTTCAGGTTCCCTGAACTTCCAAGTTGTAAGAACATGGCAGTGCTTGGCTAGTCATTGAGCCAAAGGCTACAAACAACCATAGCTGCACATGGTCTCATAACCACCATGGGGCATAGTGTTAAAGAAGTTCCAAAGTGAACATGGCCTGTTCCATAGGAACAGCCCTAGGTGGGCCAAGTGCCTATCTAGTCCAGCATCCTGCTTCCCACAGTGGCCCACTAAGTTGCCCTTGGGAAGACCACAAGCAGGAGAGAAAGGCATACTTCTTTCTGGCCATGGCTTCCCTGCAACAAGTATGCCTGTGCATACTGCCACTGAACTCAGAGGGATCATATAGCCATCATGACTGGTAGCCATTGATAGACTTGACCGCCATGAATTTGTCCAATCACCTTTTAAAGTCATCCCAGTTAATGGGCATCTTGTGGCAACCAATTCCACAGACTAATTCTGTGCTGGGTGACATACCTCCTTTTTTCTGTCCGAAATCTCCTGTAAACTCAGTTTCATTGGATGACTCCCTGGTTCTGGTATTGTGAGAGACAAACTTTTCTCTGTCCACCTTCTCCACACCATGCATAATTTGTAACTCTCATGGCCCAATTGTATCTTGCAATCCATCAGCATAAAGCTGGGGCCGCTGGTGTCACAGAAGCTCCATTGTTCTTCTGCGGCCTCTTAGTGATGGCATGGGAGCTGGTAAACTCTGAACCGGCAGCGGTGGGCTACATAACCTCCACCAGAGCAGGTAAGGTGGCGGCGGCGGCAGGGGGGGGATCAGAGGTGGATCGGAGCAGAGATTGGGGCAGTTTGGTGCGGGATGGGGTTGGATCTTGGCAGCATGCATGGCAGACCTTATACCTCCTTCCCAGCCTGGACCTGCCCCCAGAAGGCTCTTCAGATATACGCCAACCAAAGAGCTGGTGTAGGTCTGAAGGCCCATTGGGGACCAGGCAGCAGAGAGGTAAATACAATTTTTCTGTACTACTTGTCTCTCCCAGGCTGCCTGGTCCCCCAATGGCCCATAGCATTCAGCAAATGCTCCATCAGTGGCACTGCATGCTCTGGGCTGGCCCTGGATAGAACTGTCCCCCTTTAATCATGTCCCCCTTTAAATCACCCTGATTCAAGCTAAAAAACCCAAACACTGTAGCCTTACCTCATAAGTAAGGTGCTCCAGTCCTCAGATCATTTCGGTTGCCCCCCTTTTACCTTTCCCTGCTCTAGAACAACCTTCTTGAGGTGTTGCAGCCAGAGGTGTACACATATTACAAATATGGCCACAACATAGATTTATACAGGGGCAATATCATATTTGCAGTCGTATTCCCCATCCCTTTCCTAATGACTCTTTCTACCCATAGAGAAGAATTTAGGAGATGGATGTTACTTACCTAAACTTGTTGCACTGAGGCAAGACTCTCCGTGTCCAGTGGGGCTCCTACACCCGTACGTTTACCCCGTATTACTCCAATTAGTATTGGCTGCTACAAGCAGAAAACAGCAGTGGCTGAAGTACACCATGCTGGTGGTGCCTGTGATAAAACTCACCCAGATGGCCCCAGCATATGTCAGGTGGCAGAGCTGAGCAGCGGGGGAAGGATCATTTAGCAAACGTTCCCATCGAGAGCAAAGCACTATGAAGGCATGTAGGCAAAAGGCCATGGGCAGTGGTGTTACACGATGGCTTCACTTTCTGATCTTATGTTATCAACTCATTAGTGTTACCAGTCTTTTCTGAAGCTGACTTTTTCCAGAAGCAGCAGAGTTGGAAAATCTCTTCTGACTTGTCCTGCAATTAGGGCAGGCCTGACCGACGCCCAGAAGTTCCCCACCTGAAATACTCTCCTTCACCCTGACCTGCAGCACCCCCCAGAGAGCTGCCGCCCATTTGTCTTACTGCTGCTTCTCGTCTGTAGTCCTTCCTTCCTCCCCAGCAGTGCTGCGTTTCGAAAGGTAGAAAAGAGGGAATGGGACCGCCAGGAGGAAAGGCGAGAAGAATAGCAGCAGCGGTAGTAGCGGCAGGGAAGGCGGCCACTGCTGCCTCTGGGTAAATGGAGAGGGAGGTGCCAGCAGAGGCAGGGGGAGGTGGCTGCTGGAGGCGGCCAGTGGACGTGGGATGCGTCCCTATGCCCACTTGCCTCCTCAGTCAGCTCTCTCATTAATGGGGCATTCTTGGTTAGGAACACCCCCGATTCTTTAAGAGAATGCTAGTTTACTGTTATTCACTTGGATCAACAAGTCACATTTCTACAGGCAGGAATTTCTAAGAAATTTTAGTGACACGCCTTTGGTCACAATCTTGGGGTCACTCTAGGGTCTCTGTATGCTTGCAGTGCATTCTACGCTGCATTTGCTTCTGCCCAACTGCGAGCGTGGCCTGGCCATGCCATGGATTACAGTCACCCATCCCCAGGCGATTTGCCTATGCATTTCCAATGGTCTGTAGGTGTTGGGTTTTTTTGCAATGTTTACTTTCCTGGAATATGTTTCTTTTCCATGTGCTGGGTTGGAACTGCATGTGAACTGCATGGAGGTCAACACAAGACTGGCAAGAGGCAGGAAGAGGAAGGGATGGGAGGCACCAGAGAAGACACAGTGTGCTAGACCTTGTAACTCGGAATTCATGGCCATGAGATGTGATGGCCACCAGCTTACATGATGTTAAAGGGGATTAGACCAGGGGTTGTCAACCTTTGGAGGCCCGGGTACCCCCTATCACGGTCCAATGTTCTGAAGTACCCCCTGCTAATTAACTGCTTATTAATTGGGTTAATCAATTAATTAATTAGGTAATTAATTGTTAAATAAAAAGTACTAAAACAATTTTAAATGTGAAAAAATGTCTTATTTAACTCTGTGAGTGTGAGAGTGTGAGAGACACACATGCAAGGATCACTTTCTTTTCTCCAAGTCACACTTCCCAAAATCAGCTCCTCCCTCCCCCACCCCACCAAAGTACATTTTTCAAAGTACAAAAATAAGTCCAAAACCAAAATCAGAGAGACAGAAGGGCTCCAAAAATAATTACAATTTAAAATCCATATTAATTAACACTTAATTTGCTGCTGATGGGGCAGATAAGGGACAGAGCTTGGCGTACCCCCAGCAAGAGGTCTGCATACCCCTAGGGGTACTCGTACCACAGGTTGAGAACCCCTGGATTAGACAAATTCGTGGAGGATGGTAAGGTCTACCAATGGCTTTTTGGAAGCTTCGTGTTCAGGCTTTCTGAAATCCAGTGGCGTTCTAACATGGGGGGAGCTGGTGTGCTCCACCCCAGGCGCTGAGTGGGCGTGGGGGCGCAGCAGCCGGGCTCGGGGCTGCGCAGAGAGGTGCGGCACCGGAGCCTGGCTGCCGCCCCCCCCCCGAAGCAGCGTGCCCACTTGGCGCGTACCCGGCCTCTGGAGGCTCCGCTCCGAGGCCGGGGATAAGCCCTCTTTAGAGCGACTGCCCAGTTCGGCGGTCGAGGGCTTTATGAGAAGGCCGAACGCGTCGACGCCCGTTTGCCCCCAGAAAGGTTCTGCGCATGCGCAGAACCCTATAAAAGACGTTGACGTGTTCGGCTTTCTCATAAAGCCCTCGACCGCCGAACTGGGCGGTCGCTCTAAAGAGGGTTTATCCCCGGCCTCAGAGCGAAGCCTCCGTAGGCCGGGGATGCGCCGAGTGGGCGATCAGCCCCGAGCCCGGCTGCTTGGGGGGGGCGCTCCAACCCCTGCCCCCCCAGGCATCGGGAGGGCTGGAAACACCACTGCTGAAATCCCCTTGCTGGCCACTTGAGAAACAGGATGCTGGATTTGATGGTCAACAGGGCTTTTCAAATGTATCTGTAGTTTCAAATGTATTTGTAGTTACAGATGAAGAAAATGAGACCTGGTGTAGAGAAACAGGTCATTGCATCCTATAACTGTTCCTAAAACTGTGGGTGGGGGGATTGCATGACTGTGAATGCTCCTGCACATTAAACACACACACACACACACACACACACACACACACACACACACACACACAACTCCCAACACATAAGAAAGCTAGATGGCAGGGAGCTTTGGAGGGAAACCTTCAAATCGCCTGCAGTTTGAAATGGTACAGTGCAAGAAGCATTTTACTGTCTGATGAGGTCATTGATTCTAAGCCAGATTGAAAGCAGCCATCATGGAGTGATGAGAAGGCTTTTTTTCTGAGGAAGTAAAATCACTGCAATCCATGAAGCCCACGTTGTTTTCCAACAGCTTATTTGACACAGCAGCCGAGAAACCATATCATGGTCGTGGCATCAAAAGTGCTACTTTCCAAATAATGTTAAAGCAACGGCATCATTGGTATGGCAAAGGGAAAATGGCATCAGTTCCAACTATGAAGGAATGGTTATAATTAAAGGCTATGGAAGTAGCATAATTGGATAAGTGATCAGATGTGGTTTGAGAGAGATTTGGCCAGATATCACATACTCAATTTTGGCAGACGGTTGCCACTTATTTTATTCTGCAACAGGCATTATGGTGTGGAAAGTTTGTGTTCTTGTAATATGATAATACTAATCTTTTCAAAATAAAATATGCAAAACAACAAAGCCTAACACAGCTTATCTTGATACTTCTATTAGTGCCAGTACAACCGCAACATTTCAGTGTTACAAAACTGACAGAGCAATGCATATTTAATTTACTAAGTAATATGGCTTTACAATTTCCTCCTGCAAATGCTGATCATTATGGCTTTTTATGTTTATGTTCAGAGGAAGATTTCTCTTGGCAGTTCTCCGGCTTCCTGCACTGTGCTTTTTCCACCTCTGTAGCAATAATCTCTCCTATGGGGAATCCTTGTGGAATATCATCCATCTGGGGAAACAAAGAGAGACTAATCCTTCATATTGGCTGAATAATCACTGGCTTATTGACTGAGACAGACATATTCCTATGCGATAATTCCCCTTGCTCTCTGCTGATTAGATTGTGATAAACTGTGACGTCTGGTGATGAAGTCAATATGGTCGGTTACGTACAACCTTTTTTTTTTTAAGCGACTATTCAATTACTTTGTCATGTGCCAGCGGAATTTGAAGGGTAACGTAGAGGTTATGAAACAAATTGAATGCAGGAGCTTCTAAGCTATTGTGGCAGATGAAGGTGTTGTGTGCACGTTCTCAAACCATTCATGTCTTATTTGGCACCTTACTCCAACTGGGAGAATGTATGACAAAATGCTGGAACTCAAGCGAAGGACGTGACTGAGGTCTGAAGGTGGACAGGTTCGGGATGGGAAGCTGTAGCTTTCAGTCTACTTATTCTGCAATCATCTTATTGACTTCATGGAAATTTACCTGCAGAAATGATTTCCAAAGAGTGGTGGAATGCCGCAATAAATAGGGCGCTGTCCTGGTGGGCAACTAATTTTGAGCAGGGTCATGGTTAGAACCGATAAAAGGCTGAATGGCTAGCAATGTGGCCTCCATGCCACAACTTGAACCCAAGTAAGCCAAGGCCAAGACAATGCATATTTTACTCCTTCTTACTGTGAGCAGAAACAGATGCTTTAGCTGCTAAATTATTTACATAATTAGCTAATTTACAATCCTCCTGCTCATTTGGTATGATGAGCAACCCACTATGAAACTCTTCAGCTGAAAGCAGCCCATTTCACCTGTGTTATTCTTTGTAGTACATGGTCTCTAATGGAGCAGGTGCCCTGTAGTTAACAAATGGAAGAAATGCAGATCCACAGAGGCCAGGCTGCTATCTTGCTATCTAGACAGACTTCTGTCTCAAGGGTGAACACTCAAGAAACTCCAATGCAATAAACTGTGGAACAGCTGGTGTGGTTCCGGGCAGATCTCAGCAGCCATTTTCTTCCTGTCTGCAATTATTTCATCACAGCAACTGGTCCAGCATTCCAGATACATTCCAACCCATTAATTAGTTTCCCCAGCTGTAATACTTTGTATCAGGGGAAAAAAAAAACAACAGGAAGATTCAGAGCCAAGGTAGATAGCTGATTAGCCTGAACAATGGCAAGAAGAAGAGCATTTAGAAGAGAAAAATGGTCAGTCGTGCTACTTTTCCGCAGGAGGCTAGAAAGAACCTGCAGAATTGGCTATAAATCTTTTTGACTTCATTGTGCTGTACAGGGTGGAGGGGAAATGACCAAAGGCAAAAATTTTATTTGCTTCCACTTCTCGGTAACTGTCTCAGGATACACACTGATGTTGGATTTCTATAGTAGAGCCCATGAGGAGAACATCCCTGCACAGGAAAGGCAGGAAAAGCATCATTGCACCTTCCTTTGTTGCCTGCTTCTCTGACGAATGGTACACGGCCTGGTCTCAGCGGGAGTATGAAGACAGATGCTTGGAGTACTGTGTATTTGTAATCAGCAATGTGCACCTAACTTCCCGGATCCTATAGATTTCCATATTGCTTGTTATCCAAGTGTGAGCCTAGATGTAGTGTTTAATGTAACATATTATTTTTCTTGGGGTGCATGTGTGATGGTTTCAGTACAGCATGTCTAGCTAGGAATATAAAGTGGAAGCTACCTATAGCATTTGTTTAGAAAGAGGAGCGCTATGGTTCAGCAACCTCCTTGGGCTCTCTAGAAATTCGATCTCTTGGGGGTGGGTGGGTGCATGTGTCTTGTAGGGCACGTGGTTAAATGCATGTGTGTGAATGCCAAGGCACAACCCAGTGCATAGCTTGCTATGTCACACATTGCAGCTGCTGAGGCATATTTTGAATGGTTGATACCATATTGCAGGACAATTGTGATTACTAAAATCAATACAGTTTTAACCAAAGGGAACAACATCCTTTGGGTTTTTAGATCAGAGGAATGGATTTGTGCAGAATAATACAACAGCCAGAGAAGAGGGCTTTCCATAAGGGGTGTTACAATAGTGTCCCTGTGTTCATTTGTGAAATATTATAATCAACACACCTTTTCTGGCATAAGGTATTCCAATGGTTTTGAGGTAATTTTGAGGCGCTGATTCCAAAACTGGCATCAGTTTTTGTCTCTCACATCTGGTTTTTGAGATATCAAATACTGCATTTGATAAAATCAATGAAAAACAGCAAATTTATGCTCATCATATCATTGATGTCGTACTTTAAAGTAGGCAAGATAAACCTTCTTGACAAACGTATTGATGTTGTGCCATTAACCCTGCAAAGTGCACAGATGTAGCAGAAGATATCTGGGTCATTACTGCATTTCCTTCTTTTGGATGTTGTAATGTAGCCATTGTTAGATCACGCCCTGCAGAAGGAAAATATTAAATAAATGTGGATTTCTACATACAGTGATATTATAAACACACTATCCTAAAAATTCAGCACCATATTTTAACACTAAAGCAGTCACTGACTCACAACAACTTGCAATCATAAGTGACAAAGAGTTCATTTCGGGTAAAATCAATTAAAATGGGGTATGCCGATAGCATAAAAATGAGATGTGATAGAGAAAATCTGAGATCAGATTTGGAATCAGCACCCTGAAATTAGTCTAAAACAGCTGCAAAAGTCCAGCCCAGAATTTATTTATTTTTTTGTAGACCAGTGATGTGTATGTGATCAGCTTTTTAGTCATTTGTGTAAATGAGATTTAAATTAAGTCAGTGTTAACCATAGTGAATTAGATGGGCTGTGGGTTTGGTCAGTAGAATGAAGCTCCTTTGAGTCTTGGCATTTGGCACATCTGATCTGTCTTCACAGACATGGGCGTCAACAGGGGGAAGCGCGGGGGGCGGGCCGCCGGGGGGTGTCGCGCGCATAGGGGTGACACACGACCCCCCCACTTACAGTTTGGTGGTGGAGCTGGGCCTGCCCTCCCTCCCCTGTGTCCGTTTGGCTCCAAAATGAGCCGAAAACGGAGCAGTGAGGGTGCTCTGCTCCTGCGCGTGACGTCACGTGCGGGGGCGGAGCCTCTCCCTTAAAGGCGACGCGTGCCCCCGCTCTGGGGTGTCGCGCGTCGTAGCGACGCAACTGATCACAGAAGATGAACCTAAATTGTTTAAGTGACAGGGTGACCAGATACAATGGAGGACAAAGTGCCTATACCTTTAAGCATTGTATAGAAGAGGGGATTTTGGCAGGTGCAGCTTTTTACACCCTTCCATGATGAACTGCATCTGCCACAATTCCCTCTTCTATACAATGCTTAAAGGTATAGGCACTTTGTCCTCCATTGTATCAGGTCACCCTGTTTAAGTGATTGTTCAGATTAATACATGTTTCAACTTCCAAGCAAGCTGAAATGAAGGATTTTTAAGAGCAGGAAAGGGAGGGGAAAAATGTCCTCAAGGATCAAGACAAGTAAATCATGTTTTGCTTGCGGACTGACAGATGTTGGAAGGTTAGTGATCCATGACATTCTTCACTTGATTTCCAGAGACATGATCCATGAGGGTGTCAGGCAGGCAGCTGTAACCAAGAAGTTATGCCCCAAGAGGGTGCTGCTAGGTATGGGACCAGGAATCCAATGCACACACATCTGAGAATAGACCCCAATGAATACAATGAGGCTTACAGGGCAATCTCTTGTGTGTCTTATGACACACGTTTAATGGGACAAACAGCACAATCCTATGCATGTCTACTCAGAAGTAAGTCCCATTGAATTCATTGGGACTTACTCCCAGGTAAGTGTGCATAGGGTTGCACCCTTACTCCCAGGTAAGTATAGGGTTGTGTCTGGAGGTCTTCCCTGTCTCTCTCTAGTTACAAAAGAAGGAATTCTGATAGGACAACCTTTTAACCAAGAGATGTGGGGGACTCTTCCTCTTCCAGTGGGTTTAGATACTTTTCTAATGTAGTTGATAGAAATGCACCTCATCATCAGTAATTATTGTGCAGAACTTCTTTTTCCCCCCCAAGGTGTCCACCTCCTTCCAAGGGGTTTCTATTTGTAGCACTTCAAGCTACTCTGCAGGAACTGTCAACTGGTAACAGATGACTGTGAGCTCTCTGGCTGTTGCACCACCTGTGCTTCCCTGACCTTCATTTTCGCACTTGGAAGCTCTGACCTGCTTTTCTTCAGTCTCTCTTTCGAAGCGCCCACCTCAATTTGCCCGTGGTGCAAACCTCCTGAAATCAAATTAGCCTGTAATCTCCCTGAAACACATTCTGCTCTCAGCTGGTTGAAACTCCTGGAGATCACAGATCTCTTTTGGCATGTAGGTTTGCTGGCTTTCCCAAGTCAGTAAGCCTCTGTCCTTCCTCTGCTTTCCTCAGTGCACGACGATGCTCCTTTTTACCTGCCGCCACCTCTGAGAACAATCTTCTCCTCGGGCTGTGCAGAGAAAATACAGCAGATATACTAATCAGCTGCTGCTGAGCGAACGCATTGCCGTTTTAGACCATTGACAGGAGCAAGATCCTCCCAAGGATACAATCTCACCCCAAAGAAAGAGATGGAGGACAAACTAAGCAGAGACTACTGGAGAGGGTTATGTGAGATTCGCCTCTCAAATCTGAGTTTATCTGGCATGTGCACACAGGAAGGGAACACCAGAGTAGGTGGCACCAACATTTCCAGAAAGTCAAATGTGAAGGGAATTTCAGTGTTCTTTCCAAAGTGAAAACATTGGAGAATTTTCAAGAGAAGCCCAGTGAGTTTCATGAAGACGTGACATTTCTCAGTGGGGTTCTGGTGTCACACATTCCTGTGATAGAGGAAGGGCTGAAGCTTTGGACATCCCATTTCAGACTGTCGATAGGGTTGAATCCTCATGGCCAGCAGGCCAGGAGAACCATGTAAGGAGCCAGCAGCATGACCCACGGCTGTCTGTTTTGCTTCAGAACCAGTGCAGTATTTTCTGCATTTCTAGGGGAGCTGAAAAGGCCAGATGGAGGATAGTTCCTCACTTGCCAGACTTTGCAAGTAACTGCTCAGCTATGGTTATTGTCCAATCCCCCCAAACACAGAACTCAGTAACAGATTTGGTGTCCATTCTGGCAGAATACATTTCATATTTGGGGAGGAGTGACTTGCTACATTCCATGTACTAGGCCTGCCCAAGGGCCTCTAGGCTCTGTAGTGCACTAGTGCCTTGGGTCAGAAATGATAGACGCCCTCCCGGCGCCCGGCGCGTGGGGCGGGGCCAGCGTCGCATCACGTCAACGCGCCCCCCGCCGATTTTGAAGGCATTTCGGAGCCGAATGGGCAGACGGGCCAAAATGCCATGACGGTAAGTACTTCCCCCGCGCCGAGTGCGCCCCCCGCCCGCCCGAGCGCCTGGAGCTGCTGCTCCACGCGCTCCGCCCAAGTTCTGCTGCTGCCTTCGGTCCTCTGCACCTAATGTGGCCAGCATATGGCAAAGAACACCCCCCCCCCACTTGGTGGGACAATCCTGATCCATTTTGTGCCTGCTGTTGCTTACATGGATGGCCGGCCCACTGATGATGTGATCTGAATACATCATGTAGAATGACAGAGGGTGTGTGTGGCAAACTGATAAGAGCCCCTCCTCTAACCCGCCATTGACAGAGCTCCTCTGGTCAGTGCTTTGATCCTATTCCTGCTCGCTAAGAGCCAGCAAAATGAGGATTAGGAGAGCAGCAGGCCTGTTTTACCTGCAGTGGTGCTGGAGGGAGAAGGAGCGAGACAGGGGCCACAGGGGCCATCATTGCTTCCTTCTTGCTTTCTCTGCCCACTTGGCTGCAGGTGGGTGGGCAGGGAGAGGTGAGGAAGGAGAGGCGAGGAACTCCTTACCTCCTTTCGGCACCATCTCTTTGTTGGTTCTCCCATGGGGCTTTTCTGTCAGGGTGGCTCAGCAGTGGCGGGAGCAGCATTCACATCCCCCGTCAAGTGGCCCTTGGTTTCAAGCCATGCCTGCTTACCTGGCAAGAGTCAGCTTCTCTCCTATTTCACCAGGAGAGAGGCAAGCAGGTAGGAAAACGTGCAAAAGGAGACACACCTTACTTTTGACACTGCATAGCAATGGGGATTTTAGCAGGCACGGTTTTTCTTTCCTTTGAATGACACACTGCATCTGCCAAAGTCTTCTCTTCTCACAGCTATTTAAGGTCCAGTGACGACCCATTCTCCTCTCCTCTGCATCCGGCCACCTCAGTTGGCTTTTCTGTAAATCTGCTCACCAAGACTGCTTGCTTGAATGGATGGTTGCTGCACAGTTCCAGGCATTGCTGCATGAGACTGACCATCTCTGGATCCATTTCAACCGGTTTTCAGGCTGGGTTTTGACACCGAGGCTACCTTGGTGGTTCTAGGAGATGAGAGAAGGACACAGTGGCTGGGAAATCCATGGACTATAATCACTACATTGCTTTAGTTAGCCACCTTGGAAGTTTGAAGAGTGGCATGTAAGCTTTAAATACTGTCTATAAAGGCACTCAATTCATTCAGCCCAATCCACTAGCAGACTTTTAAGTAGTCTGATGTCACCTGCATTCACACCATACGGTCACAGTATGAAATGGAGAAAGGAAGAGAAAAACAATATGTATAGCAGATATTTTAAGTAAGACAAGTGCCACCACCAATACTAATAGACATTCATCCCCTCTGCCCTTAAGATCTTCAATGCCAAAGTTATAGCTCAATTGCTCTATGGAATTCCAGCTTGGATGCTAGGGTTTACCTAGTTGGTAGAAAGAGTGCAGGCATTTTCTATTTAAGATATTTGCTGTCCCACGCTGTGTACCCTATGCAGTCTAGAGTCTAGAGGTTGGTCAACACAAGGTAGAGACAGTTTCCTGGGTGAGATTTCTTCTATGCTGGCTAAACATCTGCTTTCTAGCAGACAAGGACCCTCTCTTTAGTGAACTCTTGTCAGACCCCTTCCCCAGGGCTACAACAGTTTTATACAAAGATACAGCAACTTGGGCTGTCAGTGGATCACCTGGGTTCTGTGTCATTACCATCCGCTAAGGCTATGCTAAAAACTAGGCTGTGGGATATTGAACGCCAGGAACTAATTGTAGCAGCACAGAAAACATGTTCCCCTGTCTGTTTTCAACTTTCTTGGGCACATGAAATTAAAAACAATTACCTACAATTTTTGTTCAACCCACAAGAAAGAACGGCATTTTCACTGGCTAGGTTCAATTCTAACCCATCAAAGCTCCTTTGGGGTAGGTTTGCGGGTATGGTAGAAGGAGATAGGATTTGTCCATGTGATGGTCACTTGGTGGAAACTTTAGCACACATGGTCCTTAAATGTAAATTGTACGATGATCTCCAACAACAATATTTAGATCAATTTTGCATTCCCACCTGAAACCAGAGATGGAGGTCATACTTTTTTATTATATGGGAAAGACCAGGAGCTCACCAAGATAGTGGCTAAATATCTTTATTTGGTTTTCTGCCACCGAAGTGCATTACAGACTTCTACTAACAACCTAGAGATGTAAAAATAGACTTTTTTCTTTTCTTTTTTTCTCTTTATCCAATAGTTTGTGTCACTGGAATGATGGTGACTGTGTATTGGTATATGTAACTTGTATGTTTGTTTGTGATGCCAATAAAGGTTTGACTGATTGATAGACATTCATTTTCCAGCCTAAGAGGCTCTGCATGCATTTATTGAAGATTACCTGTAATATAACCTGCCAGTCTGTGGTGGTAGATCGCATCTGAGAAAAAAAAGGAAAACAAAGCTGGGGGGGGGGATTTTTTTTTTCCTGTTCCCTGCCCATCCATCCTACTTTTCTATCAAAGGTTCTGAACAATCATCAGGTGACACCCCCACCCACCCCGTTCAAGGCCAAACTGGGTCCAATGCAACAGATATATGGAGTCCCTTCTGGTGGCTTTTGTTTTTACTTCACTGCAGCTCTGAGGGGGTTCTGAATTTTATTGGAGAAGAGATGTGACAGGAGGGGGCAATAGATTCCTTCCTCATGGGTCATTTTCCTCGCCAAAACCACCCCTTCAGCTGCTTTCACTCCAGAGGGGAAAAGACAGGCAGTCCCAGTATCTTTTCCCAGGCGAGGAGAAAAGCATCTGGGATGTCTGCTTTTCTGTTTTCATGGGGAAATGACCCATGGAGATAGGGTTAAGCACCCCTTCTCTGGCATTGCTGCACCAATCGCATTTAGACACACACCCCCAGTTTCACTAAAGTAAAAACATAAACTGTCAGGTGACATTCCACTTATCTCCCTCCCCATATGTAGGTTGGCAATCACGCTCTGTCTTACTTACTCCAAGTCTCCTTAAGCTTTTTTTCAATTTAGCGTTATTTCTTCTTATGGGAGAACAATAATCCAGCCACTTATTTCAATGCTCCTACTGACTCCAGTGAGAGGCAATTTTTCAATCGTTTTTCTTTGCTCTTTAGTTCTGTTTGTCTTTGGTTTTCTAGATGTCCCTCCTATTGGAATTTGGCACATTCTGTCATTCCAGGGATACATCAGCCTCCATGGTTCCCAGTTTTTAAAGTACAAAGCTTCAAAGAAGTCAAGGTTCTTGTTTTTTCCTTCTTCAGAAAATGAAGAACATCAACAAAAAGAAGTCAGAATGCATTTTTTTTTAATTTTCATGTAGTAATATGACAACGTCATGTTTTTAATGAAAATCAATAAAGGAAAATATTCTTCATTTTAAAACCATTTATAGACAGTACTGCCCAATCCTGTCCCCCACCCAATCCTATTCCCACCATTTGCACCAATGCAGCCATGCTATGGAGTATGCACTGCATCCAATGGGGGGGGGGGGGGAAATTGACTAGCCAGCAAAAGGTAAGTAAAAATATTTTATGGAGGTAAGTAAATATTTTTTTACTCCCCCCCCCCAGTAGGCTGCCTGATCACCTATGGGTCTCCTCAGACCTATGCCAGCCATTTTGCTGGTGTAAGTCTACAGAGGGAAAAGGGGCTGGGCAGCCTAGGAAAGAGGGGATAGGATCTGTCACATGCTGGTGCTGCTGCTGACATCCACCCCCTCCATCCCCACCTCTGCCCTCCCCTTCCCTCCCCACAAAATGCCTCTGCTGTCAACTTACCAGGTGGAGGCTTCGGGAGGTGCTGCTGTGCGCACCGCGCCACTGTCCATTTGCGGCAGTGGCCTGGAAGCTTGCAACAGCAGCCTGGCTTTTGCACTGCTCTAAAGGGCATCACGCTGCCAGAAGTTCACCATTCTGTGTTTTACAGCGCAATCCTATCCAACTTACACCAGTGGTGTAACCAGCGGGGGAGGGCAGGGCAGGAGGCTTTGGAAGGGAGGGGAGATTTAAATCCCCTTTGAATCTCCCTTTGGAGGGGATTTGAATTCCCTTTCCGTTATGAGGCCTCCCATTCTCACTGCACCGCTGGTTACACCGGTGGTGTAAGTTGGATAGGATTGCGCTGTACATTTCATATTTGTTGCTCCACATAACTTACACATTTATCTTTGAGGTGGGATTTAGTCACTTACAGAAAGAGCTGTGTGCATGTGTAGAACACTGAAGAGGTAACTATTCTGTATATACTCTCAACCTCTAGAAGAGCAGCCATGTTAGTCCTTTGCACCCCAAATGGCCACGGTTCAATGTAGAATTAGGCATGTATAAGGTCATGGGTTTATCCATGCTTCAGTTTGGATTAGATTTTAGTAAAAGAGTTTCTGAAGAACTTTAAAAACGATCAATCACATTTCATAGACAAGAGATGACTTTGTCAGATTCATGAACTGGACAGTGTACAAGTTGTGTTTTATGTGTGTATATATGTACACACACAAAGATAAGCACAAATTTGGCACATATATACTGTACATGCTATATGTATCATATGTTTTCTTACTCTGTTTAGCAACTTGTAGCAACCACCAGTATCTTTTGAGGAAGCAGTTCAGAATAGTGTTTCCAGTAACCACTTTTGCTGCATCAGCTCAAGCCTAGGGAGCCTTAAGTAATGTTAGCATTAAGTATGACAAATTATATGGCAGACTGATAGAAATGAGATCTCTCTCTAGACTTGTTTTCCAACTCCAAGCACTATTTCCCTTGCCAAGCAGGTCATATGGTTGAGCAGCGACGTAGACAGATACTGAACTACCACTTTCTTCAACCATCTGCTCTTCTTGTTGAATCTGCTTAGGGAGCAAGCTGTTCCAGGACCAACACTTCAGGGAGCAAGCCTGGGTTAAAGCGCTGCGTGTTGGTGCATCACTCAGGGCTGACTCTCACATGTATCATGTATGCCCCTTGATTTCTCCTCAGCTGAATATACAGCACTTGATGACTGGCAGCTGAATGTGCCAAGTGACCCCATTAAAAAGCATTAAGTTTGGAGTAAAGTGAAGTGATATGGAAGTTCTAGCTGGGATGTTTGATCTGTGATGGCTCACTCAGACGTGCAAGTCACAACTTGAGGTTGTGGCCAAATGTTGAACATGCATGTGTGAACCAGCCCTTCAAGTCTCTTGTGGAACCTTGTAGAATCTCGATAAAAGGCTCACAAACCAACCACCGCAATGTATAAGCAAGTCAAACTAAAGGCCTTGTGCCGTTTTTAGTCTGTCTCACATACACAGGCAACAAAGAGAGAGCTTATTGATTTATTTTCAAAACAGCTTTGTTTGTTATAAATAATCAATGTCCTCCTAGATGAAACTCAGGGACAAAATGGAAGGGCTGTATCAGCTTCTCACCAGGATCAATGGCCTGGTGTGGTGCAGCATGGGTAGTTCAGAGATTACTGAAAAGCAGAAAAATGACGACCATTTGGCTGAATACTGATATGGCTGTTTTTAGGGAGCTGCAATTAGATGCGGACAATACAATGCATGCCTAAGATTTTGGCAGACTTGCAGAATTCAACAGTGATTTACCCTGTTGTTTGTACTCATTATGAGAGGCATGATCAGCAAGGAGGAATGTCTAGGCAATGATAGAAATGAGAAACTATTATTTTGTTCTCAACTTTTCTCTTAAATTTCTTACATTGTTCAGTCCAATATCCCACTCCTTTGCAAACATTTGCATATGGTTTTAAGTCTTCCCAAAGTAGACCCAGTTCAGCCAGCTGCACCACGGAGCACAGTAATAACTATATAATCGTATCTCTTCCACTATGGTTATTTAATTACAATTATCCACTTGACATATGGTTTCCTGTTCCATATGTGTACAGAGAAGGTCTTGCAAAGGCATATTAATTGTTGCCAAGTCTAACAGTACTGGCACTGGGGCACATAACTGGCAGTGTGATAATGCAACCTTTGATGGTCCATAATGCACGATGGAGTGTGATTGTCATGTTACTGGGGAAAAGGATGGTGGTGGTGGTGGTGGTGAAGGACAGTGGGTTAATTACCCACATGGACAATGTTTATATGGGTAGACAAACTAATTTAAGAAAACAGTTTACATTGATTTCATATTCAGTGTTGCTAGCTTTCATGGTGTCTTCAAAGAGTATGTGAATACTGTACTGTACTCATTTTCTAGGTAATCCATATATTCAGCATAGTGCTGAGTTCATTCCATAATAAATTTACTAATTTTGACTACATCCAAACTAAAATAAATGCAGGAGACTGATGTGATAACAATTATATCTAATTAGATTTTCGTGGTGACCATGGGATACTATTCCTGTATCTGATTAGATATAATGGTAGGCATTCTCACACTATGACTGTGACTCCCACTTTAGCTATGAAATGATTTTATACTTTATGACATGGGCAGTGCAATCCTGCGCAACTATCCGGCGGCCGGCCTCCTATCCCCGTTCCGAGACGCTCTGGAGTGGCCCGAAGGTCTACTTGGGAGGGGGATGCTCATCCCCTCCCCCCGGTGTAAATATAATATAATATACAGTATTTATATACCGCCTTTCTTGGTCATTGGATTTCTCCTCCGACTTTAATCCAAGGCGGTGTACATGGGCAGGCTGTCCTAACCCCCCTTGGGGTTTTACAATATACATAAATGTCCAATCTTTCATGAACGGCTACTTTCCAGGTGGTATCCTTTTTACAGTCTGACAATTCTGCTGGCTGGCGCCTCCCACACTCGACCGACGCAGCTGGAAGCTCTTATCTCTCCTTCTGGAGGCTTTCACAGCTTTTTGCCGGCAGCATGTCTCAAACTTATCAAGTTCACCGGTCTTCGGGCGGTCAAGCCGGTCTGGCGGAGACGGGGATATGGCGGATGCAATCTTCGCCCCCCCCCGGGCTGGCTCGACCAATGGCCCCCTCACCACCTGGACTGCCTCTGCGCCTTCTGGGGGATCTCTTACCTGCCTCCGGTGGCCGTGGGGACGTCACAGCGGCGGAAAGCTGGCCGCCCTTACTCCCGCATCATCGCAAATGTGCTTTACGGCACGTTTGTGACGGCTTCCAGTGGAGTGCTTGCTCTGGCGCCGGTTTATTGTGTAGGATTGCGCTGTAACCAAGGTACAGGTTACAATGGTAATGTAGGCTCAATGTAGGTAATGTACTCAGATGAAGAGTACATAACTCATATATTCTGCCTGTTTGTTTGGCTAGAACAAATAGCATGGCTTGGTCCATGGATCTCTTTCAGGTCCAGCTGCCTTTTGAAGGTTATAAGCTGACATCAGAATATGGAAAATCCATAGGCCAAAATAGAGAGAGAATGTATAGGAATATAAGGAGAAGGAAATAGGAAATCTAGGTCCTCCCGGGAACACAGAGTCACTGGAAATTTGGACTGCTTTATAGCACCTCTTGTGAAAGTGCCCTCTGTAGGGGCAAGTGTTCCTTTAGTATGAGCTCTATACATTGAGAAAGAAAATAATGCAATGCTTTGCAGTCTCTCATCTGTAGTTTGCAGTTAGCCTTGTGTCTGGCAATGATAATGGTACTGGAGGATTAACAGAGATTTGTTCAGGCTTTTTGTATGTAGTTACATTAGGGATTTGGAAAAGGCATCTGCGTGGCAAATCTTCAGTGAAATAACAACCGACTCGTACACATAATTTCAGTGGGTTAACCACTGTATGAGGCTACAAATACAAAACGTGTCCCCACGTTTTTAGATTCCATCTGAAACTGGGTCCCTTATAGTCAAGCAAATCCTACTGGGTATAATGTGGCTTGCTCCCAGGTATGTGCGCATAGGATTGCAGCCTTACAGCGCAATTCACACTAACCTTGGAGCAGCACGCCGGCCACTCGGTCACTACTGGGTGTTGCAAACATGCCATAAGGGGGAAAGGGACAAATGTCCTTTTCCCCCAAGGTGGCCTCCTGTTGTGGTGGCCCTGATCCTGCCTGATCCTGCCCAGCATCCGGCACTGCAGGCTTTTGCATGCTGCGGCGGCCCTGGACACGATTGGGCTGCCCATTTACTGTGAAACATGGAGTGAAATTCAGTATAGAAAAATGCTGTACCCCCTCATAAGGTTTATTGTAAGACCCCCCCCCAACGATCTCAATAACTTTCCAGACATTCAGAAGTGAGAATTAAATTCACATATTACACATAAACACATATTACTTTTCTTCATTTCATGGAGAAGATTGACCATTTACCTGGAATCTCCCTGTTCCCTCCAACTTTCTTAATGGACGATCAAGTACTTGCCAATTAAAATTCAAAAGTGATCAACGCCGCAGCCTTTACTCCTCTCACTAGCATCCAAAGCAAGGAGAAGGAGGGGCTCAGGATAGAGACATGTATGTACTGGATTCCTTGGATGTCAAACTGAATCTCAAGGGCAATATTATAAATTCCTACAGCGAAATAGTTTTAATCTGGGCTGATGCATTGCTTCAGCCGTTGTGTTTGTATCAGCTGGAGGATGGTTTTGTGAGCTGGTTCACACAGTATGTTTTGTATATCTGTGAGCAGTCCAAAACATCTTTGATATGCATTCTTAAGGTTAAGCATTATGTGTGTGAACCACACGATCGTGGATTATGGTTGGCTGCAATTTCAGTGATTGGGGCTATAAAAATGCAGCTGCTATCATGGACTATATACTGCCTGCTATTTTGTTTCCCTGCAGGTTAGATCCAGTCATGTTTCAGAGATGCCAATACAACACTGTTTTTCAGGAAGATGGATGGCTTCAGGGGCATATGCAATGTGCTGCACATGGGAATGGATGCTTTTCTCAGTGAAGCATGGGGAATGACAGGATATCTCTTCATAGATACTAAGATGGTATGGTCCATTTAACCTACTAGAAGACAGAAACAACATTCACCAATGTCTGATGAGCTGACAATGCCCCTAATGAGAACAAAACGGGAAGATTCTGTAAAGCTTTCATGAGGGAAAATGAGAGAATGGTTTGAACGTCCAAACCAAGTACCAGAGATAAAGCCTCAAGCATTATTTCTGTCATGCTGTGAAGCTCAATATTTACTTCATGATATTTGGCCTGATATGGTCTTGCTTTTGCTGTTGATGAGCTAAGTTAGACAAAGTCAAAGTATAGCATCTGAGATCAAACATGAATTGCCTTCCAGATTTTGGAACAGGTTCCGAGTTTCACAAGAACAAATGATCCATGCAAGGGAAGGAAGAAGACTCTCACCTTGCTCCAAATTAGATTATTTTGCTTCATCGTATCCAAGAGCTAAGCCGTTTTAGGACAGCTTCTCCAAGGTCATGTTTCCTTAAAGAACAGAGAGCACTGACTGAAGACTTTTTGTGAAATGTTTACATAGTTATAGGCTGAGAATGAGTGGGAAACAGCAGTACTCAACAGCAGTACCTCAGCGCATCAGACAACTGCAGTCCTCCTCAGGGGCTCTAGTGATCTCAGACAGGCTCCTTCCAGCTTCCATGATCTCTGTCATTGGCTTGCTTATATGCAGGCCCCAGCAATGCCACACTTGTGGCCCCTACATGTCTTTTGTGTTTTAACTGGTATTCCCAGGACCAGCCCATCCACGAGGCCAACTGAAGTGGTTGCCTCAGTCAGCTGATTGGTGGGAGGGGTGCCCATCTCTGTCCACCTACTTGCCTCCACTGCACCTCCTTCTCCTTCCACTCCCTGGATTGGAAAAGAAAGAGGGGGACAGACAGAAGAAGAGGAATGTGGAGGGGAGGGGAGTGCTGAGCTGGAACACTGGAGACTGAGAGACCAATCCTTATCTCCCCTGCTGATGCAGCGGTGCCGGAATGGCAGTGGGGGGGGGAGGGGATCAGGAGGCTTCCACAGGGCAAGGGCAATGTTTAATCCCCTTACTCCTGTGTAAGCCTCTTGGCCGGCAATGGGTCTCCTTCGACCTATGCTAGCAATTTCATGAGCGTAAAAATTCACGAGCGTAAATTCTTTCACGAGGAGAGAAAAGAGGCAGATGGCTGCAGGGAAGGGGGATAGGATCCGGTGCGGTCCTTCTGCGACAGGTCCTCCCCCTCCCGTGGCTGCGATTGGGATTGGAATTGCAGTGCTAAATTGCCTGTTAGAAAAGTGCTAAGGCCCCCATCCCCCACTACACATTCATCCAATATTGCCAGCCCTGTTGGTGCATTCTTTAAAAGAGCAGAGCAAAACAACCCTGAGCCACATTGTACATTCTGTGTATTGTATAATTTGACCTTAAGACAGCAAAATTCCTAGTGTTAAAACTCTAAAATTTTCTCTGGCACTTTCAAATTGATTCACATAAAATTCATGGCAGAAAATGAAAACACTGTAAGATGATGGCTATATGTCTATGTAACAGTGAAAACCTCAAACCCATTATTATTAGCTCTGACTAGCAAAAACTAGAAACTCTGGACAGTGACAGAAGTTTCTAGTGTTGCCTTGAATGGAAGAACTAGAAAGTGCCATGCATGTTGGGAGAAAATTGTTCTGACTAGTTAAAACTAGAAGCTCCAAGCGATGTTCAGGTTTTCTAGTATTGCCTAGTCAGAATTAGAAACTCCCACGTCTGTCAGGAACAACTAGTTCTGACTGGGAAAAACAAGAAGCTCTGAACATTTTCAAGGTAGCGATTTTTTTTCTTAGTTGGAACTAGTTCTTCCCTCCAGGCTCGGTACTTTATAGTTTTTACTAGGCAATACTAGAAACCCCCAGCACCATCCAGAACTTTGCATTTTTACTAGTGGGAACTAGTTTTTTTCCCACCAGACACAGGAGTTTCCAGTTTTTACTAGGAAATACTAGAAACCTCCAACACTGTCTGGAGCTTAACATTTTGGGCAGCGCAATCCCGACAAAAACTAGGGGGATGGAACGAGCATTCCGCCGCCCGAATTAGTCGCAAATAGCCGTAAAGCATGTTTGCGACTACACGAGAGCAGGGAAGGCCGGTGAAAGGCTGCGTTACACGACCTCCTCCGACTTCTGAGGAGGCCGATCGACCCCAGCACCATTTACACTTGGGAAAGGGGACAAATGTCCCATTCCCTGAGTATAATTCCACTCCGGCAGCAGCCTGGTCACGGCAGAGCACAGGATCTGGCAGGCGACCTGGGCCACCCGGCAGATCCTTACTCAGGATTGCGCCGTACTAGTCAGAACTAGTAATGACAGATTTCGATTTTTACTGTAATGTTTTTTTTAAAAAAAACATAGCCATCTCTCATTTGCACATATTCATTCATTTTAAATTATGCAAATATAAAGTGCTCGTTTGTCTGCTTTCAGAACAAGCCAGGAAATTAACTAAGTGGAGATTCTAAACACCAATTGGAAAGGCTACCGGTGGTTGTGTTCCGTATTATGCATTAGACTGGCTCAGTCAGATGAAATACTGCACTTGTGGCAAATGAAGATACAATCTTTAACTTTTGACACCAAGTCCTGCCTTTGAGCATAGGACAGAGTGTGCCTTGCACCTATCTATTCTCTTTTAATTTCTAACTAAGCACATTCATTTAGAATTTAGTTCCCACTGTACATCTTTTCAGAATATTACAGTGAAGTTATTTAGTCAAAATCTTCCTTAGGATATGAGCTTTGCTGAGGAGGTACTGAATAATTAATTTCTCTGTAAAATATTTTCCTCATACAGAATAAGAAAAAGTGAAGGGCATATAAAGCGGAAGCAGCAGAGAAGGTACTGAATTAAGAATGCCAGAGGCACAAGAAAGGATATAATCAGTAAGGCCGAGCCATGCTCCAAGGAAGTCAGGCAGTCATTGACTTGGGACACAGCTTTTGTATGCAAATGGCCCTTTTGGACTGAACCTGTACATGAAAAAGGTGCAGTAGGCCCACTAGCATCACTGCAGGGGGGTGGAGTTCCAAGTTTTAGAAAGAAAACTGAAAATTCAAGAAGGGTCCTGGACTAGCCTTCAGAGGGGTCAGTGTCCCCTGCATGTGTAGTCCTACTGTGCAGGGAAATACCTGGCATCTGACATCCAGTGTGTATATGCAATATTCCTGCACTGTAACCATTCAATCCTATGCATGTCTACTCAGAAGTAAGTCCCATTGAGTTCAACGAGTCCTGCTCTTGGGGATTGCAAGTCTTACGGCCCAATCCTATAAAGGGCCTACGGCAACAGATCTCCCAATCCACTGCCGTAAGTCCTCTAATGGTGGCACAACTTTTGAGCTGCCATAGTGCACATCAGAGCCACTGGCGGAAACAGCTGGAAGCTCCATGCACTAACCACATATGGACCCAGCCCATGTCGGAGCAGGTAAGGTGCTGGTAGGGGCAGGTCATGGGCAGCTTGGGGGAGGTTCAGGGCAGGGGGTGGTTCAGGGCTGGAGGGGGTGGATCCTGGCTGCAGCAGCGTGCACCGGAATGCTATCCCCATTTTTCCAGCCCAACACGCCACCTTCCTGTCCTCAGACTTATGCCAGGATAACAACTGATGTAGGTCTGAGGCCATTGATCGCCAGATGGCCCACAGAGAGGAACGTAAGAAACATTTTTACCTCTCCCAGGCCATCTGGTTGCTCCCCCACCATTGCATGCAGCGTGTGCTCCGTCAGCATGGCTGCATGGCGGAAGATGCTGGGGGATAGGATTGGGCTCTTTGTGCATTATTGAGTAGTTAGTTTGCACTGTCTCACTTTGTCTCACCTTGGAATGTCCAGATATCTGGGGCCAGCCCTTTTGGTGACTATGCAGTAGCATTTTGCATTTTCTTTGTGTAAGTATATGGGTCATATCTTGGCGGTACAGCTATATTATTGCATATGCCTTGGGACATAATTCCCATTTGGACTCATCATTGCTATGCATTAAAAAGTGCAGGTTTTATACACGCAAGACCTTGCTTGTAGTTCATCCTGAGGTCATAAATATAATGAATCTAGCAGATTGAGCTCTGTCACCAGGGAAGCGGAGCTGCTGCTGTGAAACTATCACACTTCATTATGGGTGGAGAGCAGCCTGAGTGTTACAAGACAGCTTGATTTTGGCTTGTTCCAGAAATTGAATTCTCTCTCCCTTAAAAGAGATGTCCCTTACATTTCTCTCTCTCCATTACAAGAGATGTCTCCTCTCTGACAATCTAAAAAACCATTATATTTTTAATTTAGAGGTGACATGTGCAAATGGATGTACTGTATGCCATCTTTACATGCACCAAATCCCTGAACATTCCCAAATGTGAAAGAAAAACCAAACCCAAAAAAAAATATCAGAACAGAAAATGGCAGCTATTTTTTCTCCTCCCCCCCCCCCAACATCTTTTAAATCATATTCTGTTCAGGCCTCCTTAGAAATAACTAAGGGTCAATTGCCCAGTAGTACAAATATGGACAGCATCAGGGAATAATTGGTTGCTATAAATCTCTTGGAGAAGAACTTTTGTCTTGTTAATTTCCACGTTAGCAGCATTGCACTGCCTTTCTATTACTTGTTTTGGCACCTATGTACAGTAGGGATGTAAACATCAATACATTAATGTCACTGAAGAATACAAAGTGAAATTGAATACCAGTGAGCATAAAGGAAATGCAACAATAGCTCTCATATTCAGGTCTCGACAGATTAGAGATAATGGATTATTCATAGACTTTTTGGCTCAGAACCAAGGCTCCAGTTATGCCTGAAAGCTGAACTATTTCTCTTTTAAACTGTGATCATTTTTAGATGTGATGGCTTCCCCCTCCCCAAGGTTACCTGACATACACACTTGGAATACCAGTATTTTTGTGTGTGTGCCGATGAGGGTTATCTGTTTAAAGATCAGGAGGATATGTACACTGTAGTCAGTAAAAAAGAAGTGCCCAAATCTGAAAATCTAACTAAAAATTCATACATCTGGTCACGTTTCAACTGACTTCTTCTATCATATGAACATTCAGCTAGTGAACAAAATAATGTGTGCACAGGGAGAGCATAGATTTCTGCTGTGGCAAGTTTTGCTACCTGAAAATTACATTTTGGAGATTTGCTGAGTGTGGAAGTTACTGCAGCTAAAATCCACAAACTCTTCTTTGTGTGTTACACAATTCACGTAAGTAGACACATGCAGAATTGAGAAAGTACCTGAGAATAATGTGGGAACCATTTCTTAGCTGACATTGTTTGTCTCACTGTCTCAGATATTTAATACTGAAATCCAGATGATTAGAATGGCGCAAAGCCACTGGCAGTGTTTGGAGGCAAATTCTAAAATATGAAGAACACTGATCAGTTTCTGTATACTTACTATTGATTTATTGGTTAGACTTTCACTGGAAAGGCCTCTACCACTGTGAAGTTCCCATTTCCTCTGTGATAACTGATGTGAAGTCTAATTTAGTTTCCTATGGACAATGCAGGAGTTGCTTTGAACAGCCGGAGGAAACTGGTTTTAAAGGGACAGTGTAAAACAGATGGCTCTGGGACTAAGAATCTGCCACTTTTGTCATCTCTAACATACTGTAGATATTAGGTTAGACCATCCTTATGAAACACATCCTTACAGTTTGAGAGTGCAGGACACAACCGTTCTCAAGAGGAAGTGCAAGAAGGGAGAAATTGGTACTCGGCCAAAGTAAAATAACTTCAAGGGTGATTTTACCCTTCTCAGTAAGAGTCCAATCCTATGCACGACACCTGATGCTGTAAAGCAGTCAGCACCAGTTGCAAAAGGCGCTCTGACCGGGCTCCTTCCCACCTGTTCCTGTGCTTCTCCGGTCGATCGCTGACAAAGGTAAGTCAGCGGGAGAGGCAGGAGGGTGGAATGGGACAGGGGCAAAATGGGGCTGGGGAGGGCAGCGGTGGGGTTGGCAGATCGGGCTCAGGAGGGGGGCAGAATTGTTGGCACCAGTGCCGCCAATATCCTACCCCCCTTCCCGTTCCCGAAACCAGTCCTACAGTACGGGTCCATGCGGACCTGCTATCTAGTTGTCGCAGGTCCAAGTAGACCTGTCTGCACCACAGAGGCTTACCCCTAAGTAAGGGAACAAACATATCCTTTCCCAGAGGAGGCCTCCCGGACTGCCCCCACCATAGGAAGCAGCGGTCACCATTTTGGCACTGCTACATTGACAGGGGTGGGGGGGATGGATAGGATTGGGCTGCTAATCTTCATGAGTTCACAACTCTTTGCATGTTCTGAGCTAGCATAGAATACAGCATAGCATAAGAGTCAGAGACTTAAGACAGAGTTATTTCAGGATGTGCAAGGTACTTGTTGTGGGTGGGTCAAAATTGCTAGATGATGTTTTTATAGTGATTCAAATAGGGGTTTGGATGTCAATGGCATAGAGATCTCTAGAGGACAGCTTTCCTGAACCATTTAAGTCAGATAAACACACCTGTTCCTGTAAAAATGTGTCTGGAATGAGCACTGCCTCATGGACAAATACTCGCGTTGATATTTCCCCTGACAGTGACTCTGAATCATTATCTGTCAGGAACCTTTTCATCTGAGGGCCAAACAGTAAAAATGTGATTGGTCTTGGTGTGCTTGATTTTTCTTCTGAAAATAGCAACTGTGTGTGTGTGGGGGGGGGGGGACACCTGATCTTGATTGGGACCATGGCATGGGGGTGGGGAGGGATGTTTAACCCTTTCCTCCGCCATGATACTGATCTGGATATCCTCTTCTCCCTTCACCACTGATCCTTGCTCCAGAAGAGAAGCCTTCACGGGCACCAATGGAGCTTCCACGCCCTCTGTAGGGAGATGGCTGACATGAGGAGGAGAAATCTGGACTGGGACCATGGCAGAAACAACGAGTTTGGCTCCGAGGGAGTCTCAGGACATCCTTTTCCATGGGGTTTTCCTTGAGTAGTGGTGTAGCTGGTGTTCGAAATGACTTGATTTGGAGCACTAGCAAAAAGGGCTCAGCTTTTACTGGTTGCCATTTCCCTGAGAATTCCTTTGCTGGCTCATAACGAAGCCAGATTCTGAGCATACACAGTCAGCATTCAGCAGACCAGGCGCCCCCGGACCAGCTGTCCTGTATTAATCTGTTCTTGATTTAATGTGAACATTTATACCCCACTCTTCAATCCTCAAAGGGCCTCTCCTAGCAGCTCGCAGGCATTTTGAAACAACAAACATTGGGGGGGGGCATTTGCTTTAACGTGCCACCAGTTTTATTCTCCCTTATACTTCCATTGATTAACATTTTGGTGAACGGAAAAGCTAGCAGCTCCATGATTGGCATATGTGCAGAAGTTCATTCATGCCAATCCCTTATTCTCAATGAAATGGTTGTTGATTATTGCAGACAACGTGACCGGAAGACCACGCAACCATGGGCACAGTGAGTGGTCCAGGTACTTTTAATTGTGTTTGGAGGGATGACAGCAGTAGAGCCACTTTCTTGCCGGGTTCATTTCCTGGCAGTTCCCATGGATGGGAAGGGACTCTGTAGGAAACCCTGGCACCCCGCCTTCATAATAGCAAATTAATATGCCTGATGAGTTTTCCTTCAAATATTATATTTACCCATGCTTGTTACCCATACCCATGTTATTCCATCCTCAAGATCACTAAAAAAGGGATTGAGAATAAAACAGCCAATATCATTATGTCATTGTACAAATCGATGGAAGCCCTCTGCTGAGTGGCAGGAGGGTGTGGGGAGGGCGGGCCAGGGGTGGAGGGGGCGATTGGCCGGCCAGACCAGAGAGGGGAGTGGGGATATTGGTGACGCACTCCACCGATAACCTAACCCCTTCCTGGTTCTGGCCAGCCTTACATGGCCTCCCCAGATATGCACCAGAAAGCTAGTGCTGGGGGTCTTGTAAGATGTAAGCTTTGGTTAAATGAACTGAAGCTACTGCAAAGAAATGTGTTTCAACTAGGTGTTGGGATATCTGCTTAGGGCTGACTGAATAAAAAGTGCTACAGAGGGGGCTGTGATGGTGAGAAAAATACAGTCAGTCAGATGTTTATTAAGGTATTTGTATTCTATCATTTCATGTTAGAGCACCTCAAATTGGCTCACAATCAGGTAGCAATGGTTAGGAATATAACATTATTAAATAACAATTAAAAACAGATAAAAGTAAAACCAGCAGTAGGATCCAGACTACTCCAGAAAAAAACACAAAGGTCCCAAGTGCCTTCTGAAATCAAAGGGGATTTACTTGCTGCCAGAAAGCTAGCAATGAAGGAGCAGAACGCTCTTCTCTCAGGTGGGAGTCCCACAGCTTTTATTATTATTATTATTATTATTATTATTATTATTATTATTATTATTATACCGCTTTTCAACAAAAAGTTCTCAAAGCGGTTTACAGACAAAATCAAATGATTAAATGGCTTTTAGACCCCTTGGGCATAATATAGCCAAAGTTAAGCACATACAGTATTTTAATTTCCATTGTTTTATTTTGGAAAAGTAAGTACATGCTTATCTCCCATTTAAACCAAGAGGATGTCAAAGTGCTTTTGACTGGATCATGCACCTTATATTGTTGGTACAATTTTGATGTCGTTGGCCTCATGCAACTGCTTTTAGTAGGGAATGGTCAAAGCAGTGTATAAATACCCTTGCTCCCAAGAGTATCTGCTAACTTTGTTGGAGAACTATGGTACAATATAATTGACGTTGGCACTACTGTATTGTGTGTCTTTGGCTTGAGCCATGTTAACTAAATCTGTGGTCAATTAAAAAGCTTACAAGGGTGAAATTGAAGACTTAATTAAAGGTATCAAGAGGTGGAGAAATTCAAGGTCAGTAAATCTCTCCAGTAGTAATGAAAGATTCCTTCTTCCTATGTAGTGACAAGAGACTGTTGTTCATTGCTTGGCAATTGTAAAGGAGTGTTAGACTCATGGTTCTCACTCACACAACCGCCTATCAATTTTTTTAAAAAAACTGAGATACAACACCTCTAATTGTTGTCGTTTCAGAATCTTAAGGCTGAAATCAAGACAAAAATATTGTTTAAAAATTCTGAAATATCTAGCTTGTTTATTCTAGGCCATTTTTAGAAAGCAATGAAGTCAACACATCAATTTAGGCACACATAAGATTTTCAAATGAACCAGACAAGGCAGCCACACCACTTTGAGCTACAGGAAAAGTGGTATATAAATCCTTTAAATAAATAATATACATTTATCAGGTTGCTGAGGCAAGCAAAAAGGAAAAAAAACACTGCCTTTCAATGTCTTTTTGAAAAAAAAGTAAAAAAAGAAAAGAACATTAGGCTAGCAATATGGCACTCCTGACTAATACAGGTAGTTTAATGTAAATGCTCGTGGATTAATAACTTTTCAGCACAATCCCAGTCATGCTTACTCAGAAGTAAACTCCACTATGTGTTCAGTGGAGTTTAATCCCAGGAAAGCATGCATAAGATTGCAGCCTTTGTGAATGTATTTGCAGGACTAGGCTCATGCAGCTTATTTCAAACATGAAACATGATGTGAGTATATCCTTATAAACACAAAGGAGACCTTGAGATGATATCACACCAAAATAATTTTACATGATTTAGCCATGAGAGCAAATTATACATTTGTGCGTATGTAGAAGGCTGCCTAGAAGTTTGGGGAGATGGAATGGAATTATTTGGTAGCTTTGTGAAACTTCCCTGCTGTTGCTAAGAGCAAGACAGAAATGCCATTCAGGTGTGCCACAGACAATGCAAATTGCCATTTGTTACATCCTTTGGCTCATTTCCATCTGAGCTGCTGCACTTATAGCAGGCTTCTTGGTTGTATTGACATTCCCCACCTGTGTCCACATCCACCAGCATTAGTGGGGAAGCTTACTGTAGGTTGGCCTCAGCTCACACAGAGAATTATGCTAAATAGGTACTATGACTGAAGGCCATAATATGTGAGAGTTACCTGTTAAGTATAGTCCTGTGATGATTTTCCCCATGGACTTTCTTTATAGTGCAGAATAGCTGCGCACTTGGTGTTGGACAAAGAACCAGTGGGAGGAGAAAGGCATTCCTTGCTAGTTATCATCTGTCCACTCAAAATTGCCTTGGCCCAAGTTGCTTTTCTCCCTGCGGAGTAAAAAATACAGACACCTTTATCTGGGAGGTGGGAAAGCGATGGGGTGCGTACATGTGAATTTGAATCAATAAAGGGCAAGAAGAAGGAAAATGATTAATCAACTGCTTTCCATCCCACTAGTATTTTGCTCAATCTGGAGTCATTGCAATATAAAAGAAAGCACTCAGGGAAGCCAATTTGGGAACTACACAAAACCTTTCTGGGGCTGCAATCCTATAACACTTTCCTGAGAGTAAGCTCCATTGGTCACAATGGGACTTACTTTTGAGTAGACACGCATAGGATTGCAATGTAAGACACAGAAACGGGTACTCAGGTTGAGGGGGCAAAAATACATGACCAAAATGATAAAAGTCAAGAAATGAAAGTCCACTACTGCAGCTGCCAAGATGTACATCAGAAGTGAATTATGAAAATTGTGCTATATATATATGCATAGCAATTTCATGAAACCGTTTTGCTAACAATGAATGTGTCAATGTTTTACAGAAATAACAATAGCCAGAACTTTTTGGGATGATGATAGCTATTACAAGAGGTATGATCTTAACTCTCTTGCTGAACTGTGCCTGATGACTGATAAATGTGAAGCATTGTATTTTGCTACATATCCTCCCACTGCTGCAGCAATCTTAAGATATGGTTTACAACTGAATAGCATACTGTATTATCTTGACCTGGTGAGGCATAATTTGCACAGAAAAGGAAAAAGTGAGGGAATATGCCAGAGTCTGTGTTAGAAAAGATCTTATCATCAGGTAGGTGCTCCTAAGAAAGTTACACTTAAGTAGAGCTGTTATTATGTATAGATTGGCTTTTGTAAAGGCTGCCATAATATTAATGGTAGTCAATACACATGTTCTTTATAAGGGGAGGGGGGGCATTGGCCCAGTTGGTCCAGAAGGGGGCGGGGGATGGCTTCGGCCATATCACAGCCCCTGCCGGGCGGCTGGGCCATTACACAGCCTCCTCTTACTTCTGCCAGCAAATTTGCTGGAGGAAATTCAAGGAGGCCAGTAGGGCCGACCGGCATTTACACTCGGGGAAGGGGACACTCGTCCCCTTCCTGAGTAGACCTCTGGCCCGGCAGCAGCCTGGCCGCCGGTGCTCAGGATCCAGCGGGCGGCCCTGGGTTGCTGGCCGGATCCTTACGTAGGATTGTGCTGTTAGTCAGTAAAGAAATTGGAGAGAACTAGAAATATTTTTTTAAAACCATGCATGAAAAGATTCTAAAGAGACAGAGATATGCTGCTGGTTATTGATGGATCAACGTTTTAATGGTGGACATGTTAATTTGAATTGTTTTTTTTGGGGGGGGGGGACAGTGAATACATCATTCCTGCTTGTTTTCTCTCACCCTGCACCCTACAAGGCAAGCTATCTTCTGGCACTTCTCTCTTGGGCTTTCCTATCAGCCAGTCTTCAAAGCAGTATACCAGCATCCTCACACAACCTCTGAACAAGGTTATAGACTTTAGCTCTGTGCTCCATTATTAGGGGAAAAAAACCCACCAGAGACAGCTACAATAATAAGTGTTTCATAAGCAAGATCAGAGACTGAGAATGAAGAAAACATGTTTCCTTCTCTGAATAGATCCTTCTGTTCACACTTTCTCTTGCCAGTTGCATTATTACTAGTAGCCTGTTATTTCATGGAAGAGATTTAGGCTGAAATGACATGTTAAATGGGTCTGTGATTCCTTCCTCCATGGATTTTTCGGATGATATGACTGAGCAGTTCCCATCTACACACAGTTAGGGACTTGTATGCTCTCATTCTGTTTTCCCTCCCTAATTTTGTGTGTGTGTGTGTGTGTGTGTGTGTGTGTGTGTGTGTGTGTGTGTGTTTTCCCTCAGTAACAGTCTGCCCACGCGCAAACGAACGTTATAAATAACGTTCGCGCAGCTCAGAAGGCCCGGAAAGCCGGCCGGGGAAGACGTCCCAGAGCCGGCTCTCCCGACTGAGGGGGTGCCCGGCCTGGCCTGGCGAGGCGAGCGGGAGGACCCCAGGCGACGCGCACGCGCGCGCGCGCGCAGAGAAGGCGACGGGCGCATGTACGCGCGTCACCTTTCTGCGCGGCGTGTGCGCGCGTCACCTGGGGCCCCCCGCACGCCCTGCCACGCCACAGCGACGCCTCTGATCTGAACAGACTCATGGTTTCTTTAACCCCGGGGTGGGGAACCTATTTGTGGTGGAGGGCCATTTTCCAATGGGGAAAATATGTTGCGGGCTGGCCGTTAGGCCGCCTGAAATTTTGGCGCCCCCCGCGAATTTGGCGCCCCCTGCAAATTTGGGCCCCCCACCTCTTTTGCATGCGCCCCCCCCCATAGGTCTCCTTACTTTCGAGGCCGCCGCAGGCCCCGCACATCACTCCTCTGACCTAGGCCGGCAGCTCGGCCCGTTCTGAAAGTGGCGTTTGGAGCAGAGGACGAGGAGATCCTCTCCCCGTCTCCGGGGGTGTCGCACGGAGCTCCCGTTGGCCTCCAGAGGCTCCGCGCTCACCTCCGAGGCTGCTGCCGCCGCCGGCTCCGCACATCACCTCGGCGCCTCCTCCTTGGCCAGCTGCTCGACCCCTTCTGAAAGCGGTGTTCTCGCACATGCGCACAACGCTGCTGAGGCCAAGAGGGCAGTCTCTTGGCCTCAGTGGCGTTGTGAGCATGTACGGAAACGCCACTTTCAGAAGGGGTCAAGACACTGGCCAAGGAGGAGGCGCCGAGGTGACGTGCGGAGCCGGAAGCGGCTCGAGGTGAGCGCGGAGCCTCGGGAGACGGCCGGGTCTCCGGAAACTGATGGGTCTGGGTCTCATGTGGGCCTGACCTGATGGACTCAGGACCGGTCTCATGCGGGTCTGACTGGATGGCCTGTTCCCCACCCCTGCTTTAACCCAAAGCAGCCTGGGTAGGCTGTGTCTGAGCAGGAAAAGGGCACATGAAAGGAGACTGCATGAGACAAGCAGGTTTGGTGTTTAAATGGCCTACACTTTTATTAAAAGACTTGCAGTCGTCCTGCCTCTTCACCCCCTTTGGGTGCAAATTCCCTTCCTTGGGGGAGAGGGCAGTTGCAGTTTATTCCTCCCTACGAGCATTCCCCTCCTGGATCTAAGCCAGAGGCGAATCTACTATGAAACTAATGAAGCTAAAGCTTCAGGGCCCCTAATCCCAGAGGGGACCCAGAAGCAATTTAAGCTACTTTCGTACATTGCTTAAATTTTTTGGGTCTACTGTATTAGAAATGTTTTTTTTTTTTTAAATAATAATATTAGATTGACTGTGGTCTTTTCTATGTTTTATTTCATCATTCTATGATGATGCATCCTGCATGTATATTTCCCTAATTTTCATCCCCCTCCCATAACTCAAACTATAAGGCATAGGAAATTTGTATTCTTACCAGTGACTTTGACATTTGAGATAATCCAGTACAGCAATTTTAATCAAAATCTGAGATATAGTGGTGGTTACTTTAAAGAAAAAGTGTTCTGTCTTGGAACAACCCCGGCATAAGAACATAAGAAGAGTCCTGCTGGATCAGGCCAAAGGCCCATCTAGTCCAGCTTCCTGTATCACACAGTGGCCCCACCAGATGCCTCAGGGAGCACACAGCCAACAAGATAACCTGTTTCCTGTTGTCATTCCCTTCCACCTGGCACAGAGAAAACCTACTTCTAAAGCCAGGACGTTGCTTATGGCTTGTAACCTGTGATGCTCTTTTCCTGCATGAATCTATCCAAACCCCTTTTAAAGGCATCAAGGCCAGGTGCCATCACCACATCCTGTGGTAAGGAGTTTTTGTTATCTTGTTCCAGTAATAGCATTTGGGGTTTGGTGGGCGTGGGCTGATGTGGTGCCCTGGGGCGGTGGGCCCCAGGGCGCAAGGGGCGGAGGGCCTCTGGGGGGGCGGGAGACATCCTAGGTTTCGGTTTCGTTTTTTGCTTTTTTCCGTTTTTTTCTGGCTTTTTTAAAAGGTTTTTTAGGGGTAACGGGGCTTCAAAGTGTATTGTGTATGCTTTCGGGCACTTATCTTTAGTATTAGAGCCTCCAGCGACGATGTCCTCCACCGACGATCTCTTCAGGGGCGCAGATCGCTCCTCTGCAGCCCCTAGCGCGAACTCTGCAAGCTCCGCAGCGTTACAGAGTTCACGCATGCGCATAGCAAACAGCCATCACGCATGCGTGAACTCTGTGATGGCTGTTTGCTATGCGCATGCGTGAACTCTGTAACGCTGCTAGGGGCTGCAGAGGAGCGATCTGCGCCCCTGAAGAGATCGTCGGTGGAGGACATCGTCGCTGGAGGCTCCAATACTAAAGATAAGTGCCCGAAAGCATACACAATACACTTTGAAGCCCCGTTACCCCTAAAAAACCTTTTAAAAAAGCCAGAAAAAATGGAAAAAAGCCAAAAAAAGAAAACGAAAGTAATTAGCATAATTATGTTAATTAGTAATTATGCTAATTACTTTGGGGCGTCGATGGAGGTGGGCCCCACCCTGTTCTGGGGCTAGGTACGTCGAGCACACAGCCAACAAGATAACCTGTTTCCTGTTGTCACTCCCTTGCACCTGGCACAGAGAAAACCTACTTCTAAAGTCAGGAGGTTGCTTATGGCTTGTAACCTGTGATGGTCTTTTCCTCCATGAATCTGTTCAAACCCCTTTTAAAGGCATCTAGGCCAGGTGCCATCACCACATCCTGTGGCAAGGAGTTCCACAGATGAATTACACGCTGGGTAAAGAAATATTTTCTTTTATCTGTTCTAACTCTCCCTCCACTCAATTTTAGTGCATGTCCCCTGGTTCTGGTGTTGTGTGAGAGGGAGAAGAATTTCCCTCTATCCACTCTCTCCATCCCATGCATAATTGTATACGTCTCAATCATGTCCCCCCTCAGGCGCCTTTTTTCTAGACTGAAAAGCCCCAGATGTTGTAGCCTTTTCTCATAAGGGAGGTGCTCCAGCCCACGAATCATTCTGGTCACTCTTTTCTGCACCTTTTCCAATTCAACTATATCCTTTTTGAGGTGTGGTGACCAGAACTGGACACAATACTCCAGATGTGGCCTTACCATCGATTTGTACAAAGGCAGAATGATATTGGCCATTTTATTCTCAATCCCTTTTTTAATGATCCTGAGCATGGAATTGGCCTTCTTCACAGCCGCCGCACACTGGATCGACACTTTCATCGACCTGTCCACCAGCACCCCAAGATCTCTCTCTTGATCCGTCACAGACAACTCAGAACCCATTAGCGTATATGTGAAATTTTGGTTTCTTGCCCCAATGTGCATCACTTTGCACTTACTTACATTGAAGCGCATCTGCCATTTTGCTGCCCATCCTCCCAGTTTGGAGAGATCCTTCTGGAGCTCTTCACAATCCCTGCTGGTCTTCACCACCCGGAAAAGTTTCGTGTCATCCGCAAACTTGGCCACCTCGTTGCTTATCCCCAACTCCAGGTCATTTATGAATAAGTTGAAAAGCACCGGTCCCAAGACCGATCCTTGGGGCACACCGCTTTTCACCTCTCGCCATTGTGAAAATTGCCCATTGACTCCCACTCGCTGTTTCCTGGTCTTCAACCAGTTCCTAATCCACAAGAGGACCTGCCCTCTTATTCCCTGACTGTGGAATTTTCTCAGGAGCCTTTCATGAGGGACTGTGTCAAACGCCTTCTGAAAATCCAGATATATAATATCCACAGGTTCGCTCGCATCCACATGCCTGTTGACCTTTTCAAAAAATTCTAAAAGGTTTGTGAGGCGTTTGGAGCAGAGGACGAGGCTCTTCACACCTACACATACTCTGATTTGTGTTACTGATTTCATACAATCAGACAGACAGTCATTGCAGACTGGGGAGCTGGTGCTGAGTGGAATTGGCTTGCTTAATTTCAACTAGTGAGATGGGATTTGCATCAAGAACTTCCAGCCTCGTAGCCCGCCCTTGTGCAGTGCAACCCTATGCATGCTTACTTCAAAGTAAGCTCCACTGAGTTCAATGGAATTTAGTTTCTAGTAAGAATGTTAGGATTGCAGCCTCACAGCCCAATCCTAGCCTTCCTCCCCCACCCCCCACCCCGGTGCAGCTGCACCAAAAATGGGTGCGCTGTATCCAGCGGGGTGTGTGTGTGTGTGTGGATCAGGAGGCTTCAGCAGGGACCCCCTTACCTCTGTGTAAGCCTCTCGGCCTGCACTAGCAATTTCACTGGTGCAAGTCCGAGGAGAGAAAGGGGACAAGGAGGCTGCTGCTGGAGGGGATAGGATCCAGTGTGCACCATCGGATCCGCCCCCTCCCACAGCCTCCATGCCCCATTTGGCCCTCCTCCCACCCCGTCCCGCCTCTCCCACTGGCTTCCCTGCTCTGGCGGGTGACGGGAGAGCTGACGGTGTGCACAGGAAGGCTCTGGCCTTCCTGCCAGCATCCCGGCAGTGTGCTACTCGGTGCGCTGCTGGAAAGCGCTTTATGGTACTTTTGCAGCAGTCACCGTCAGTGGGATGGTAGGACCCAGTAGGATTGGGCTGTTTATTCACGGTGGTACACCAGCATATTTGTTGGTTACAGTTTCAATGTCTCAGTTGGAGAGGAGATTAACCCTATGCACTGTGAATACTTTACAAGGCAGAGCTACTAGATATCCATCATTTTTTGGGATGTTAACACTGTACTGCTGTTTCAGTGTGAAGTGCTTTTGCCACTGATCCTATGGTACATAAAGCTCGACCCTCAACGTGATCCGATTGATGCTATGAGTGTTTTATGCAGGGTATGCGTGTGTGCACATGCGTGTGAGCATGTGTGCGCGTTAGAGAAAGCAGCTGCAGACAGAGCATATATTTCCTAATACAGTAACAGACCAGCATATGAAAGAAGGACATCAGCTGAAGCAGAAAATGAGCTTCATTAGCATGCAGAACACAGCAGGACCAGAGACTGCACCAAATTAATTTCCGATAGGAATTACAATGGAAACAGCAGAGAGAATGAAAGAGAACTTTAGAGCATTTATCTGTGGCACTGCTTGGGGGAGTATGCCCACTTCCTCAACTCCTAATCCAATTCAGTAGCAGCATGAGGAATCCTGAAACAAAGAGACAGAGGGTGGGGTGGGAGGGGGATTATTGAGCCAGATCCCTCTATAGAGATTTAATTTAAAGAGGCTTTTCATTTCAGGCTTTGGAAGTTGGCTTCATCTTAAGATGCCTGAGTACTCATAAAGGTGAGACACTGATGCTGGTGAAGTCACGTGAGCGAGTGGAGCATGGGAAAACCTGGGCATTGTTTTAGTGTAAGATTACAGACCCAAAGCTATTATGCTTTTCCATCCTGATCATGGTTGCTGGCAGACAGACAGATGTGAGGCTTAAGTCTGACAAATTTGTCAGCTCTGACCCAGGAGCCTGATCTTCATAAAATTCTATTCATTGCAGAATCAATAATGTATGGTTGGTCATGCATTTTTCATGTGAAGGCTTTTACAGGCCATTGTAGTGATTCATGTAAATTTGATTCCCTCCCGCATCTCCTTCCCCACATGCCTTCTGTATGCTCAACTACCAAATAATGATCAGTCTTTGACATGCAGCAGCATGGTGTGCTGTTGATGGTGCCCCATATTGCAGAATCAGCTGTTGCCTAGAGCCCTGACCCTGCACCAGAGCAGAAAAGGACAAACACTCAGACACACTGAAGTGATCATCCTTGTAGTTTTTGGTAAAACCCAAGTGCCTGAGCAGAAGAAAGCATATGGATCTGACAAACCTTTGGAAGCCTATCTCTTCCAGGACAGCAAAGCTAGACACCTTTTATTTATAGCCATTCATTGACTAACCTGGATGTCACAGGATGGGAAGTGAGATGGCTTTGCCAGGTGGATGAGTGAAGGGCTTTAAATGAAGGAACAAGAAGCTGTGCAGCTGAACAGGGGCTGAAGCACAAGGATAGAAAGCAAATCCTGAAAGATGGCACCAAAGGAGTTGACCTTTAAAACCTCTCATGTTAAATCCCTGTATTTCAGAATTGGTCCAGCAAGTGTTCCAGATGAAGACAGATGGGCAGCCAGATCCTAATTATGGATCTGGTGATGGAACGAGTGTTCTGTCGCCGGATGCCTTTGCAAACGTGCCATAAGGCACGTTTGCGACAACTTGCAAGTAACGGAAGCCGGCGTAAGGCCGGCCACTCTCATTACGTTGTTGGGACGTCCATGTGGCCACCGGAGGAAGGTAAGGCTCTGGTGGCTGCCGCATGGGTGGTCCGGGCATCGAGGAAGGGGGGCACTGGCCACCGACCCAACCTGAGATGGGGCGGGGATGGCCTCCGCCATATCCCTGTCCCCGCCGGGCTGGCTCGGCCATTACACGGCCTCCTACTTCCGCCAGCTATTTAGCTGGCGGAAATAAGGAGGCCGATTGGGCCTGCCCCGGTTTACACCCAAGGAAGGGGATAAACGTCCCCTTCCCCGAGTAGACCTCCAAGCCACAGCAGCACAGCCTGGAGCAGGGATAGGATCCGGCCGGTGGGCCGGATCTCTACGGTGGATTTCACTCTTATTCAGGGCGCTGCCAAAGATTGAAGTACTACTTCAATATAACTCAAAAATATATTCACTATTAGGATGACGGTGACGGATAGATAGCTTAAGGAGCAGCTTGCCTAAGGCCACCCAGTGAGATCACGGAGGAAGCAAGATTCAATCCAGTCCTAATTCACCACTCATGTCTTTGCCACTACATTATACCAGCTCTCATGCTTGACGGCGTCAAGAATTCTCCTTTCTACACATCAGTTCACTTATATTGTAATATCACAGAATGAACATTAATTACTCTTTCTGTATGATCGCAAAGAGGAGGTTGGAAGTGTCTAGTTTGATAGGCTGAACCACACCTCCATGGACAATTGAAGATCTGCCTCAAAAGGGAAAGTCCTTTGAATATATTCCAGGATGAAAACATATTTTAAGGATATGAAGTGGGGTTACAATGGTGATGATGTTGAATGAGTAGCACATCTGCCCTGTTGTGATCGTGTTTACCACGGAGCAAAAGAGACCCTTGAAAGCACGTCTTATTATGTAATAAATCTCTCTTTCCACCTTATGATATTAACCACTTTAGCCATGATCCAGGCAAATATTCCACACTCTACCCATGAAAAAAATATCATGGCAAACCAGCATAGATAGGTGTCACATTTGACTGCCCAGTCAACGTTTGATTTACAAGAACTGGCAACTGCCCTGAGATTAATTGTGCAATGTTGCCACTGCCCTTAAAATGACTGCCCTTAAAATGTTCTTTTCCAGTAACCTAAATGGCTACACAGTACAAACGTGTTTGATTTTGAATTACCATGTACATATGTGAAAGGGGCTTTATCCAGAGCAATAATGAATGAATGAAAAATTAAAATCGAACAAGGCAGTGGAATAGCCTGTTAACGGCAGGAGCAAAATGAATGGAACTAATGCAATGACTGCAGGGTAAAGCTGGGTAATTTTATATTTAAGCAGTGACTTGATTTGCATTGCAGTAATTAAGCGTTCCAAAAAGTCCTCTTGTAGGAAAGCACTGAACTTACTTGGCTTCATCTGAAGACAGTGGAATTTCTTAGATGATTTAAGGGTAAAAATAGGTGCTAAAATATTTTGCTGGACAGGGAATCTTGATTTATAAGTGCATACCAAACATAGCCAGTTCAAATGTAACATTTTTGTTCATATATGGATTGTCTGATGGGAAAGCATCCAAATTGTATGTAGGATATGACATGTGATAATCACATGTACATCTATTTTGCTGCATGACACGTGCTGGAAAATCATGATAAGCTGTGTGTCTTCCCAGTGGAACAGATACAGTACTTACTTCTTGATCTAGCCGATCACGTCGGCCTGCCTTCCCCATCGTTACCATCTACATACCTACTGGGGATTGAAAGTGCAGAAGTTGTATACACATGTGAAACTCAGTGCGTTAGGCTAAAACTGCAAGGCTGATTTCTGAATTTAGTGGACTCAATTTGCTCATTCCAACTCATATATTCAGGAATGTATCAGGGGGGAGTGGGATTGCACCCACTATCTGTGTGCTCTCTGATGTTAATGCAGTGGTATATTCCATGCTGTCTGGCAGTGTCAAGGAGATGCCATTATACTATTTACGGTGGTACATCTGTGGGAAGGAGAGAGAGTCTGTATCTTTCTGTTACTTAGCATCTACATTTGTTTGTTGTTTAGTTTTGATGTGTAAGTAACACGTATACCCTTTGGATGCTGTGGAGTTGTTTGAATCCTTTGGATTGCCTTGAGGGCTGCCTGGGTTGCATCCTTGTGACAGGTTGTTCCTATCTTCCTGGGAGAGAGGCTGTGATTTCTGCCTGGGAGGGAACAAGCTTATCTAAAGACACCTCCTGAATTCTGTGGCGCCAGGAGTTGGGGGTGGGTGGGTGGGAACAGAGGATTTGTGTTCTCAGGATCAAGGATGAGGGGTTACTGAAATTGGTTTCAGCTGGACTCTTTGAGATGGGAGGGGGAGATTAAGCATGTACTAACAGCATGAATCAGCAGTTCTTACATCATAATTCTTGATTCTTCCAAAGCTTTTGAAGTTTGATTGACGGGAGATGAGTTTAAAGGTAATTCTGGGATCGTTGCAAATGGGCTTTTCATTGGCAAGAGAAGGAGATGCTGCCCAACTGCCCTTTTGTCTCCTGGTTCTCTGTACATGCTCTAGGGACATGCTTTATGTAAGTTTAAGAGCTTAGTTATCTTTTTGTTCTAGTTATTGTTCTAGTTGTTGGGTATGATTCTTGTACTGAACTCTGTCTGGCTGCTACTCCAACACCCTTTTTCTTTTCTTAAATAAATTATTATATCTACCAAAAATTTGAGAGTGTTTATTGAACGAAGGGGAAAGCTGCTCAACTACTGTCCAGTCCTTAGCCTATTTTGGTCATTCTACCAGCTTGGGAAAGCATAGAGAAAGAGAAAGAGGCTGCACAATTTTCCCCTTACCCCTCTCAGCTGCTGGTAAAGTGCCCATAGGGTTCCAATCCTGCTTCCTCCTTTTGGTTCCTGACAGAGGAAGTGGTGTCAGCTACGTGGTTATTTTCTGCTGAATATGTCCAACATAAGATTTGGGAAATTCTCTACCACACTGCAAATTCCACAGGGAGTGGGAAGGTAGCGTGAATAGAGGGAGCCCTAGAATCTTGGTGACACACAGGTTAGTGTGTTCTTCACCAGCAGCCACGTTAGGTGTTAGAGAGAAGCAGACCATCTGCTTGTACAGCTGTACATGCATAGAATTCCTATCAGGAAACCCTGGCCTGAATAATCTGGTTTCTCCATCCTCCACCCCAGGCAGGGTTGCCGTGAGAGGGGTGTGCTCCGCTATGTCTGAGTCCTTCTTGTCCCCAGGGAAAGAGGGGTAGAAACAAGGGGGGGGTTTCTGACCCAGCAACTGGATCCCCAACCAGGACTCAGAGTTCAGCAGTGTAGACAAGGGTTTGTGTGTATGGTGGTGGTGGTGGTTCTTCTTCTTCTTCCACTACTACTACCACCACCTGTCTCCTGGCTTCCTCCCTGGGCTTGCCTCAGGGGAGCAGATACTGACTAGCCCTCAGGAAGCCTGTTCAGAAACCTCTCATCACCAGACCTGAGTGCCTTATGAAGCCTGGGCCCTCCCCTTTCTGGGCCTTCCCCCCTATCCCTCCAGCTTTATTTGGTCCGGGCCTGTGGTTAAAGGGCCAGCATTGCCTAGGCTTACTAGATTTCTCCCGACACAGGGGGGCGGCAGCAATGTCACCAGGGGCGGGGTCCGGGATTGTGACATCACTGGGGGCAGGGACTTTGTAATAAGTCTCGCACGCCTGTGCGAGGCTGGAAGTACCCGGAAAGCGTCTGAGTGAACTCGGATGTTTTCCGAGTGCTTCTAGCCTCGCACAGGTGCGCAAGACTGGAACAATGAAGAGGAAAACGCCGTGGTGCTGCAGGGGGGCAGTCCTAGACAGCCGGGACAAACAGGAGATTGGCCGGGAGCCCGGGATTTGGGCTCCCGAACCGGGATTGTCCCGTTCGGATCTGGGACTATGGTAAGCCTAGTATTGCCCCAGAGTGGGGAGGCCCTTGTCCTGCGAGGAACAGCCAACCCTGTGCCTTGATGGCACAGGGGACAGTGGGAGGACCAGAGATACAGCCATGTGTTGTTGGCCATATGATGCTGGTGGCTGCTCCCCTGCCAGGGTAGTGATGGGGCAGCTGGAGTCCCCAAGACGTTAGAGCAAGTCTGGATGTAGACAAGAGGAAATGAGTGAACAGGGTTATGAAGGAAATCAGCCACATGACTCTATCCTGTGCGTGTTGGATTTATGTTCATAAGTGGCATTTGCATGTACAGTCTTTATATGGATACGCCGGTTAAGCAGAGGTGGGGATGGAGTGTTAGAGAGGTAAGAAGGGTGTGCTGGATGGGCAAGAAGGATGAACACACACATACACACACACACACACACACACACACACACACACACACCTCCATGCGACAAGCCATATCAGGAGGTAAATATCATCTGATTTGGTCCGGTGACATGTTTACATGACCTGCATGATTTATGACAGTGAAGTGTTATTCATGTGGAGGGGAAGACAGGTCTGAAACAGTCCTCATTTAATGACATTTCAGTCCCCCCATGGACACTTAAAAATTCTTACAGGTTTTTTGACACTTTCAGTCCTTCCTAGGCTTTTCATGTGATATGAAACTCATCTACGGATCCTTCCCACAGGGCAGTTGAAAGGGTGGTGTCTGTTCATTGGATGGCAGGTTATTGTCCGAGAAAAGATGCATGGCTATCCAATTACAGGAGAGAAACAACAATGTTTATTCAACACTAGGAAGTGGGAGATGTCCTTAAGGGATTGAAATGTCTCCAGCAACAGAAAAGATGGTAGTTTTGCAGTTCGGTTGCTATCATTAGTCATGGCTTGAGGAACTGGGAATAAAAAATAAGGGTTCTCATTTGCTATTAATCTGAGCTGGATGCAATCTCATCCTGTTGCTGAAAAGAGGAAATTAATCCATCTATTAGCATTCACCCTTAAAAGAGCAAGCCAAGTTTAACATTTCTAGACAAGTTTAAGAAGCTCCATTTAAATTCACCTGTCCATGGCAAAAAAAACAATGGAAGCAGTGAGTTGTGCCGGGTGAATGCAAACACATTTAAAAGGGCTCTGGAAGCCCAGCGCAAAATAAATTATGGGAATGAATTACCTAAAGATCAGTGAAAGGGTATCCCTGAGTGAATAGCTCATAGCTTATTTTAAATGCAGCAACACACTAGCCCTACATTCAATTGGTCTGCTGATTACGGTGAAACACTCTTGATCATTTTGGCATCAAGGATGGAATAGTTTCCACACGCTACATTTCCTCCCTTTCTTTTCTTCTGAGGCTGAAATTGAGATTGCAGGAGAGGTGCATTTAGATGAGTTTTAAAGATGTTGGACCAAGGACAGGGAAAAGTCCATTTATTGATCATGACAGTATTGTTCTTTCTTTGAACAGGGTACAGTATTTGAATTAGCAATTAACAGGACAGATACTACTTCCCAATGTTTTGATGCCCTTTGCTTTTTGCCAGTCCTGTTGTTTTCTGCCCTGATTGGCCAGGGATCTGCTGTATTTATTCATCTTATTCACAGTATTTGTGAACTACCTTTCCAATGAAAGGCATTGCCAACCAGTAAGCCACCCATTCAAGCCCTTGCCATGCCTGAGACAGCACAACAATTTCCCACCCCCTTTTGGGGTTCTTGTTCCTGGGTACGTGCATTAGCACATGCATGCCCTACCTACCTCCATCATCTCCTCCTCCATCCATGCCACTATGATTCTCTTCCCAGCTCTCCTTCCAAACAAGCTGAGCAGACAGAGAGTCTGGGGAGAGAGAGTCCTTCCTCTTCTGCTCGCTCCCCAGGTGCTCCGCTTCGCCAGCCTAAAGCCCGACCCACACCGCGCAAGCTCCGGCACGTCCCAGACGCGTGCGGAGCTGTGTGGTCACCATTTCGAGAGAGTGCAGCTGAACGCGGGAGAGCTGTGCTCTCCCGAGTTCCGGCGTGAGCAGAATAGTTTGTTGCCCATGATTTTCGTGTGTGTGTGTGTGTGTGTGTGTGTGTGTGTGTGTGTGTGTGTGTGTTCATCCTACTGTAGCCACCAATCGGATGAGAGGAACAGTCCCTGGCTCTTATAGTTTCATCTTCAGAGAAGTTCCAGCTTGCAGAAAAGGCTGTAGAATAAAGGGAAATGTGCACATTTATGGACATTAAATGCCTAAATAGATGTTCCCTCTGAGTCCAACCTTTCGTATTCTACCTCCTCCCAGTGACTTGAGAGGAACAAGAACAGTTTAGCTCCCCTTCATCCCTGAAGGCGTGACCATTAGGGGGAAACAAAGGGTGCACTGTTTCTGAGCCCAGTTTTTCTCTCTCTCCCCCCCCCCCAGTTGCTTCAGAAGAAAAGGGGTGATCAGATTCTCTTGTTTTGGGGTTGCATGCCCCACTTCTTGTATTGGCTCCCCACAGTGCAGAGCTAGAACCTGTGTGTGACCCTCTGTTGCCAGGAATACTAATATAAATGCACCACCCCTGGCAGGGAACGGTCTTGGCAGTGGTTCCCAAACTGGGAGGCGTGGCTCCCAGGGGAGCCGTGGATACCAGCCAGGGGATCCATGGAGTGCCATGGAATCCTCTTGGAATAAAATGCAATGCCAATTGGCAGGCATCAACATCATGTAATGGGGAGCCACGACTAAGGGTCATCAAGGGAGCCGCAGGTCAAAAAAGTTTGGGAAACATTGGTCTTGGGGAAGGTGGGGGTCATTTCTGGCTCCCAAGTATTTTCATGCAAGAATATCATATTCCATCAGTAAGGCCTTCTATGTCCTGCCCTTCCCAGTTAGGCTTCCAGCAGCCTAACTCTGCACTAGTTTACAATTCTGTACATAGATTTGAGATAGATCCTCCTGCGTTTTTACAGTCTACAAGAAAGTGAATTGGTGTATACGTTGAATTGCATTAAATATAAACAGTGAAACTGTATGTTTGTGGGAATCCTGATTCGAGTAATATCTTTTTATGGAAGGGGTCTGAACTAGAGAAAGTGTGCCAAGAGAAGCAAGGTGGGGGAGGGAGAGGAAAAAGTTAAGTAAGGCTGTAAAGGAGTTTCGTTTTATGGTGACTATGACCTCTTTCTCTCTTTCTCGCTTTCTTTGCCCAAGGACTGCTTCAAATAACTGCACCCCGTTGCTAGGCTACCAGTCTGTGTTCTGCAAACCACCACATAGCTTATAGTAACCTAACATTAAGTTGCAAATCCCATATCGTACTATTTTTAGATGGATGGAAGGGAAGGAAAAAATGATGTACTGTATTTCAAGTGTCAATTCCCTCCCCCCCCCCATTGATGGTGGTCCGTGAGGACGTGGCAGGAGGAGACATATGTGGTGGATATGTTCCTTCTGATTGAAACAATTAGCACGCTAATTGACATCAGGGAATAACGTTTTGTAGCAGGATCCCTGTTAAACTTGATTTGTGTCTTGTTTATCCTGGCAAAGGGTTGACAAGAGATTTTCGTTACGCATCGGGAAAGACAAAATGGAAACACTCGTGGACAGGCCCAAACTAGGTCTGTTTTATCGGCCTCTTTGACAAAAGGCAGGAGGAGCTCTATGCGGATGTTACTTATTTGTAGACAGTTATGTGTGGTTGGGGGCAGCAAGAGTGTGTGGAGAGGCCCCGCCCCTAGTGCCCCCCCCCCCAGCTCTGTCGCTCAGCCTCCCATTCTGCACATTTATAACATTTGTCTAAGAGGCAAAGGCTGTACCTGGAGAGAGAGAGAAAATAATATTCCCTGCATTTGGAACACTGGATGTTCCTCAGGCAAAATGTGTAACCGTGGAATGAGGGTGGGGCTGTGGAGCACAGGAGGAGGACAAAGGCAGGGCTTGTTGGCCTGCTCCCGCTGCCCTGGCGGCCACATGCTCCTCCCAAACATGAGACAGTAACGCCTGCACGGGGCTAGAGGGAGAAAGGGATATATTACAATGGGTGCCCAATAGATTCAGTTCTCTTACAATACGAAGAAACAGCCTTTATTATTATTATTATTATTATTATTATTATTATTATTAATAGTAGACCACCAGAGATCCTGCATGCTGCAGAGTCAGCTGTAGTATCGGAGAGGCCTTTGCTAGAGAAAATGTAGTATCATAACATGACAGGATCTCTCCTAGCTAAGATTCATGTCTGTACTAACACAGTGCAACAACTTTAGATTCTTGTAATTTGCTTTTTTACTTATTGGTCTGAGGGCATGTCAGGCTTGATGAAGCTAAGCAGGTTTAGGTCTGGATGGGTGACCACCACAAAATGCCATACATACTGCCTTGAGTACCATGATATTCCATTATGAAAGAGAGACAGGATTTTTTTTTTTAAAAAAAATGACTGTTTACCCAGCCACTTCAGTGCACCTTGCCCTTTAAAGAGTAATGTAAACAGTTTGCATATTAGATCTGGGCTTTGCATATTAGATCCCTATTTGTGGGTAGGTACTGAGGTCAATGCGAGTAGATAAATAGGTACCGCTTGCGGGAAGGTAAACAGCGCTCCGTGTTCCAGCTGCATGCTACGCGCTGCGGCAAGGAGAGTCATGCCGGCCACATGACCGCGGAGGCGTCTTCGGACAATGCTGGCTCTTCGGCTTTGAAATGGAGATGAGCACCACACCCTAGAGTCGGACACGACTGGACTTAATTGTCAGGGGTCACCTTTACCTTTACTTTACTGAGGAACATAGCCTGCTGCTGTTAATATGTCAACTGTTGAACTGTTTGAGATGTCATTGGTGTCATAGCTCTTAAAGAATTGTACCTTGATTCTTCAGTGTTGTGTGGAACTGCTTTGTAAAGTGAAGAACCGAAAAGTGGCATAAAAACATGGCAAATAGATAATGCTGCTTGATTCATTTGGATTAATATGCTAATTGCACAGATATTTCCCCCTTGTGTTAGTATTTGGGTGCAACCTGTCCTCACATTGCGCACAACAGTCAGAATCAAAGTTATTATTTTTCACTTGGTTCCTCTTTTTCATCTACCAACTTGATTGTTTTTCCTTTTGGTTTTATTCCTGGCTTTTGTCAATAACACAATTCAGGTAGAAATATTGTGATATTTTGATCAAGCATCTCTTTTTTCCTGATTGTCACTTTGTTACAGACCCAACTGGGGGGGGGGGGGGAGGTTATTTATATATTTATACATAGGTTATTTGGTATGCATACATATACATAGATTCAGTGCCATAATTAACAGGGGAACTATTTCTGTTTCCTCAGTAGCTTCTTCAAAGAAAATAAGCAGAGAAGTGCCTAATAATAATAAATTAATGTTGTGAATGGTTTCAGAACTAATGAGAAGTGTCACAAAAAGAGGAAAGGCCTGCCTTCATTCCCTACACAGTGTTCAAAGAAACACGCTCTTTTATTGGATCTTTCTCCCGCTGGACTTTCAAAAGCCTTTATAAAGTAATAATAAAATTAAATTCACACAATTACATTTTGTAACAAATTCTTATTAATCTTTGCTGCCTTGTCTACACTTAGGGAAATTTCAACCTTGAATATGATCTCCCTTTGGAGATTAGAAATCAGTCTGGGAATATACTCTCTCTCTCTCTCTCTCTCTCTCTCTCTCTCTCTCTCTCTCTCTCTCTCTCACACACACACACACACACACACACACACACACACACACACACACACACACACACACACACACACCATGATGTAAACCTGTTTCATTATAATTTGTAGTGTTGGGGCTAGCACATCTATGAGGTGTACATGCCTCCCCCAAAAGCAGAAACGTCTTTGTCTGGCCTGGTGACCTCTCTCAGAATTACTTAAATTGGTTGCTTTTGTTGTATAACTTCATTTACTGACAGCCAGGTCCCACTCACAATCTAGCACCACCATGATTTTAAACTCTCTTCTTTGGAACACTGCACAATATTGCTCTTTGTTAAATGCTATCACTCATTTCTCCACCCTCAATTTCTATCTCTGCTTGCCTCTCTTTGTATTTCTAAAGATCAGAGGGCAAATTCTGAAATCTTGTATGCTGCTGCAGTTGCATTTGTTCATTTGCTCTAAGCTGAATCTTGCTACATCTGAGAAAGAAACTTAAAAAAAAAACTCAGAGGTTTAAGGAAAGTGTTTTAGTAGAATAATAGGGTGTGTGTGTGTGTGTGTGTGTGTGTGTGTGTGTGTGTGTGTGTGTGTGTGTGTGTGTGTGTGTGTGTGTATACACACACTTAAGCATTAGATTTTTCTTTGATTTACTAACATTTGTTGTGACAGGGTCACTTCGGAGGTGCATCTAGAAATTCAAGATAAGGAATTCATGCTTCTGATTTCCTACATCTTATGCAACTGTGCAGTGGAATTTCATGTATCTCACCCATGGTCTTCTGTAAGTTCCCAGTTTGGATGTAGAACTGAAAAGGAGATTAGGGCATTGTTCAACACTGGCAAAAATACCTCCCTCTTGTTGATTTTTCAGGGATTGGGTTGAAAACAGTATGTGTGAATTTTCATGTATTTAGAGTGAAAGCAACGCGGTGCAGAAAGCATCCTCCTCAGTCTCAGTCAGCTTCATTTTGCTCTCCGCAATGTTGTCATGAGACTTATTCTGATTGACTGCATAGTATCATGATGTCATCACATCAGGGGCATCATGACCTGAAGCTCTGCCCTACACCAACACTGCGGCTGCCACCTTTGCCCCAGTGCTGTAGGGAAAAAAACAGCCCCTCCCCAGAGCTCCTTACTGTGCATCTCATGTGGTTTCATCAAACCCGGAAGTGTGATGTTTCTGATTTTATGTAAATGAAGCCAGAACTCCTGCACTTCCAGCTTTATGGAAACTGCCCTGGGGAGCAAGGTAAGGAGGTAGATGATTTACTTTTTGCTTGGGTGAATGAGAAGTGGATCATTGCAGCAGCTTGCATCAGTGGATGGGGGTGGCGACAGACTTGGGGTAAAGCGTACCCCAAATCTGCTGCCCTCCTGGATCTCTTCCAATCTGCTGTTGATGCAATCCACTTCACCTCGCCTCATGGTTGGGCTGGCAGTGTATCATATCCATAGCCTCCTAGCAGATCCCTTGGTATCAGCTGGGATCACTTGAGGATAAGGAAAACAGGATGCTAAATGGAACCAACACAGCCGCAGAAAGGAGAGACAGTCATGTGTCACAAGGTTGTGAACAGCCATGAATAAAGACAGAATCAAGGGCTTTGGGCCTACCCCAAAAGCACTACTTGTCCAAGTTGTCCCTCAAAACAAAAAGGTAAACATTCAGTTCAGTCCTACTTAAATCAGAAGTGTAAGTATTCAGTAAGTACCGTATTTTTCGCTCCATAGGACGCATCGGACCATAGGACGCATGCATCCTATGGAGCAAAAAATAGGGGAAAAAAGGTTTTTTAAATAAAAATAAAAATAATTTTATTTTTAAAATTTAAAAAAAAACGGCTAATTTCGGCCACTTCTGGTTTTCGTCAAAATAGGAAGTGGCTGAAAATGGCCGTTTTTTGACGAAATGAAGATCGGGGAGGCCTGCACGAGCCTCTGCAGGCCTCCCTGAAGCCCCGGTAAGTATTTTTTCTTTACTTTTTTTATTATTCGCTCCATAAGACGCAGGCTTTTTTCCCCCTATTGTTTTTTTTGGGGAAAAGTGCGTCTTATGGAGCGAAAAATACGGTAATAAGCTATGCATCACTTTCACAGCTCAGTCCTGTGTAACCTTGCACTGGTGTAACAGTAGATTCGCCGGTGTAAGTGCACTTACACCGGTGCATCTACTGATACACCGGTGCAGGTTACACAGGATTGCACTGCCCATCATGTACAGTTTCTCCCCAAATATTTGTAAAAGGCAGCTGTGGAAGCTGCAATATGTACAGTGAAAGATCTGCACAGGGAGGGGCTGCCTCCAGTGATTTTCCTCCACTAAAAATCAGCTGTGCTTTTTCCCAATGGCAGAATAAGCGGCTTGAAGAAGTGGTGCAGCTTAGCAGAGAAAAACCATGCTAACTGGGCAAAGAGGCACCTTTTAAAGTGGTGGGTCTCTTATATTCAGCAAGGGGAGAGCATGGCATTCCTCCTAGTGGCTGTTAGTAGCATCTCTCTTGGATTTCTTTTCAGATTGTGAACTCATTTTTGCCTGTTTTGCCTGTATTTTTGGGCACTTTTAACCCCCTAGAAGTCCCTGTGTAAATTCAGCAGCTAGATGCTACTGAGGCATCATTTTGCAGGTAGCTTTTGTGAGTGTGAAACTCCACTACTAGAGGGAGAGCACATGGGTTTGTGGATTGGGCTTCTCTTCCTGTTTAGAATGGCAACCACCTCCCCCTTCCAGGATTGGCATGCAGTTAGCAATTGGGCAGCAAAACCTGTCCATCTAGGTCAAGGGGATGGTATGGAGTGACCAGGAAACTTGATGACATCATCAAAGCAAAGTTATACGAGTGCCAGCCTACATGACGTCTTCGTTGTTTTCTGCCAATTGTCTAAGTGACCATTTGTTGGGAGCTTAGAGAGAGGAGTACCCACTTGCACACCTGCAAGTGCAAGGACTGGGGCTTCCTTGAGCAATGTACAAAGTGTTAGACCTAGACCCCACCTAGCTAGATTGCGTTAAGGAATTACTTTATTTTCCTTTGTTGCTAACCGACTCCAGTCCGTGTCTTTTTGGGGGTGGGGGTTTGTGGTAAGTTCTTTGAGTAGCATCCCAGCAACATCTGCTGGTCATTAGTGGTTACTTCATCAATTTGATCAAGTATTTTCTTTGTGCATTTTCCATCAGCCTGCTTTTACTTTTACTATCTCCCTTTCACCATATTGCCCAATTTCCTTTTCATTAGTCTTTTACTAAACTAGTTACATTTTGACCCCTTGTCTGCCTGGTCCATGTTCATGGATAATTCAGTGAACTGTCACATCCCTTTGCCCTGCAGATGCTACTGTGGGCTTGATTTTTAACAAGAACCTCTGGGGTTCAGCACTCTCCTGGGGGGGGGGATTTTTGTCAGACAGTCCCCTCTGCTTGGTCTCTATAGTCTGGGATGGTGGCAGTAGATACAAACTACCAAGGCTTTCCCCCCATTCAGCTGCTGGTGAAGTAAAGGGAAAGTGGGGAGCAGGAAGCGGTGCAGGTGCACTAACCACTAAATGCTACTCCCCTTGGTCAGCCTGTTTTCTCCTCCCATTTCCTGACAAACCCTTAGTTACCTTGAACACTGAAAGGTGTCCTCAGTTGTGTGTGGCTACAAGCCAATGCTAACTTGACTGTGTGGTTTAATCTATACCAGTGAGGTAGCTTGGGATCCCTGGTCTCATGTAGTTTGAAAGGGTATGAGGAAGCGGTGTGTAACTACTGACACACCTTTACCCAGGAAGACTTTTAAAAGAATGTAGAGCAAGGATTTCACTTACCATAAATGTAGGAAGAAAAAGAGGAGACTCTATTAAGGGGGAAAACCCCACCCGACGTTTCTTCAGAGCCTTTTATAGCAGTTCTTCTGCACCACCCATCGAGAGAACCAGTGAAACCATGCTGTTCTCCAAAGCCTGGGATATTAATTTGACTTTCTCCACTTCATCATATCAAAGCATCACCAATCAATGTTTAAAAGGCTTTGCTCAGATTCCAGCTTCAGCTCCTCTGAGACACACACATTGTCTCCTCTATTTTCATCTCCTTAAAGCTGGCTTGTTGTTAAGTGGTAGTGAGAGTGAATTCTCTAATCTGCTCCTTCCCCTCACTGCCCTCATTCTGTTTCAATCACATTAAGGCAAATGTTTTCCAAGGGCCCTTGTTTCTCCAAGGGTCCCTAGTGAGAGATGGAAGAAGCATGCTATTCCCACTTTGCCCTTTTTCTCTGCAGTGATTTTTTTTCCTAAAGCATTTCTGGTCCTGCACTGTATGTGTGCATGCGTGTTGTAGTAATTTGCAGCTGCGTCATGTAAAATGAGAAATCGATGCAGTGCAATTTGTTGGCTTATTGTACACTAAAACAAATGGAATTGCATGGGGGGGAGTATTAAAAACTGCCTCGGCTCCTCCTTCCTTTCTGGAGAAGATGGATGGGGTAAACCTTAGGGTCTGTTCCAGCATATACAGAAGCTCTGGACTTGCTCCTCTTCTTCCCTCCAGACAGAAGGAGAAGGGTATCAGATATCAAGTGTGCATACAGATGTGCAGGTCGGCAGCCGGTGTGAAAATGTAGCTACCATTCTTCGTACAGATGACGCTTTCCCGGTAGCAGTCCACAGAAATCATGTTCAGGTTATTTCACCTGAACGTGAGTCAGCCACAGTTCAACAAACAAGCTGCAGTCCCAACGTCCAGCAGCGTCACTGCAGGGGGGGCGGAGCTCCAAGTTCCGTCGGGTTCTGACCCTCCGTTACACGATGAGAGAAAGCGGCCCCGCCCCTCGCCTTTGGAGCCATTCTGGCCGACGAAAGCACTTGCTTTCGTCGGCCAGAATGGCTCCAAAGGCGAGGGGGTGGGGCCGCTTTCTCCCGTCGTGTAACGGAGGGTCAGAGCCCGACGGAACTTGGAGCTCCGCCCCCCTGCAGTGACGCTGCTGACACCGTCTACCTCTGCATTTCTCACCCAGCCAGAGAAGGCCTTTCAGCCAGGATCATTCCTCAGCATCACCTTCTTTCCTGTGTTTTAATTCCTTGCTCCTTCCTTTCCTCTAATTCACAAATGCTATTTTCTGTTCTCAGCCTTTTGCTGCACTTTCACCTGTGGAGTCATTCCACTTTTCGATGCAGAAGCTGAGTAGACATGCCTAGCATTGTGCTCTAAGGTTTAACAAGCTACACCTGCCCACATTCCTTCTCCTAAAGGTCTAGTACTCTGTCCCGGTTGGAGATCTGGTAAGCCTAATCAAGGGAGGCATGTTGGGAGTCTCCTGAGAGGATAGCATCCCGGCACAAATCACTTGTGTTGGGATACATCTCCTCCTGCTTCTGACACACCCCTTCCCTCCCCGAATGCACCCCATTCCACCCACTCTGTTCCGCCTACCCCGCCAACTTACTGTTGTTGGCAGGGCCTGTCCTGGCATGTGTAGCAGCCAACAGAGCTCAATTCTATGCATGTCTACTCAGAAGTAAGTCTCATTGTGTTCAGTGGGGCTTACTTCCAGGAAAGTATGCATAGGACTGCAGCCTTAGTAAAGTCATGGCAAACGTGAGGTTCGCATCATCTGTTAACCACAATTTTACACAACCTCTCTTTGAAAACTTTATCCTTTACTTCACTTTCTACCCATGGATGGGTGGGTGGAAAATTAAATATAGTACTTGCAAGTGCAGCAGCCTTCTGTTAGATTTGACTGTGATGGAGGGAACACTGTGATTGAGGGGAGAATACAGCCACTTGTAACGCTCTCGGGCAGCCCAATCCTGCGCAAGATGTACAGGCTGGCCTAAATGGCCGGCCGCTGTACCCTGCATAGGATGTGGCCCATGTTGGCGGGGCCGGGGCCCCGGTGTAAACCCCAGTGACCCCAATGGGCTTCCTCAGATGCGTGCCAGCTATTTAGCTGGCGCACAACTGGGGAGGCCGTGTAAGGCTGGCCAGGCCCGGGAAGGGGTATCAGTTAGGATATCAGTGCAGCGCAGCACCAATATCCCTGTCCCCTCCCAGGCCTGGCCGGCCAATGGCCCTCTCCCCCGCCCATCCGGACCACCCTTCCCACATCCTCCCACTGCCTGGCACAGCATGTACTTGCATCCGGCGTCTGGGACGGCGTCGGGCAGCTGAGTGAGCGGCGCCGGCCTCTGCTCCGGTGCCGCTTACTCACTTGGTGCCGCAAAAGTGCTTTACGGCACTTTTGCGACACTGTAGTCTAGCGGAGCGCTCTCTCTGCCGTCCTATATTTAGGCAGGATCGGGCTGCAAAACTGTGTCTGTTGTTTTAAAGTGCAGTGCTCTCTACATTTTCTTCTGTCATACCAGTGTGGAGAGTGTCAAGGCTGCCTACGTAATGTCTGTGCATGAGTGAGAGAATGCAAAAAGAAAAAAAATGCAAAATAGTGCTACAGATAATTGTGGAGGCATCCCACGAGGACAGAGGTAAAAGTTTATGCTTAGAAAATGGATTGTCATTTGCCTCTAATAAGGAACAATTGCAAACAGGCTTCTCAGAGATATGGGTCACATATTGAGCCTATTACACAACATGTACCTATTGATCGGCACTTCCTTCTAAGATGTATTTTCACCTGCATTTGAAAACTAAAAAGCTCAACCATGAGTGTTCTCTACTTCAGTTATCAGTGACTGCAGAGGAGAGAATTGTCAGGATAAGGTGGGAGAGGAAAATGCAGGGTGATAGACTGACTGGATGTACAGTATACTAGACAAAACCTTATTCAATACAATGGGGTAATAACGTGGGGAATTTTCTAAAGGGAATTTGGCTTTTAGGGCCTTCTTGCAAGGTAATGCAACTTAGGTAGAATTGTATGCATGCTGAGCATGTGTTATTTTAAATCAGAATCCTGCTGAGCATGTGTTATTTTAAATCAGAATCCTGCTGTAAGGTAGCCCAAATTTTGAGGCAAGAAAAAATTTTTTAAACCCACTAGTTAATTAAGAAAATATGCCTGTTTGCTTATTTTGTATAATTTACAGCGCAATCCGACTTAACTTTTTTGCCGGTGTAACCAGCAGCGCAGCAAGAACTGGAGGCCTCAGAACGGAAAAAGGATTCAAATCCCCTCCAAAAGAGGAATTCAAATGGGATTTGAATCCCTTTTCCATTCTGGGGCCTCCCGTTCTCACTGCGCCACTGGTTACACTGGCAAAAAAAGTTAAGTCGGATTGCGTTGTTATTCTGCTTCTTCTAGGCTTGGGGAAAGGCAAGGAGCTGCACAGTGTACTGAGGCACATTCTTTGATCCACCAGAAATGTTATTCAACCACCATTCTAGTTGTGGGATTTATCGTTTCTTTGGGCATGCCTTATACAGTTTGAAGACTAGATTTGCAGCCCTAAGCTCTAGAAACTTATTTTTGTAAATGAAACCTGAGATTACTGATTTACAGCCCAGAGCTGGCAGTGAAGATACAAACTGCCCAATAGGTTTGCTCTATGGCTTGGAAATCCATGAATTGCCTGAAGGCAGATTCACACTACAGGCAGAGGCTCTGCCGCCGCCTGTGCGCCTCCGCGCTGGAAGCAGGGGAGTGTCTTCCAGCCTGTTGTCCCTCATGTTGTCCCGCCTTCTTAAGAAGGTGATTGGAGGCCACTCTCCCCCCTCTCCTGCGATTGGCAGGCTGCAGTAGTTCCGCGAACCACCCCCTAGCTCTGCGTTCCGCCCCCTGAAAAGTAGGATTCCTGCTTTGAGGTACGCGCCTGCCATGGGGAGGTCGCCTCGGCTACGCTTGCTTCGAAAATCAGCTCAGGAGCTCCGCGACGCGTGTAGTGTGAAGCTGCCTTGAGATCTAGGGACCCTGCCACACTGGCGTAGCTTCGGTAGGGGCGGGGCTGTAAGTATCGCTCCGTCGTAGTCTCTTTACCGAGCGAGCAGGAGGCGGCCCCGCCCCCTCACTGTCGGAGCCAGTCCCCTGCGGAGAAAGCAGCAGGCAAGAGACCCTGCCTGCTGCTTTCTCCGCAGGGGACTGGCTCCGACAGTGAGGGGGCGGGGCTGCCTCCTGCTCACTCGGTAAAGAGACTACGACGGAGCGATACTTACAGCCCTGCCCCTACCGAAGCGACGCCACTGCCCTGCCATATTTGTCACCAGAAAAGATATTGGCCCAGCTTTCCAGAAAAAAAATACCATCCCCCAAATATAACACACAGCAGCCCTGTACACTTGAGAACAATTTTTTACGTGCCCAAACTGGGAGGCAGAAACGTTAATGTGACTACTGTACTTCCTTTTTTGTTGACTCAATATGTCACTCAGTAGTAGACTGTAAAAAAAAGCTTTCTAATGTTATAAATAGTGTAATGGATGCGTCATATCAAAAAAAGAGATTAGAGCCCCAGCTAATCTCCAAACACCAGATGAAAAGGTTTAGACAACTAACCACTTTTACCCTCTGTTTGAATGCTTCTGGTACTTAGGGAGAGCGGAACAGAAGCACCTGCTGGAAATGAATGATGCAAATGAGGCATGCTGATTTAGCATGCTTGATTTGCATAATTAGCTCCTGGATTTACATGCTATGTAAATCAGGTTGCTTGGGAAGGGAACGACAAGCCTACCCTTGAAAGATCCTGATGTATGCCTGAATGCACATTGCGTAAAAAAACTCTTGTCTGGTGTGTCCTGTTGGTGTGAAGTGCTGATTATTGGTACAACAGCAAGTCCCCTGTGATTAGCTCAGCTATGGTGCAAGAATGAAGGACAGGCTAAAAAATGTGAAGGGAGGGAAACACCCCATAGTACTCATATTTCTGCTTTATTAACAAGGCTGTCAGCTAGCTACTCCCTCCTCCACAATTGCTCTTCATTGCCTGAGGACAGCTGTGGTCTCAGGTCAGTTCTCTCAAATGTATTGTGAATCTCTGCTGCAGGGACTACCAGGAGAGAGAGAGGCGAAGACGACTGAAGGATACAGAGAGGATTTGAACTCCCAGGGAGATCTGAAGGCAAACTCACCCACGGTATCGAGCTCGGAAGGCAGAATGAGCTGATGGTCCTGTGCTTTCGTAACCTTTTGTGCCAGTTATGTAGCAGTGAGCGAGCGGCCTTTCTGGCCTTCTGTGCTAATTTGAGGTTGCAGGAGAACTGCTCCCTAGCAGTAACTACTTTGCCAAATATCGGAGAAAGGCACCAGTACAGATTTTCAGCAGATGGAGCACCTCAGATAATAGATTGTCTTCAGTTTCATTAGTATCCTATAAAGGCTGCACACTGTTTTTTGTTTTTTTTTTACACTGTGGTTTCCACAACGATGCCTCAACAAATTTAGCACAGTATGTGTCTACTGGAAGGACAGGTACTAAAGCTGAAACTCAAATATTTTGGCCACCTAATGCGAAGAGAGGACTCTCTGGAGAAGACTCTGATGCTGGGAAAGATTGAAGGCAAAAGGAGAAGGGGAAGGCAAAGGATGAGATGGTTAGACAGCATCACCGATGCAACGGACATGAAAATGAGCGAACTCAGGAAGATAGTGGAGGACAGGAAGGCCTGGCGGGATATGGTTCATGGGTTCACGAAGGGTCGGACACGACTTAACGACTGAACAACAACAATGTGTCTACAGGAGCCAAAATGGAGTTGAAGGAACTCCTCTGAAAGTTAGCCTTGATGAGCTTTGTTAGAGCTACGTTACTACACCAAAATCCCCTGCAAGGCAAGGGTGCCATGTCAAGCCCGTCCACACTTTTTGCAAGATGTGAACGGCAGAATGTAGAATCGGGAAATGGAGCGGGGGGGGGGGAGGGTTAAAGCAATTAAATAAGTGTGTAAGGAATTCATGTTAAAAGGATTTCAGATCTGAATTGTTAGAAATATTTATGTACAGTACTTTCTAGAAATGTAGAGATATTAAAATGCCCCCAAATATTATTCGTTTCAGCTTTCCATATTATTTGTTAAGGAAAATGCAGGGCCGGCCTACCCATAATAAGGCTGACTGAAGCAGTTGTCTCTGGCAGTGAATTGGCGAGCAGGGCCTCCTGCCTGCCTCTACAGACTACTCAACTTCTCTTCCTGCAGTTCCATGGATTTGATAAGAAGGGAACACGGTGGAAGAGGAAGTGTGGAGGAGGAGGGGAGAGTGGTGGGCTAGAGTGTCTCTAATGCTCTAGCCACCACTCTTCCTTTCCTGCTTCGTTTCCCTTTTCCATACTGGGAGTGGGAGGAGAAGCGTTGGAGGCGGACACACCAGCAGGTAAGGAGGTGGCAGCGGCGGCACTGGCACAGCAGCGAACTGCAACATGCTGCCTCAAGCACTGGCAGGCTTGGGCTGACCCTGGGAAGGTAAAAGTGGAAAGGGGAACAGGTGAATTATTTCTTAGTCAAGTTGAGGGTGATAGGAAAAGCCCAATGTCCAATCCTAGCCCCACTTGCTTAGAAACAAGTTTGATTAAAATCCATGGGACTGTTGTTGACAAGAGGAGTGCTTAGGATCAGGGTGTAAATCTATCTCTTTTTCTTATTTGGCAACTACAGTATTCACAGAGGCCTGAGAACAGTGAGCTTGCTCGTTTACTTCTCCTGAAATGGATCAAAAGCCTGCTGAAGCAAAAAAGGGAGCATTTTTATGGACTATAATAGGCCTTGAATCTGCTTCTCAAGAGAGGCCTATTGAGACTTCATTTCAGGGCTGTGCTTTAAGAAATCAGTTTCTCTTTGATGACACTGAGTTAGTGGCTTGTCTGCCGCACAACTATATTCTCTTAAATACAAACTTGCCCTCTGCATATAATTTGAAACTGGAGCATATAATAAAAGCTTATCCAACTAAATCTGCAGTCCAGGGTCCAGAGGGAGATGTGTAGAAGAAGCTCAAATAAAAGTACTAATAAGAAGGTCTCTTTGTCCCTAGGCTCAGCAGTGAAGACACTTGAGACAGAGTTGGGGATTAAATAAGGATACAACTTGATTTGTTGATCTGCAAAGAATGCCCTAGTTCTCTTTTTGACTCCCTTCCCATTCTAGGTACGTACTCATTTATAGGTGAGCCAGAGGAGGGAGAATCCATTGGCCACCCATTGGCCAATCCCTAGGCCAGAGGTTCTCTAAGTGTGAGGCGCGACTCCCAAGTGCGTCATCAAAAGCAGCCAGGGGCGTCGCGTTAATCTTTTAATTAACACATTCTTGCGTGCAAGAGAGAGAGAGAGCAAAAACAAAGATCGGGAAAAGCTGCCTCTTCACATCGGGTCACTCAAAGTTAATTTCAAAACACTTCAGGTTTGTAGGCAGTTTCCACGTCTTGTTTTTAACCACAGCGTGAGCGAAGCCCTTGCTTATCTTATGTTAAAGAACGATTAACAACTCTATTAATAAGCTGAGTACTTTGGAGCTGGAGCTGCAAAGACAGCATCTCGTTTCTCTCCAAATCCTGAGACATTGCAGGTTTGCAAGTAAAGTATTTTCTTTCTGTTGAATGTTTTTAATAAAGCAAACACAAAACAAATGCAAGAACTGCAATTGAAAATGGTGCAGAGCAGGTTCTGCTTTACATGCAGTCTTTGATTTCTATGTTTAGTTTGGTTGATTAATTATTAGGATTTCTCTCCTTCTTCCTTTCTGACCCACCTCTAAGTTAGTTCCCCACTCTATTTGCTGGGACAACCCCTCCCCCCCCCTGGAAACTGCCAGGCAGTATAAGAATCTGTTTTTCATCTTGCAAAGATGCTATCAAAAGGAGCTAGCTTTCTCTCTCTTTCTCTCTTGTGCAACTGGGGCTTCCCTCCCATGCTTTGATGTTTCTCTTGCCATGAATAGGACTAACACAGATGACATCAGTGCCCTCTACCCAGGCCTGCCAATGGAGGGAGGGCAGCATCCCAACCCCACCCTGAGCACTCCTGGCTTAGCTGCTGCTCAGCATAAGCATGGAAATTCCACTTTAGGGCTCGTTTTGGGAATATACACATACATATACACATACATATAAGAAAGGGTCCCTCTGAGCATGTAAAGAGTGCCTGTTTCTTCCATGCACTGTAATGGGGAGTCACGGCTAACGGCGAGGGAGGTCAAGGGAGCCGCGAGTCAAAAAAGTTTGGGAACCACTGCCCTAGGCTTACCATCCATACTGAAAAACCCGGGACTGTCCCAGGTCCCGGGCTCCGGTCCCGGATCGGTCCTGGGCTTTCCGGGCCCAGTGAAGCCTCCGCCGCTTTTAAAAGTGACTTTTTCGGCTGCGCCATATTTCGGCAGCGGAGATTTCGCGAGATTCAAGATGGTGCCATTGAAAAAAGTCACTTTTAAAAGCGGCGGCGGAAGCTTCGGGGGCAGCAGGAGTCCTGGCTGGCTCGGATGCAGCCGGCCAGGCTCCAGAGGCGGCGTCCCCCCTGCAAAGATGACAATGTGGATGGGATGGCGGTGGCAACCGCTGCAAAGAAAAGGATGACAAAATGGAGGATGGTGGCAATGGTGGCCGCCGCCGCCGCGAAGAAAAAGACAATGGTGGCAATGATAGTGGTGACTGCGGCCGTAGCTGCCACAAAGAACAAGACAACGACGTGGAGGATGGTGGCAGTGAGAGCTGCCACCGCTGCGAAGATGGTTAGGATGGTGGCGGCTGCGGGACGTAAAATAATTTATTCATAAATAAATAAATAAAATAAATCGCACCCAAAAAAGGTTATTAATTAATTGGGGGGGGGGGTGTCCTGGTTTACAGCCAGGAAAATCTGGTAAGCCTACAATCCCAGCCTGGTTTCACCCCCACTACCGTCCCCCCGCTGATAGTGTTATCTGTCAGCAGAGGCGTAGCCAGGCCGCCTCCCTGTGATGTCACAGCCGGATGCGACGTTACAGGGCCTGACCCCCAAGTGATGTCTGCCAGAGCCAAACATCCCTCAGGTGTGGGGTGAGAGTGTGGGGGCTACAACAAACAGCGGTGGACGGCTTCTCCTACCTTCTCCGAGCCGTTCTGCCACGCCGCTGCTGCCGCCATTTCCTTGCCACCACCAAATCTATTGCCAAGGTGAGGGTGAGAAGATGCCAATCTAATGCATGTTACAGTATGCAGTGTCAGTGTGCTTTGCAAATGGCCACTAGGCTCTTGTGTTGGGAAACAGGCCACAACGTAGGATGGGAAGAGACAGGCTGGCGTGCAGGACTTCCTCTATGCCAGAGGTTCTCAAACGTTTTAACACCGACCCACTTTTTAAAATGACACTCCATCGGGACCCACCCAGCTTTACAAGACGTAAAAAAGGTGCTCTAGAAAGAAATAATATATTTATTTATTTACAAGCCATATTTTATTTATTTATTTATTTGCAAAAAAATCTCAATCTGTTTCTTGTAATGAGGCAGTCCTAATGAATAGCCTCAAGGCTTGAGCGGCTTGGTTAAGTGACCCAGCCTTCACCTGCCCCCGCTACCTGTCATTGACAGACTTGGGGAAAAAAAGACCAAAAAAAAAGAAAAGAAAACGACTCTCAAATATTTATCTCTCCCTTCTATATTTACATAAACTTGCAGACTGCAGGAGCTCAACTGTTTGCAGGGCAATTAGCAGCTATCTGATTTTTGAATAGCCTCAGGGCTTCTGATCTTTCTAGCACCTGGGACCCACAGCTTGAGAAACACTGCTCTGTGCCACAACCAGACCTGCGAGCCTCCATGATGACCCAGTCAAGGACTGCCACAAAATCCCACCACCTTGTGCTGTGGGTTGGTCTTCCATGTTTTGTTCACCTTCCATGCTTCCAAATGAAGGAAATGAAATCTGTTCATTGATTAAACATGGAGAATCTGGGACTGTTTGCTACGTGTACATTAGGTTTTGTGGATCTGCAGGTAGAGTCATGTGAGTACATGACTTGATAAGCTGTGTTGTATGACCTCTCTCTGCACTGAATCATTATCTTATGGTATTTACTTCCATCAGATACTATTTTTCTAGCCAAGCTGATACACATGATAATATGTACTTCCTTCCCACTTTTCCATCTGGTGGAACAGGAGCCAGCTCTGATCAGCAATTGTGTGCAAATGGATTCATTTTACTGTTGAGCCACTGGAGATTCAATTTTAATTTATTGTATCTTTTTCCTGCTTGCTTGTGCCTGATTGCCTCCCCAACCCTGGATGAGAATGGCTTTTGTTAGCTTTGCTTAATGGCATGTTCAGAATTTTTAAAAATCACATTTTTAACAAATGCAGAACGATGATTTTTTTTTTTTAGAAGTGTCATATGCAACTTGAGAAATCTCTGTTCCCCCCCCTTTGTTTCATTCTGTGCCATGCTAATGAAATTCCTGAAAACATGATGGTTGCTGTTTCCATAGAAACCTAGTGCTGAAAGAAATTGTAACCGTTTAAGACTGCAGATTTATTCATGTGCCCTGTTAGTCAAACTTCATACAATAAAATCAAATTACCAGTAATATTTCTGTCTCATCAGGTTCTTGCAGCTTTGCTTCCCCCCCCCCCCATGCCCACCGAAACATTTTTGGGAAGACTGAAATGTCATTTGCAGACAATGGTAAGTACCGGTAACTCGGTTCTTCTCTATACCACCTTCTCAGCAGATATACAATCGGCTATCTGTTAGCCAGTCTGCTTTCTCATGCCATCTGTTTCTGTTGGAGAGGCTACAAAGGTGCAAACCTTGTAGACTTGTCAATTTCCATGCTAAAAACTGAACCCTATGCAAAGTGGGCAGAGCACTAGCCCATTTGTGGCCCAATCATAACTAAAGGAGGATGCACCAGTGGAATGTGTGTTCCGCTGGTGCTGGCTGCCCCAAAAGTGCCATAAAGCGCTTTGCAGCAGAATAGGAAACCAGTGCACCAGCTGGAAGGCCAGAGCCTTCCTGCGCACACTGGCAGAGCAATGGAGGCCCACAGAAGCAGGTAAGCCTGGCGTGGGGGGCGGGGCGGGGCGGGAGAGGTCAGGGAGGGCATGGGTTGGACGGGGCAGGGGGAGAGCAGAATGGGGAGGGGGTGGGCAGCAGCACATGCCAAATCCCAACCCCCTTCCCCGGCTGATCTGCCTGCATGGATCAATGCGGGCTTGTGCCAGTGATATTGCTGTAACATGCATTGCCGTTGTGGCTGCTGGGGCTTACTCCAGGGCAGTGGGATAAACGTCCCCTTACCCGGAGGAGACCTTCAGCAGCCCCAAATACCACATGGGATGATGGGGAAGCTGAGCTGGCGTCGCTGCATCACAACATGGGGATTTAGGTTGGATTGAGCTGCTAGTCTTTGAAATAAAAAGGTATTTCTGTGACCTTGAAAAGGCATAAAGGAGGTGCCCTGCTTTACCTTCTCAGGGTTTCAAGGCAGACAACTGGGGAAAAGTCCTTGCTTGCAAACCCCTTTCAATTGTTAGTTTGTTCTACAGGGACCAGTGGCCAACTTCAGAGGATTCAGCAACTTTTTTCATATTGTAAAGCATTGGGGGGGGGGGGGAGCAAGCCCCAAACTAGTAGCTCACCCCCTCACATGTAACTTGAAGGAAAAAGCACTTTTCACATCCTCTTGTTTTCCTCTCTCTCTCTCTCTCTCTCTCTCTCTCTCTCTCTCTCTCTCTCAAAGCATGATGATTGTTCGTATATGTGCTTCCCCATAGATTTCCATATGCTTTCCATAGTCTTCCTTTTATTTATTTTTAGGATGGGAGTATTAATGTGAATGACACGTGTGTGTGTGTGTGTGTGTGTGTGTGTGTGTGTGTTTGTTCTGAAATAACATGTGGGACAAACTTGGTCTCCTCTGCAAAGAAGGCATTGTGCCTCTTTGTTGCCCTCCTCTTGTTTTTGTTCTGATGCTACCACTGCTTTAAAGAGAGGCTACCTCGGAGTATGGCAGGATGCTACAGTATTCATACATGCATGCTTGATGACTGCAACCATTGGTTAGTGTTCTTGTTTCAGCCACTGTGCAAAGGATCTCGTTTTTGCAGAAAGAAAAACTTGTTCCCTCTTGCAAAGTAGGGTAGCGCAGAAAATGATATTCTAGTCCAAATCCCTTCTTCTTTCTGATTCTTTCAGAATTCCCCTTTACCTTTCTTTCACCCAGCCTAGAGTACAGCTTGCTTTTCTTGCTTTTCGCTGTAAATGTTGGCTCTGATCGCTGCTTAGCATGACAGCTTTGCCCACACAGTTTCAGCCACTACCTGTTTCCATGGTTACTTTCAAGCGAATGATGGTCCTAGATCCTTAGACAAGAGACCCATATTTTCCCTTCTCCAAACCTCTCTGGGGTTTAACATCCAGGGCTTGGAGGAGCTGGCTCCCCAGATTCTACACGAGCATCAAACGTGGAATTGCTACCACCACATAACCCCCTCTTTACAGACAGTTGACTATGAATCCCTGAGGATCTGCAAGAGATCAAGCTGATGTAGGTTTATGTTTGTCCACTTGTATTACTGAATTCTGATAGCTTTCTGACAGTATCATATATCAAGAGATTAGCGTGGAGTGCCTGGCATGGTTCTCGGTGACACCCATTGAATTCTATGGGATAAAGTAAAAAGCCCACAATTTGTGATGCAGTTGATAATGGGCAAAACTTAGGTTTGGAATGAGGGGAAGTGTTCCTTAACTCCTGCTTGGACCTGGTGGTCCAGATCGCATGAAGAAGGGGGTAGGGTCAGGTTTGCAAAAGCAAACTTTGCCTCATCCTGTGCTCCACTCAGTTAACGAATGGGAAAGTTAAGGTAAGAGGTGAGTGGGGGTGGAAAGTGCAGAGGGACATGTGGTTGGGGAAAGAGTGAAACAGGCAGCCATAGGCCCCGCGCCATTGCAAATGTGCCATAAAGTATGTTGCACCCGCGTGGAGGCCAGTTGTGTTGTCGTGGAGTCCAGTGCTGGCAGGGAGAGGGTGGAACAGACCCGGGAGGGGGGCAGGCTCAGCAGATGCCTCCGTTGAATCCTATCCCCCTTCCACTCTTATCCCCCCTTGGAAGCCCAACACAGAGCAGCTCAGATTTGCGCCAGCCATTTTACTGGCACACATCCAGGTAGCCCCATACAGGCTGCTAGGGCTCGACATGGGGTAAGGGGATGAACGTCCCAGTACCTCGAGGAGGCCTCCAGCAGCCTCCAGCCCCATGCTGGATACAGTGGAGCCTGCCCCGGTGCCACTGCATCCCAGCGCAGGGCTTTTGATAGACTTGGGCTGTAACTCTCTACCCTGTCTGTCAAACATGATAGCCTCTGTGTCTATAATAATCTCATACAGCACAACAAGTTCTCAAACTCTAATGAACAGAAGGTCCATGCATGAACTGATGGTAAATTCAATTATTCAAGCATGGTATCAATTTTCCAACATAAAATCCATGCTGAAAACTCCCATAGCTCTTGGGAATTCCAGTATTACTGGCTCAACAAAGACATTGTACCAGCCCACAGAAGCTCAGGATGTTGCTGGTCTTTAAAATCTTTAAATTTTAAAGTCACTTTAAAATCATATATGTCTACAGCAAAATAGCTTGAGTAGTAATACCTCTATAGCAGCCTCTCTAGGTGGCTCCCCAAATGAATCCTTTGATACCTAAACCCAAAACTTAATAGGGCTTAGACAGCAGAACATAGCCACAAACTATTCACACTAAAATAACTGAACTGAATAAGGGCCCAACCCTAACAGGCCACTGCACTATCGGAACTCACATTACCCGAATCACAAAATGTGACATGCTGTTGCGTGTAACTGGGCTGCTGCCATAATGGTGAGTGGCGGCAGCCACACAACAGCAGCCTTCCAGGATTCCCCTGTGCCAGGAAGTTGGCATGGGGGATGGGTAGAGGGCGAACCGGGGGCAGAACAGGGCAGGGAGAGAAGAACGGCTGCCTTAGCAGTGTTGTACATGATGGTACGGTGGGGGTTCTCATGGTTAGGATTGGGCCTTAATAGTTTTACAGGAAGGAACGGAGGAGGGGGGAAATAGTGTGTGATGTAAAGGAGTGCCGTGATCCAGCTAGGGGCATTTTCATGCCTAGCCGATGCTGAAGGTGGAGCTTGAGGTAGCAGCATGTTGGGGTGGAGGGTAATAATTCGACTGGCTTTGGAATGATCATAGATTTGCTACTTCTAAGAAAAAAAAATTAAAGCAGCTCTGACACCAGTAGCATCATAAAATGTGCTTTTGAAACACACTGGTAGAGAACCCAGCTTCGTCAGTAGTAAAAAGAAATTAAAATGCTTGAGAGAGGCAGCATATTAGGAAGTGAAGCGATCACCAGCAAACACATTGTCAATTTTGTTCCACTTAAGTGACTGTAATGGGAGAGGATAATTTTAAATGGGGTATTTCAGATGACTCTCTATGCTAATGTTAATGCTTTTTCCCTCTCAATCCTACTGTCCCCCCATGACAAATAAGAAATAAATGGCATTACAAATGTTCAAAACAGAGACCTAACTGTACAAACAAAACATTGGGTTTTTCTCATAATCCTGCGATGCCATTCCTTCTGATTACAGTACTTTGTAATGTCTGTGTTAAGAACCTTTCTGATAAACCTCAGCTGTTTCTATGGTCCGTTGCAAAACTCTATCCATAAATGCACTAGCTGCATTTGAACTATAATTGAGTGTATCATTTGAGCACGTCCATAATAATAAGTATAAGCTTAAGAAACCATGGCCTGTTCAGTGATGCAGTGAAGCATGTATTTCTTGCTAACTGAAATTAGTGTTCAAAATATTACTAATAATGGCCCAATCCTATGCTTACCTAATGGATTACCACGACACTGTTAACAGGGTGCAGAGCAAGGGTGGAGAGCAAGGGGTTAACAGGGTGCAGAGGTAAGCATTAGTTGCTTTACAACGGTTGCAAATGCAACCTGCCTTCGGGAGGAGTCAGGCCACCACCACAAGTTGTGAGCAGCAGCACCAGCTTGACAGCAGTCCCTGACTGGTAAGTTAGCACAGGGGGCGGGAGGGAGGTGGGGTTGGGTGGAATGGGGTGGCAACAGGGGCAGGGAGGAGGGTGGATCAGGACTAGGAAGGGGGTGGGTTCGGCAGCCTAGTGTCCACTGAATCCTAACCCCCTTCCCAGCCTCAACCCCACCCCCCCGACCTGGGTCCGTGTAGACTTGCGCTAGCTATAGTGCTGCCACAGGCAGGGGATTAACCCAGGAGAAAGAGAACAAATGTTCCCTTGGAAGCCGAAACTCCCCTGCGGGATACAGCGGGCACTACATTGGCGCCACTGCATTGCTGCATGGGGAGTTAGGATTGGGCTGCCCATGATGCAACAGTTACTGCAAGTCCTTCCAGCACAGGCTGGCAGGAAGGAGGATATAATGCTCACCCAGAGTTTTGTTTAGTTTCTTACATTAAGAGCAAAAAACAGCCTGAAAACTTTAATAATACTCCACGCCATCCACCTTCCTCGCAGGCTTCTGTCCATCTCAGAGTACCACCACTCTCCCACTCACGAAGCAGGCCAGTATGAGAGAGGGCTGCTTGAGTTTCATGACTGGTTAATGGTTTGTTCATCTCCAGATACTTTTTCAAGTACTGTACTGTACACTATAGTGATTTGTGGACCCACATTGTACATCCAAAGAGCCCAAAAAGAAAAGATGGTTGTGAACAAGCTCTGAGTGCTATATAAACAGTTTCAAAAAGCAGACTGGAGATATCTCATGTGCAGACAAATCCTGTCGCAGAAGATAAGATGAAGGCTTTTCACAGGGAACGTACTCCTCCAGTAGGAATAAAACGATAGGCATCTTCAGCTGAATATGAACTCAATGAGCTGGTGATCGAAAAGCTCTTTCCCTCTGTTCACTTTTCAAGGTCTGATATAAGAGAATGGCTATATCTGTCGCTAAGCTTCTCATAAGAACACGGAGAGTTCAAAAGTAGGGGGTTCTGTAGAGTGGGTGAAGGTCCTTGCAGAAAACTGTCAGGAAGTTGGAACAACCGCCCTCTTCCTGCAACTGCTCTTGACAACATTGCACACCTGTAGCTGCTGGGAGTTGACTGTGGCAGCAGAGGGTAGAGCACAGGCACTAGGCTTGCGATAGGGCTGTTGTGGAGAGCAAGGGGTGCAACAGATTAAAGTATAGAAATTATGTATAGTGTATAAGGCTATACCTGACCTTTGCTTCACCTAGGCACCCAACCTGCCTTCCTTCCTAAAAGTACGATTTGTTACAGTTGGTTAAATTTGTCTCACCTGGAGCCCAAATCAGCTTTCCTTCTTGGGGCAAACATGGATTCTGGTATCATGGGTTGACCTTTGTTTCATCCCTGCTTGGTCCTAAAGCTAGTCAGGCCAGCACATCATTTTCATGGGCAAAGTCCTAATGAGAGGGGTAAAGACTTTCTGAAGCACCCCGGCAATATTGCAATGCTGTAGACGTGTGCTGATGGAAGGAGAGTGACAGCACCCTTCCATTAACATAGGAAGCCCTAAACTGAGATGACTTTGGGAAGGGGGTGACTTCCCCATGTAGTACTGGCTGTCCCAGGATCCTTTCTTCTTCTGGATCCTTAGATCCACTGATGACGGGTACTTTTGGAAGTGAACAGCGCTCACACACCTTCATCACCAAAAGAATCGGGGAAGAAGGAAAAACTGAGTTCAGAGAATGTGTGCCATAAATGTGTGCCTTGGAATCCAATTTCCCGTGCTGAGGAGGACTGGGAGGGAAGGGCAGAGTTGAGCTGGCAGGATGTGCACTTTCTGAGACCAGTCCCATCTCCGTGAATTTTCTCAGGTTGCCATTTATACAGGCATATCATGGAAATTGTTCTGGATTTGAAGACTGATGTGTTTGGAACAGGAGCCTAGTTGATTTTAGCCTGTCTTCTGCCTTGAACATTCTTTCTCAAGATTACATCAGAATAGTGTCCCTACAGGAGAAGTCTGTCTATGACCATCAGTGACAGTTGCATCCTGAAGCCTTCTAGTTCCATGCCAGAACCCACTGGATTCTGATAAATCCACAATCCAGTCTTGGTCAGTTCCATCATGAGCAGAACCTCACATTTGCTACCACATCCTCTATTATTCCAGGTGTGGTAGCAATCCTTACACATTATTTAGTGCTGTGAGATGCGGGAAATCCCAATAAGGCAGTTGTGAAACCACTAAGTGGAGGATATAAATGCAGGATGATGTGTCATCAAGGTGCTAGTAATAGTCTAGATTCCACATTCAGAAGACCATAATGTTTCCAGGACTTATTACAAGAAAAGATTGTAGAAGTAAGATCTTACTGTGGAATTACTACTATGTCACCTGAGATTGGGGATTTGAATCCCCTTTCCGTTCTGGGGCCTCCCGTTTTCGCTGCGCTGCTGGTTACAACGGTGGCGTAAGTAGGATCGGATTGCGCCCTTAGTATTAGAACTGTGTTGGGGTTTAAGCCTCAGGAAAATTCTTATTTGCAACAGTTATGTGTATGTTCAGTTTTGTACAAGCACCCTGATTTGAAAACCCGAAGCAGAATACCCAATTATTTTAGTTCCATGTGTGCAATTCGGATTATATGACAATGACATTTGTGCATTTCTACATATTATCATGGCTGCATGCTTTTATTAAGAAGGAAAAGAACACATGTTAAGGGTTTCTTGTAGGTCACATGCAGTGCTTTCTGAACAATCAACGTTAAATAGAATTGAATCAGCAATTAAATTGTCAGGATGTTTGATGGATTAGTTTTTGAGAAAATATTTGATAAACCTATTGCTTTGTAGTTGAGGGTAAAGGAGATTATGGCATCAATTCTTAGGAAGCCAAATTCTTTGTTTCTTGGCTTTTAGAGTTTCTGTCATGTGTGGCAATTCCTTTTGCAACTGAATGTACTGAATATTAGTACATTCTATATTTATATGATCACTCAGGAAGGAGACTTCTCCAGTATTATATAAGAAGCCAAAATAGAACACAATACATCAAACACACATGCAGGGATTAATTAATACTTTAGCTTGGAACACAAAATACACTGGAAAGCCTACATAGGATCCCCCCCCCCCAACACACACACTTTATTAACATGACATTCAGTTGCCTGGGAAGCTGCAGTTATGTCAGTTTGATTACCATAGCAGTCATTGATTTGGGAGAGATTCACGTTGCCTGACCTTTCAGTTCATTAGCCCTGGAAAGTTAGGCCAGGATTCTATGATCATTAGAATTCTGTCCATAATCTTCACAGCTCTTCATGCTGATAAAAATGATGATGTTAATAACCATTAATGAACGTAGTTTTCCAAATTATTAAAACTGTGCCTATAAAAATGAAATGAGTCAAAGAGCAGCAAGACCAAAATACAATAAATGCTAGGCTTACCAGATTTTCCTGGTCTTAAACCGGAACACTCCCACCCCCCATTAAATAAATAAATAAATAAAGTTTTGCATTTTTATTTTTCGGGCGCAAAGCACACCCAAAATTTTAAATTATTTATTTATTTACCCTTAATTAATTAATTATTAATTAATTTTAATTATATTACATTAAAATAATTAATTAAAGTGACTTGCCTGTGCCTGCCCTTTTTACCCGTTGTCACTGTTGCCCGCCGCCATTGCCCATCGTCGCTGCTGTGCCACCATCCATGCCATGCCTGTCGTCCCCACCGTGCCCGTCATCCCGTCATTGCCTGTTGTGCCGCCATTGCCCATTGTGCTCTGATGGTGCCATGCCGCTGAGCCCCTCACAGCCTCCATTGTCCCGTCATCGCCACTGTGCCGTCCTCCTGTCGTGCCACCATTGCCCGTTGTGCCGCGTTGTGCCGCCATTGCTCGTTGTGCTCTGAATCGCCATTATGCCGCTGAGCCCCCCGCAGTCTCCACCGCCGTATTTTTAAAAGTGAATTAACTTACCTTTTTGCCAGCGCTGAAATCTTGGATCTCGCAAAATCTCGCGAGATCCAAGATGCCAGCACCCAAATCTCGTGAGGGCCTCATGCCCTCATGAGATTTGGGCTCCAACATCTTGGATCTCACGAAATTTCGCGAGATCCAAGATGGCGCCCCCCAAGGCAAGTTAATTCACTTTGAAAAAGGCGGCGGCGGAGGGTTCCATCCGGCTCGGAACGGTCCGGGACAATTCCGGGACCCGAGCCTTTATTCCGGGATCATCCTGGAAATTCCAGTATGGATGGTAAGCCTAGTAAATGCAATATACCAATAGACTGCTCTGTTTCACAGAGAAACAGATCCTTGTATTCCACCATCCCAGTGCCGTAGAAAGCAGTTATGTACAATTTACAAGTGTTTTTATTTTTTATTTCTGTATTTTAGGTATTTATATCCTGCCTTTCCAACAAAACAAATGATGTCCAAGGCACCTTACAATAAAACAATCTAGATAAAATAGAAGACAATAAACAATAATACAGTCATGAAAGCACAACCACAGTGAAGGAAGAGCAGCTTAAAAACACAGCAAAACAACTGGCAACTACAGATGAAAAGCATGTCAGATAAAAAAAGTCTTTGCCCCCAGCAGAAGACTAACAGAGATGGTGCCAACGTTTCTCTTTTAAGAGGCAGTTCCAGAGCCTGGCTGAGACTGCAGGGAAGATTCTGTTGCCCTGCGTCCCAACCAAATGGGTGTCTAATAAGGAAGGAACACACAAGGTGGGCCTCCCCCACTGATCTCAACAAGTAGATAGCTTATTATTATAGGTTAGAATCATGGGGCTTCTGGAAGCATGTTTGTACTTTTACCTAAAGACTCACTTTCTGCTAGCATGAAAATAATGCACGAAGGGAAAGAAAGATGATAATTTGGTCTACTGCCGATGTCAATACCCAGCAAATCAGGCAACAGTTGCACTCTCAACCCCAACATAAACTACTTATATTTTTTAAATGGAAGAAACTGGTCACATGGGCATCTTAAGAACATCAGAAGAGCCCTGCTGGATCAGGCCAAAGGCCCATCTAGTCCAGCTTCCTGTATCTCACAGTGGCCCCACCAGAGGCCTCAGGGAGCACACAACCAACAAGATAACCTGTTTCCTGTTGTCATTCCCTTCCACCTGGCACAGAGAAAACCTACTTCTAAAGCCAGGAGGTTGCTTATGGCTTGTAACCTGTGATGGTCTTTTCCTGCATGAATCTATCCAAACCCCTTTTAAAGGCATCAAGGCCAGGTGCCATCACCACATCCTGTGGTAAGGAGTTTTTGTTATCTCGTTCCAGTAATAGCATTTGGGGTTTGGTGGCTGTAGATTGCTAGTTATTATGGAACAACCCTGTAGTTGACATGAATCAATTTCTTAATTGAACCCATTTTTTCCTTCTTTTTACCAGCTACCTGTGTCAGCAAACGAAGGAACTCCACTGTGCAACCGCCTCCTGCTATCTTGAATGCTTATTCTGCCCTGGCATCATTTCAAGGCAATGTAGATAAAGAAACTGGCCATCAGAATAAAGATAATGGCCAACACCAGGGGAAAAAAAAGGTAGAACTTACTTTTTTTTTCAACCATACTTCCCTGGGACAGCACTGTATCCCAGGGCAGATATGGGGAAAAAAACGATGGCCACTGCCAAGAGGGGGTTAATAGTGGAGCTTCTGGCACCAACAATTCAGGCATTGGCAAAAACTACTTGTAAAAGAAGTAGCAGTAGTAGTTTACTTATTATTAACATTATTATTATTAACAGTGTCTTGAAATGAAAGGGGGACCTGAATGGGCCTGAAATTAACAAAGACACCCCCCCCCAATGGGATTTCTAGGACAAAATGTTTTTGAAGTGCACTATGTGAGTACTATCAGCTTTCAGAATTGTTTCATAAATGATTAAAAAAAATAAAACACTTTAGGTAGAATCCTGAACGGGTTTAAGCACACCTACGTTCTAAATACTATTAATTACATTTAATAAAAATATATAATACAGATGGACCCCATATCCACGGATTCGCTATCCACGGTTTCAGTTATCCACGGATAGCAGGGACCGCCCCCCCCCCCGGCTCTTACTTTTTTCCTAGTAAGCTTCGTTTCTTCCTTAAACAAACAGGAGAAGCAGCCTCTGGCTGCTTATTGCAGGCAAGTAGAATGAGACTAAGTCCTAGAGAGGTTCTGCAAGGTTAACAGAAACCTTGCAGAGCCTCTCTAGGACTTAGTCTCGTTCTACTTGCCTGCAATGGAGGCTGCTTCTCTGTTCGTTTTAAGGAAGAAACAAAGCTTGCTGAAAGAAAAACAAGAGCTGGGGGGGCAGGGTGGGGGGCCCTCAGGAAACCATGGAAGGGGTGTACGCTCTTATCCACGGTTTCAAGTATCCATGGAGGGGCCTGGAACATATCCCCAGCGGATATGGGGGGAGTACTGTATAATATACAGTATTTATATACCGCCTTTCTTAGTCATTGGATTTCTCCTCCGACTTTAATCCAAGGCGGTGTACATGGGCAGGCTGTCCTAACCCCCCTTGGGGTTTTTTACAATATATAAATGTCCAATCTTTCATGAACGGCTACATTCCAGGTGGTATCCTTTTGCAGCCTGGCTTTTTTCTGCTGGCTGGCGCCTCCCACACTCAACCAACGCAGCTGGGAGCTCTTATCTCTCCTCCCGGAGGCTTTTACAGCTTTTTGCCGGCGGAGTGCCTTGAACCTGTCAAGTTCACCGGTCTTCGGGCTTACAAGACGGCAGCTCTCCCGACTGAGCCAGACTCTTCTCTTAAATGAAACTTGGGTGCTCAAGTCTCTTGGAAATCAATACAGTTGTACAGAAGTTCTATTGACTTCAGTTCGATTAATTTCTCTGAATTGTTCTTTATTTACTTTGGTTTGCCCTGCATTAGAACAGTGATAATCGGGTAAGAGTGAGATGGACTAAGCTAATTCAGCTGAAATGGTACAATGCTTGCCCTAGGCTGAAAGTCTAAGGTTTATTTGAGTCACACTTTTAGTAGATATCACAAGAATGTGTGTGTGTGTGTGTGTGTGTGTGTGTGTGTGTGTGTGTGTGTGTGTGTGTGAGAGAGAGAGAGAGAGAGAGAGAGAGAGAGAGAGAGAGAGAGAGAGAGAGAGAGAGAATTCTTTATTTGACCTGTTTATGAGATGTAATATGTAATATTAGATGCTTTTTATGCTGGGTTCTAACTAATTTGAGTTAAGGTCATTGATCTCACCACTAAATGAGGAGTAATGCAATTGTGCCTACATGATACCAGAACGTTGGGTGTTATATCAAAACATAGATGTTGCCCATATACCTACCCTACTGCTTCAAAACCTCTTGACTGTACCACCTTCTATTTTCAGTTCCTCTCCCTCCCTTGTAATAAATTATAGGTTAAGGCTGTTTCTGCACAACAGAGGAATCAATTAGTTTGTGTTTGAAAAGAACTTTATTGACTTCATTGGAATGTAAGCACCTTTTCCACTTATGGTAGGGCTGTTGGCCTCTGTAATGTGTTTTATTTAATCTTTAATATTCTCGAAGAAGAAGAAGCACCACATAAGTCTCTCTTTGAAGGCACACTGCTATTTCAAGTCCTTTGGAATGGATATTATATAAAAATTGAGATAAAATATAGAACACCAGATCTCTAGACTCTGCTGTGAAAGTCATTTTTCCCCCTTTGTGACAAGGTGTATATGGGATGCCATTACCAATTTTAGTCATAATAGATAGTTTTATTATTAAGGTCAATGGCACCATTTCATTTGACAATCCCAATTTATAGCAATAAGAAACAGGTTTTCTTTCTGCTTAACCATATGGCTTTCCATACACAGGAAACAGATTGACCAAGAATGCAGATCTTTTTTCCATTTTTGTTTTTGCAGTGACAAATCTTTAGAGGATATAAATCTCTCTGTGTTGCAGATAGAGTGGTACAAAGAGTAAGCGAGCTGGGGGAAACATTATTTTCAGTTTTTACCATACATCATTTCAGGAAGGTCAGTATAATAGTGAACAGAATGTGAGATTTGGTGCATGTAACCCTGAGGCTGAACAGATCCAGAGAGAACCTCATGGCTGATTCCTTTGAATGGACTGAAATGAACATTTAAATATGAACACACAATCTTTTTGAATTGTTACCTGCCCTGCTTTCTGAAACACCAGTAACATGTGCACATGGGAGAAAAACAATTGTGTGCAGGGACCCAGTGTAACAGCCAGTGGAGCAACTGTATAATTCAGTGGTGAAAGGAAATGGAGACGAGGGTGAAGGTGCACAAAGTTTACTATAGTGCTCAAAAACCAAAACAAGGTGGTTAAAACTGGGTCTACCTGGCTCACTCACACTTACAGCAAAATCCTGCGTAGAGATCCAGTGGGCGGCCCTGCTCCAGGCCCTGCTCCAGGCTGTGCTGCTGTGGCTTGGAGGTCTACTCGGGGAAGGGGACGTTTATCCCCTTCTCTGGGTGTAAACTGGGACAGGCCCAATCGGCCTCCTCAGATTTCCGCCAGCTAAGTAGGAGGAGGCCATGTAACGGCTGAGCTGGCCCGGCGGGGATGGGGATATGGCGGACACCATCCCTGCCCCCTCCCGGGCCGGCTCGGCCAATGGCCCCCCTCCCTCGTCACCCAGACCACCCATGCAGCCGGAGCCTTACCTTCCTCTGCCAGCCGCATGGATATCCCGGCGACGGGAGTGAGGGCAGGCGGCCTTGCGCCGGCCTCCCTTACTCCTGAGTCATCGCAAACGTGCCTTATGGCATGGCTTCCGCCGACGGAACACTTGTTCCGTCGCCGGAAGTCTGCGGTGGATCTGGCTGTTAATCTATATCAGAGAATTCCTGCTGTTACGTTTCATACAACAATGGAGCCCTAGGGAAAGGGGATAGAAGGAGGAGAGGGGAGGAGAGAGGAACTATTAGAAGGAGGATGGGCAGAGTGAAGGGGGGAAATGGGGGGGGGAGAAGTGGCATAGGGAGATTAGCTGGGCTTACCAGGAAAAGGAAAGGAAGATTTTGGGGTGCAAGGGAAAAAGGTGGGGAAGGAAAATAAGGAAAGTTAGCAGGAGAGAAAGGAGAAAAGGTTAGGTGGTTCAGGCAGCAGTCAAAGGCTGTGGCTGGGAGTGGCTCTCTGTCTCTTGAATGGAGGGCTACAGCCAAGGGGTGAGGCTAGGAGTATGCTGTGAATATACTTACTTCATCCACTAGCAGTGGAGGAGCTAGCCTTTCCCACCAAACAAGAACTTGACTGATTATCCAATCCTCTGAAGGGAGATCACCACAGGGAAGGGAGATTCTTCTTGTTTTGTGGACTTCTGATCATTCAAAGGAGCTTGTTTGGGAAGGAGGCCTGATTTCACATGAGCCAAGACAGGGAAATAGTGGGGAGTTGGTTGGTCTTTGGAGAGGATGTGCCGTGGACCACGGTTACCTACTGTGGAACTCCTTGCCACAGGATGTGGTGATGGCACCTGACCTAGATGCCTTTAAAAGGGGTTTGGACAGATTCATGGAGGAAAAGACCATCATAGGTTACAAGCTATAAGCAACCTCCTGGTTTTAGAAGTAGGTTTTAGAAGTAGGTTTTCTCTGTGCCAGGTGCAGGGGAGTGGCAGCAGGAAACAGGTTATCTTGTTGGCTGTGTGCTCCCTGAGGCATCTGGTAGGGCCACTGTGTGATACAGGAGGCTGGACTAGATGGGCCTTTGGCCTGATCCAGCAGGGCTCTTCTTATGTTCTTATGTACTGTATCCAGTTTCTGCGAGGCTTGAGAACGTCAAGTCGCAGGAGCCATGGTGGCAAAGGGCCAACCACACAAATCTTCCTGGGCAAAGATGAGTCTCAAAGGCAAGAATACGTCTATCAAGCAAGCCCTTAGCATGCAATAAAGCTGAAACCTGGAAAGGAGAAGGACAAGAGAACTGAGCAGCCTTTTTTGGGAAGAAGGAAGGGAGGGGTCTTGAAAAGAGAGAGAAGCAGCGCATACGTTTAGCTGACCAGCCTGCTCTGGCACAGCAGCTTGGGAAGTGCTTGGGGAAATGGAAGGAGAGAAGGCTGAGAAGGCAAGAGGATTGCAGGGTATAACCAATCCTAGGTACTTGCTGAAGATTACTGTTTTTATCCCATCTTTCCTCCAAGAAGCACAAGGCTGGGTATATTGTCTTCCCTCTTCCATTTTCTCCCAAGAACAACCCAGGCTATAATCCTAGCCACACTCACTTAGGAGCAAGCTCCACTGACTATAATGGGACGTACTTTGTAAGCATGCATAGGATTGGGCTCCCTGTGAATGAGGTAATAACTTGCCCAAGGTCATTCAGTAAGTTTTGTGTCTGTGTCTCTTTGGTCCTGGTTCAGCAATTGAACCACTGTGCCACAATGGCTTTTTGATTATGATGATGTCAAAGCAACAATTTGAGCAAAACTAAGCAAAGCCTAAAACAGCGTTAACAGTCTGTTGTGAGAACGTATGTGTAACTACTCTGTGACCACATGACTCCTAAGGGAGCCTGAGGGTTTGTGATTCAGCTTTGTTCTCCAATTCAGCTTTGTTTTTTTCCCCTTCCATGAAGCATATTTTATAGTTCTGCTGGATTGTGTGTGTGTGTGTGTGTGTGTGTGTGTGTGTGTAATATATATTACACCCTTGCCTCCATACGGCTCCAAATGGAGCCATTCCGGAGGCAAGGGCGATGCACAGGCATATGGTGCACAGGCGCGGGGGGGCATTGTGTGGGCGCAGGGGTATTACGAGGTGTTGTGACATCAGCCCTGCCCCGCCCTGGGCAGCAGCCAGGCTAGCAATGCCACTGCCTGGCTTGCAGGTGTAGCAGTGTGCCATGGTGGGGAGACAGAAACTGTCCATTCTACCTCTGCAGAAGAGGTAGTAAAGCCAAGTAAATTGGTGGATCAGACGGAGAGTATTAGGAATGAGGCAGGCAGATTAATGAATGGGTGGAAGGAAGGAGGCTTGGGAGAATGAGGGGAGCGTCTTGTGGTCCTGATGACATCAGAGGTGCAAAGAGTTTGATTGGGCTTAGAGTAAAGCAGACTCATTTTGGAGAAGAATGTAGTTCCTAGCTCAGTTCCAGCCTAAATGGGCTGGTTTTATTCCTTCACTACCATTTAGATTCTTAGGCTCAGATAGAAGTAGGGTCCCCATAAATTTTAGTTGCCTTCCCCAACTCAACCCCATAGTATGCAATTGAAAGCTACAAATAACATATATTTTTTTGCCTCTACTAGAACACGTCAATTTTCAGTCTCCAATGTATCTTCCATGAGAGGAGGATATAAAGAAACAACATGGAGCTGGGGTGGGGCATGACTCCAGCTTCCCTGCCCCCTGTTCTTCATTAGTGTTATCAAAATGGCCATGTCTGTTATGTGTCTGCCCAGGTCAATAACAAAACCACACCATCTGTGCTTGGTTAGATTTTTACAACCTTGACATGCAGCTCACCAGCACATCTTGGGCCAGTTGGAAATAATGTCATAATGGAAAACAGTGCTTTTCCCCGGCTAGATTCTAGCAACCCTCAAGCCTGAGGTATACTGGAAGGAGGTGAGGTGAAAGCAAAAGGAGGGTATAATAAGCACTTGGGTCCACTCAGACTTGTGCCTGCCAAAATGCTGGTGCAGATCTGAGTAGACCCATTGGAGACCATGGCGCAGTGAAGTAAGAATTACCTCTCCATCACACCATGGTCCTCAGCCAGCTCACAGAATGCAGCGTGAGCTGCGCCCCATAGGCTGGCTAAGGATAGGATTGGGCCATTTCAGTGCAATTCTGTGCAAGTTTACTCAAAAGTCAGTCCCATTGTGTTCAATAGGACGTATTCCCAGGTAAGTGTGTAGGATTGCTAGGCTGCAATCCTATACACGCTAACCTGGGAGTAAGCCCCATTGAATACAGTGGAACTTCTGAATAAAGATGCACAGAATTTCAGTTTTAAGTGGTTATATATGAGAATGTTTGTTCTGTCTGGTCAATTACTCTTTTAACGTAGCTCACTGAATTTTTGTTGTTGGCTGATACCAGCAATCGCCATTTCCAACCAATGCTGATAAGATTCCGACTGGCAGTAGTTACTGAGGCAGCTTGGATCACCTCCCTTGGTATTAATGGCTGATTTCATGGCTATTTCTGCTGTTTACCATCTTGCTCTATTTTGTATGAAAAACGGCTTTTCCAATCTCCTGTGTTTTATTGGGTTGTTCTTTTTCTCCCAAGTAAGCCCAAATCCCTCTAACAGCGCAATCCTGTATAACCTTGCACCGGTGTAACAGTAGATGCACCGGTGTAACGGCAGATGCACTGGTACCGGTGCATCTACTATTACACTGGTGCAAGGATTGCGCTGTAAGAATAGTCAGTTGCCATGACTCCTTTTCATGCAGGTACTGTCACTGGCCAGTCATCAGAGGACTAAAGAGACGAAAGCAATGTCTAATTAAAGTGTGCACATTCATCTCTCTCTCTCTCTCTCTCTCTCTCTCTCTCTCTCTCTCTCTCTCTCTCTCTCACACACACACACACACACACACACACACACACACACACAGAGAGAGAGAGAGAGAGAGAGAGAGAGAGAGAGAGAGAGGTGTAGATTAGGATGCAAATGATGGTTCTGCAGGATACAAATTCAAACAGAATTACTCATCTCCTGAAATCCCCCACTGATCTGTCCATGGCTCAGATCAGCAGTGGGCCCCATAATTATTCCAACGCCTTGCTTTGCTAAAGGTAAAACTTTTTCAACCAAGGCCGATGAGCCCACAACATAAAATGTAAGAAGATGCTCCAGAATTTGGGCTGCCTGCTTTTCCGGAAAGAGTGAAGAGTGGCTAAGCTTTTAAATAGGACTAGATGTTGTACTGTAGTTAAACAGAATGCCAACAACCCTCAGTTGGCTTGTAAAGAAGCCTGCTTGAAGGAGAAATCCACCCTGATGACCCGTGAAAGCAATAGATACTGTGATGAATGTATAATATCAGCCAGATTTTAAAGAAACTCAAGAACAGTTTCAGTGCATTGAGAATTTCTGGTGCCTACGCAGAGGTTCCCAAACTGGAGGCACGTCTCCCATGTGCATCATGGAAAGCAGCCAGGGTCGTTAGTCTTTTAATTACCACATATTCTTGCAAGAGAGAGAGAGAGAGAGAGAGAGAGAGAGAGAGAGAGAGAGAGAGAGAGAGAGAGAGAGCAAAAGCAAAGACCCGGAAAAGCTGCCTCTTCACATCGGGTCACTCAAAGTTCACTTCAAAAGACTTCAGCTTTTCCACATCTTGTTTTTAACCACAGCACGAAGCCCTTGCTTATCTTATGTCAAAGAACATTTAACAACTCAATGGATAAGCTAAGTACCAGTGGCGTCACTGTGACGCGCGTCACCCCAGAGCGGGGGACGCGCGTCACCCCCCCCGACTCACCCCCCGACTCACCCCCCCCTACATAGACTTACCTTTTCCGGCGCTCCAGGAGCCGGCTGGGAAGCGCTCCAGGGCCTTCTGAAAAGAAGAGGCCCTGGAGCGCTTGCGTTAAAACGCGAAAATTGACGATTTTCGCGCATGCGCAAACCCTTTTCTGAGGGCAAGGGCCTGCCCTCTTGCCCTCAGGAGGGTTTGCGCATGCGCGAAAATCGTCAATTTTCGCATTTTAACGCAAGCGCATTGGGCCTTCTGAAAAGAAGAGGCCCAATGCGCTTGCGTTAAAACACGAACTTTGAAGATTTTCGCGCATGCGCAGTCCCTCCTGAGGGCAAGAGGGCAGGCCCTTGCCCTCAGAAAAGGGTTTGCGCATGCGCGAAAATCGTCAATTTTCGCGTTTTAACGCAAGCGCTCCAGGGCCTCGTCTTTTCAGAAGGCCCTGGAGCGCCGGCCGGGCCCCGCCCGCCACGCTACAGTGACGCCAGTGCTAAGTACTCAAGCTGCTGGAGACAGCATCCCCTTTCTCTCCAAATCCTGAGAAATAAATCCAAATCCTTTATTCAGACGTTGCGGGTTTGCAAATAAAGTATTTTCTTTCTGTTGAATGTTTTTAAGAAAGCAAACACAAAACAAATGCAAGACCTGCAATTGAAAATGGTGCAGAGCAGGTTCTGCTTTACAGTCTTTGATTTCTCACTTTTTGATTAAGAGAGGTGGAAAAAGTTGCTTGCAGATGTCTTCCTTGTTTAAGCCAGAGGAAGAGGAGGCAGCCGCTATGTTTGTTTGGTTGATTAATTATTAGGATTTCTCTCCTTCTTCCTTTTTGACCCACCTCTAAGTTAGTTCCTCACTCTATTTGCTGGGACAACCCCCCACCCATTGGAGACTGCCAGGCAGTATAAGAATCTGTTTTTCATCTTGCAAAGATGCTACCTAAAGGAGCTAGCTTTCTCTCTCGTGCAACTGGGGTGGAGCATGACCAATGGGAAAAAAAAGACCTCCATGCTTTGACATTTCTCTTGCCATGAATAGGACTAACGCAGACGACATCAGTGCCCTCTAGGCACCCCAGGCCTGCCAATGGAGGGAGGACAGCATCCCAACCCCACCCTATGCACTCCTGGCTTAGCTGCTGCTCAGCATAAGCATGGAAAATCCACTTTAGGGCTTGTTTTGGGAATAAACACATACATATAAGAAAGGGTGCCTCTGAGCATGTAAAGAGCGCCTGTCTCTTCAGTGCATTGTAATGGGGAGTCACAGCTAACGGCAAGGGAGGTCAAGGGAGCCGCGAGTCAAAAAAGTTTGGGAACCACTGGCCTACAGTTTACTATTCTTACAGCCAGTCTGGAAGTGCCTGCTGCCACCTTTCTCACCCCCAAAGAGAAACACTTCTTCTTGGTAGGCTTAGCAGATTTTCCGGGACCCAAAGGGGGGCAGAAGTGACATCATGGGGGGGGGCGGGTCAAGGCACCATGATGACATCAAATGGTAGGGCTGCCATCCGTACCGGAAAAACCGGGACAGTCCTGGAAATCGGCCCTCCATTCCCAGGAAAGTCCCGGGCCGGTTTTCCGGTGCGAATGGCAGCACCTCCGCCGCCGCCGCCCTCTTCATTTTTGAAGAACTTATCCGGGCGCCGGCATCATAGATCACGAAATGATGCCATCAGGAGATTTGGGCGCCAACATCTTGGATCACGCGAGATTTCGTTATCCATGATGCCAGCGTCCGGGTTCTTCAAAATGAAGAAGATGGCGGCGGCGAGTGGGTGTCGTCCGACCGCTCTCTCACCGGCACGGAGCCAGCGAGGGAGTGGGCGAATGACAGCCTGCTGCCCGTGCCGTGCGCGCCGGTCTCCCACCAGCTCTGTGCGGTGCCGGTGGGAGACCGGGCCACAAAGCCTGCTTGCCTGTGGAGCAGTGCGAGGACGAGAAGCAGTGCGAGGGTGACCAGCACGACGGATGGGGTAAGTTAATTAATTTATTTTTTAATGGGGAAATTAATTAAATAATTAAAAAGCCCCCTTTAGTTTTAAAATTATTTTTATTACATTTTTTATTAATTAATTAACTGTGTGTGTGTGGGGGTGTGTGTCCCGGTTGGGGGTGGGGAAAATATGGCAGACCTATCAAATGGGGCGTGGCCAGCTGGCATGACCAGACGTGATGTCACGAAGGGGCGTGGCCGGCCAGACACACACCCTTTGACATCACAGGGGGCCAGAAAATCTCTGGAAAAGCAACATATTTAAATAAAAAAATTGCTTACATTTTATTAATTTATTAATAATAATCAACATTTAAAACAACATATGATTCCCTCAAGACACCACTCTAATAATAAAATACACCCCCTAAAATGAAATAAATAAGAAAGCAAAATTCAGCTTGGGAGCAGATTTTATATCTTTGACTTTGGCTGGATGAAGAGCTTTGCCTTGACCTGCTCCCTGACATGCTAATTTCCTTGTGAAGTGTGTGCTTTTGTATGGAGAAGCATTCAACTCTGTGAGCCGCCACCTGCTGCTGCAGTCTGAAGTGGCACTGCCTAGACACAGGCTTTCTTTCCTCCTGCTGCCAGGCAGCCTTACTTTGCCTCTTTGCTTTTCCCCTGGGATGTCATGGAGGTTTGGACAAAGCAGAGCCAAACCTTAGCTAAAGACAATGCCTGAGGAAAACTATGAGCAGGAGAGTAGCCTTCTTGGCTCCAATGTAAATAGTCCTGTTTGTTTGCTCTCTGCTGGAACCGAATCATGTACACAGGGTCCCTTGACTGCGTTGCCTCAAATTAGGAAGGTTGCCACTGCCCTGGGAATGCCTGAACTCAGTCAAGGACCAGTGCCTCTGCTGAAGAGCTGTGCTCTTTTGTTCTGTCACAGACTCCTCGTACATACACAACGGGAGATAAAAACTACAACTCCCAGAATGCTCTCTTTGCTGGGAGAGCTCTCCTAGCTGTTGTGCGCCCGCGCGAGCCTGACCGGCCGGCTCAGAAGAGTTTTCTTTGCTGGTGGGAGCGGACACTTTTTTTTTTTTGCCTCGTCGTCGTGCCTCGCTGGCCGGAAGGAAGAGGAGTCGGGCCTGGCCTTCCGGGATGGCGGCTGTCATTCCGGGAATGTCCCGGTGAGTTCTGGGACCATGGTAAGCCTACCCGGGGGAAAGAGGAACCGAGAGATGGCCATGCCGGCAGCAGTGGGTAGTTTGAATTTGAACGGTGTGAGCAATTTGGCTGCTCACAAAAGACTCAAACTTTTGTGTATGATTTTGAGCCTTTGCAAGCATTCTGATCAATTGCTTGCCAAGGGTTGAGCTTTTGCAAGCATTTGCTTGGAACACATGCAAAAGCTCAACCCCATTCTGAGACAAATACTGGGGTGCACTATTCATGCATACCTAATAGGTAGGGCTACCATCCGTCCCGGAAAAACCGGGACAGTCCTGGAAAATCGGCCCTCATTCCTGGGAAAGTCCCAGGCCAGTTTTCTGGGGCAAATGGCAGCGCCTCCGCCGCCACCGCCATCTTCTTCGTTTTGAAGAACTTACCCGGGCGCCGGCATCATGGATCACGAAATCTCGCGAGATTCAAGATGTCGGCACCCAAATCTCGTGAGGGAATGATGCAGGCTGTCGTTCGCCCGGTCTCCCACCGGTGGGAGACCGGGCCGGCCTGCTTGCCCGTGCCACGTGGATCTCTGGCAGGCGCACACAGCACGGGCAGCTGCAGGATGTTGTTCGCCCGGTCTCCTACAGGCTCCGTGCGGTGCCGGTGGGAGGCCAGGCCGCAAAGCCTGCTTGCCTGTGGTGCCCGCTCGACAGGGAGCAGCGTGAGGACGAGGAGCAGCGCGAGGGCGACCACCACGACAGATGGGGTAAGTTCATTTATTTAATTTTTAATGGTGAAATTAATTAAATAATTAAAATTTACTGACACGCTTCGCGCGGCAATAGGGGTCCCCCTTTAGTTTTAAAATTTATTTTGAATTTTTAATTATTTAATTAATTAATTGACTGTGGGGGGGTTGTCCCAGTTGGGGGTGGGGAAAATATGGCAGGCCTACTAATAGGGGCATTGGGGTACTGTCCTAGTAGTGTAGCTCAATTCCATAATTTCAAGTGCTGATGCACTTTGGATTGTGAAAGTGTTTCTTAAAAAAAAAAAAAAAAACAGTGCCCCCCCCCCAATCCTATCAACAAGTGGAGCTTGAAACATCCATGGATGCAGGGGCGTCGCTGGAGCATGGCGGGGGGGGGCGCCACGCCCCCGGGTGACGCGCGCCACCTCCGTGACACGTGCACCCCGTGCGCGCCACCTCCGTGACGCGCGACACTCTTTGGATGCTCCGAGGCCGGCCCAGGAGCCGGCCTCGGAGCGTCCGACCCCATCGGCACTCCAGGGCCTTCTGAAAGAAGGCCCAGGCAGCGCGTCCATCTGGGTATTTCCTGGATTTTCGCGCATGCGCAGACCCGTTTTGAGGGCAAAAAGCCATCAAAACGGGTCTGTGCATGTGCGAAAATCCGGGAAATACCCGGATGGACGTGCTGCCTGGGCCTTCTTTCAGAAGGCCCTGGAGCGCCGACGGGGTCGGACGCTCCAAGGCCTGCTCCCAGGCCGGCCTCGGAGCGTCCGGAGGGCGACGCGGGGGGGGAGCCGGGTCACCCCCCCGCGCCGATATCGTAGCGTCACTAGGGTGACGCGCGTCCCCTGCCCCAGGGTGACGCGCGTCCTAGTGACGCTACTGCATGGATGTTTTGGTAAATGAGCGATAGCAATATTCCAGAAAACACTGCTAGAAATAGCTTCTGAAAGAGAAGCTCAAAGAAGCCTCTGCACGCATACATACAAAAAAATGGACTAATATGACCTTTTTTTCCTTTTCATGGTGCTTCTCTGTTTAGATCCGCTGAGCATTTACTAGCTTGCAGTAAATGCTCTGGGCACCTGAACAATAGCTGTTGGCAGTAATGTCATGCCGATGCAGGGTTGTTGTATCTTGAAAAACCAATTGTGATGAGCGGAGCTGTTAGTGGCAAACACCCCCCCCCCCCCGGTGCCTGTGATTTAGTTCTTGCAGTCAGAATGAGCTTGGATGTTGTGAGCAAGTTCCCTTTGCAATTTGGTTTTGTGACATTGTAATCTGTGGAGTTGAAAACAAAATGTCAAATGCTTCTTTTGTCCATGAACAAGTGTTGAAGCGAAAACAGGCGAGTGATCCAGACCTACAGCAACCACTTTTACAGCAAGAGGACTTGTACTTTGGACTAAACATGCTACTATGTGCAAAGGACATTTCTGTATAAATGCCGAGAAAAGGAGCCTGTCAGCTAACACGTTAAGGAAACAGCTGGTGAAAAGCATTTTATACAAATCTCAGTTTTGGTTAGGGCCAGGCAATTAATGTACTCTGCAACTGAAGCTTCTCCCCTTCCAGGGCTGACCCATGCATGAGGCCAACTGAAGAGGTTGCCTCAGGCAGCAGATTGGTAGGCGGTGCCCATCTCTGTCCCACTACTTGCCTCCACTGCTCCTCTTCCTCCTCCCAGTCCCTGGATTGGAGAAGGAAGAGGGAGACAGAGAGGAAGAGGAAATGTGGAAGGGAGGAGAGTGCGGAGCTAGAACATTGGAGAGTGGGAGGAGCAGAGGCTGGCGCATCATCAGGTGAGGGGGGGCAGCATTTGGCATGCTGCCTCTGGTGTCAAGAGGCCTTGGGCCAGCCCTGTCCCATCCCCCTGATGTAGTCCTGAAAGTTCCCTTTAACATTTTTGCTAGCATCAATAAAGTGATGTAAATGCATGAAGTAAAATGCTGTAAAAACAAATTCCTACCCTGCTCTGTATATTGTCCAGTCAGAAAGCTGCAGCTTATCAAAAATGTACAGAAAAATCAGGCCATGGAATCCACATAGAAGAATATGAATTCTGAACAGGGGAAAAAAAATGCAAATACTATTGTAAGAATTGTTCAATATACTGTATATGTTTGTTGTTTTTGCAGGATTAATGTTCAATTGTACAATATTAATTTGTAGTAATGCTTGATGCTTAGAAGCTAATTCAGTAACAGGAGGGCTGAGACAAAAGTCAAGAGGGCACACTGGCGTCGCTGGAGCGTGGAGGGGGGGCGGGCCGCCAGGGGGTGACGCGCGCCAGGGGGTGACGCGCGCACCCCCCGCGCGTCACCTCCATGACGTGTGTCGCCCTCCGGATTTTCGCATTTTCGCGCATGCACAGACCGTTTTGAGGGCAAGATGCCCTCAAAACTGTCTCTGCGCAAGCGCGAAAATTGAAAAAATACCTGGATTTGCGCTGCGCAGTGGGCCTTCTTTCAGAAGGCCCTGGAGCGCCGGCAAGGCTGGACGCTCCGAGGCCGGCTCCCGGGCCGGCCTCGGAGCGTCCGGAGGGCGACGCGGGGGGCGACGCGGGGGGGGAGGCAGCCGGGTCGCCCCCCCCACCGTCACTAGGGTGACGCGCGCCACCCTGCCCCAGGGTGACGCGCGTCCTAGTGACGCTACTGAGAGGGCAGAATCTAAAAAGTTGAGACAGGCTTTCTGAACCAACAGACAGTTGGAGAAGAGGATGTGGTAAAGGGGGCCCTTGAAGGAGACAGACAGGAGAAGGGACCAGAATAGCTGGGGCAGACAGACAGAGGAAGTACCTACCAACAGTAGGCTTTCTGAATAGACAGATACGGTTGGGGGTGACAGGTCCAGAGAAGGACTAGAATAACTGTAGGAGACTAGAAGACCAGAAAGAACCAGATGAGAAGGATAAACTGGTGGTCAGAAAGGGAGCACAGCACCCAAGTCAAGGATGATGCCCAAATAAGGATAATGAGTAAGGGGAGATATGGGGAGGAGGCAGAAAGCCACGTGAAATGTATAGGTTTTGGGAGCCTAGCCAATTAAAAGTTATGGGGAGGAGTGATGAAAATAGGGGATGAAACTTTTCGAACAAGAAAGGGGTAAAGAGCTTGTGTAGTTTGTGTATCGTTGCTCTGGTGTTTTGACCAGACGCCCATTTCTGCAGAAATGTACAATAAAACTATTCTGCTTCACTCCTGGAGTCTGACCTTCATCTTGTGGTAAGCAAAATGTTAATTCTCACAGTTTAAGATGCATATCTCACACTATGATTTAAGGATCCAGAAGGTAGGTTGTTCGTCCTAGGTATATGCATTTTTTTTTTGAATGGATACAAACATTCCCCATTCATACTTCATTCTGTAGAATGAAATGCCCCCCCCCCCTATGGAGCAAATGGAATGAATGACAATGAATGGAGGTTCTATTTTCTGAATTCCCATTCATAGTCAGTTATTTTTTTTTGGGTGTGTGTGTTTTTGTAACGACAAAAATGAAAATAAAATAAAACCAAAATGAAATGTTTTTTAAATGAACACAAATCTACACACACACACACACACACACACACACACACACACACACACACACACACACCTGCCAAGCTACCCTCAGCAATGTCTTTCTCTAATCTTAAAAAGAGATTTTCAATCATCTCCAAAGAACATTTGCTGCCCTACTAACTGAACCTTCAAGAGGCAGCAGACAAACTGCTGTTGAAATGTTTATCCCTTGTAAGTGAACGCATGTGCACATCTGAACACAGTTATGCATGTGAATATGATGTCTGCCTTCTTGGGGGATGAAAAAAAATGATCTTCGATGTCACAAGGGACAGCTTCTTTGCAGTCTGGTGTTCAAAGTCAGCACTACTACAACTTCTACTGTAGCATTATAGCCTAATATGATGTCCAACCAAAACCACACAGAATCTTAAGTCAGCATTCAAGTTCTCCAGAACTCTTCATCTGGCTAGATATTAAGAAAAGCAAATAAATAAATATAAATAAATAAGGGAGGAGAAATGACTGAACATGATGTCGTAGTCCCCAAAGCCTGCAGTTTGTAACAATCTTGAAAATGTAATACAGGAGGAATTACCAGGCTTATCTTGAGTAGCCTCACCATGTGCCAGACAGGATCTCTGTTTGTACCCAAGGTTTCTGCCATGGAGAAAGGACAATAATGGCTGTTCCCCTATATTTAGACAAATGAAGTCCAGCAGTTACTCTGTTGAATGATTATAGCAACTGCTAGAATTCATATATTATCAGAAGCTGGACTATTAGGGATATGTACGTATATCGTTTTGGGATAATTACCGTATTTTTCGCTCCATAAGACGCACTCCCCCCCAAACAATAGGGGGCAAAAGCCTGCGTCTTATGGAGCGAATAATAAAAAGTAAAGAAAAAATACTTACCGGAGCTTCAGGGAGGCCTGCAGAGGCTCGTGCAGGCCTTCCCGATCTTCATTTCGTCAAAAAACGGCCATTTTCGGCCACTTCCTGTTTTGACGAAAACCGGAAGTGGCCGAAAATGGCCGTTTTTTGCCGAAATGAAGATTGGGGAGGCCTGCACGAGCCTCTGCAGGCCTCCCTGAAGCCCCGGTAAGTGTATTTTGCTTACATTTTTTATTATTTTTATTTTTATTTTAAAAAACCTTTTTTCCCCTATTTTTTGCTCCATAGGATGCATGCATCCTATGATCCGATGCGTCCTATGGAGCAAAAAATATGGTATACAGTATTTGCACGATCAGTTCATGCAGACTAGTTACACCTTATTTACGGCTTGTGAACAAGGGTGGATTTCCCCTTTTTCCCCTGTTCACAAGAGCACTTAATAGATTTGTTTATTTTTATTTAAAAGATTTATATACTGCTTTTCTAAAATTCAAAGCAGTGTACAACAAACGTATAAAACAAAACAACTAATACATAATTAAAAACCCATTAAAACAATCCACAATTAAAATGGCTGTATCTTAAAATTAAAAAGGTTGCCCACAATTAAAATTAAGATGGGCAAGCCCGATCCTGCCTAAGATGTGGCAGCCAGCCTAAAGGGCTGGCCACTGCATCCTAGTCAGGATGTGAGCTGCGCTGGCACAGCTGGGGCTCACCTCAGGGGAAGGGCCCCAATGGGCCTCCTTGGATGCGACCAGCTCTGGAGCTGATGCACGTCTGGGGAGGCCATGTAAGGCCGGTCCATTCCGGGAAGGCAATGGGGATATGGCGGAGTACGCCACCAATATCCCCGCCCCCCTCCTGGGCCCGGCCAACCAATGGCCCCCTCCCCTGTCACCCTGGCCCACCTTCTTGCCGCCCGTTGTGGTCCTTACCTGCATCAGCCAGCGCCGGTCCAGGTAGGTGGTGTAGTAAGCGGTGCCGGCCTCCGCACCGGCGCCACTTACTCGCTGGGTGCCACGAAAGTGCTTTATGGCACTTTCGCAACACCCAGTGCACTGGGAGTTATGTTGAATTGGACTTCCCACCTTCAATCCTATACAGACTTACCTGGGAGTAGGTCCCATTGACCTCAGTGGGACTTGCTTCTGAACAGACATGCATAAGATTGGACTTTAAATGATTCTCAAGCTCAGTGACACCAAAATGTCACCAGCAATAAGAGACACCATTGCATTTGCCCTGATTCTAAATGTGCAGGCGCAAGCTTCGGTTTCTCAACCTGCACATGCACATGCTCAGAATCACCTGACTATATCAGGACTTTTCTCCGGTATCAAAACTGGTATTGAGGCTGAATCATAGCCTAAATTATCACCTGTTTGTACAGTTAGAACCAGTCTCTGCAGAAGAAAGAGCCATAACAAAAAAGAACAAGCAAACATGCGCTTATTAGCAACTTATGTGTGCTTTGAGAGTAGACAAATGCTCGCGCATGTATTCATACACAAATCGGGACTTGTAGGGAAAAATCATTCGCTTTACACCCAACATCTGGTCATGTCACAGTCCAGCAAGCAGCACAGCTGTGTCTTCATTCCGGCTGTTACAGGAACATGTTGCCAATCTTTTAAAGGATATTGAAGAGATTGATTCCTTAGTTCTTCCTTCCCTGAATTACCAGGCTCCCCAATTAACATTAACTCCTCTCTGGGCACAGGCTCATTATCTGAAATGTTACACTTTGGTAATATATATTCCCTGAAAGGGGCCGGCTCTTCTTCCGGGCAGAAGAAGAGGGTGGGGGATGGGGTGGAATTCTAATAGAACCTGAAGTTTTATTTCCCTCTCAATCTGGGCCCTTTAATTTGCAGTTGGTACCTCAAAGAAACCTCTGGAATAAAATTAATTAGCCTCTGGTAATGGGGATTATCACTGTATCAGTGTAATAGAATTTCATCCATACCAATGAGCTGTGGCTTCCCTCCTGCACAGCTGCAGTTGTGATAGCTCTAGCAGTGCTTGAAGGATAAAAGTTATCACTGTTGCTCTGCCATCACAGGGGCCTAGCTGTCGAATTTATTTTCTTCGACAGCCCATGACTGTCAAGTGATCCCCTCAGTTTGAGAACACTCTTGCTTTCCTCATCTTAGAAAATTGCAGCAGGGATACATCTCTCTCTCTCTCTCTCTCTCTCTCTCGCTCTCTCTCTCTCGCTCTCTCTCTGTGTGTGTGTGTGTGTGTGTGTGTGTGTGTGTGTGTGTGTGTAGGGTTGCATCCTTTCCCTTGTTTCCTCCAAATATCACAGGAAGAAAGAAAAAAAGACAGCTCATGCATGGCAAGGAAAAGGAAGCAAAGCAGCACAACCATCAGCTTTGTGGTGACATTTCCTGCCATGCTCATCATCTTTAGCCATTCACAGCGGAATGTGGAAATGGTGTTTCTTTCTCTCTTACAATGTGTCTATGGCCTTGGAGTGTTGCAGAGTCAGCGTCAAGGCAGTCATGGTTCTGGCAGCTGTTTTGGCTGGCAGTATCATTCATGCCCTGTGTGGAGGAAGCTCAGGAAACATTTGGAACAACTCCGTATCATTGTTCAGCAGCACAAAATTGGCTCCAGGTCAGAGAATCTAAGATACTGATTTCTGTTGATCTCAGGCTCCCTCTGCTACATACGGTACTTTTTTTGCAAACGTGCAGCACTTCCATTATTAGCACCGTCCTTGTTTCGGCTGTTTGTAGGGGGACAAAGACCTTGTCAGAAGCAAGCGTGCCTCCCAGTTGCACTCTGTCCCTGAGAATCCACATAATGGCAAAGTCAGGAGAGGTCAAAGAAAGGCATGCCTTTATCTGGCAAGATCACTTGCCTTCAGCAACAATGGGAGAAGAACAAAGGGAAATGATTTCTCCTGGGCATTGGAGAATAGTGATGGGTTGGTAAGAGCCAAATGGTGGCACCACCAGTGCAACCCACTTTAAATATGGGCATGGACTGCTTATGGACTTCAGCCCACCACTTGAAGAAGACCAGTAGTGGACAGAGTGTCGGATTTGAATTGGGAAGGCCCATCACTTGGGCATGGTGCTCACTGGTTGGCCCTGACTATGCCTCAGGCTAAGGTACCCTCACAGGTTTATGGCAAGGAGAAAACATGTGTGTTTGGAGTGCGGGAGGGGGAAGGACCATGTGTGCTGCCCCATACTCCTTGGTAAAATAATGGGATAAAACTAAATACTACAATATCCCCCCCTCTCTCTCTTGCCTATTAGTAGAGAGGCAGTCCAAAATGGTGTTTTCAAAAAGCAGATTTCAGTGTTTTCCAAAATAAAATAGCTGAAAGTGGTGTAACGTGTTTTTATTCCATTTTAATGAATTCTAATCGCTTTAATCATCGCTTTAAAAGTGTACTATGGTAGGTAGGAGATTGAGGTGGTATAGTGTCAGCAGATGCAGCCACAGCCATTACCAATACAGTACAGAGGTGCTATTTTTTCACAGATTGGGGTGGTGGTGCAGAAAGCGGTGTTTTTTCTTTTGTTATTAGCGAAAAAGATTGCCCCTACCTATTAGGGCTCTGTTTTTCAGTTCAACTCCTGCCTTATAGAAGGCTTTCTGGGAAGTGGACCCTGCCATGACTTCTGGATTGTGAATGTTGACTTGGGCTATGTTGTGTTGGCACAACTGTGTTGTTCCTCTTGGTGCTTAACTGAGGCCTGCTTATCTGTCAGGCACCTGCATGGCTCTATATTTTGTTAACCACTGCATTTATGCTAGAAACAGCATAGAATTATAAGAGATAGGAAAAGAACATGCTTGGCTCTGCCTAAAGATGGAGCATGTATGTAATCCATGTCCCCCCGCCCTTATATACAGTATTACTAACCAGATGCCTAACAAATAGTGACAATATGTGTGGAACTATAGCTATAAAGAGAGAGGCCCCTTTATAGCCCTCCTCTTTGGTGATATTGAGGGCAAGGACTAGCCCCAGTTTCTCTTTCCTGTTCTTACTGGACTTTGCTTTGCCTTTCCTTTTCTTTGCCACCTGCTTTCTCTAGGGTTGTCTCTTTTTTTCTGGCAAAGCTCCTGCGCCTTTGAAACCCTGCATGACAGGCAGAAGTGTAGCAGCTGTAACTCCTCCTCCCTGCTCCCGCATGTTTTTTTTTTCCCCAGGCAAAAGCTACAGATGTTACAAAGAGGGTAGAGGAAGGAAGAACTGGACTAGTTACTGATGTCATAGCAGCACAGAAATGCAAATACAAAACACAGGGGGAGGATTGATCTACGGGGCTGTTGGTGTCACAATAGCCCTTACCTTTGTATTGAGAGAGCCTTTGCCTTATTACAAGACTTCTCAAGCTTTATGTTCCTGTGATCCCCCCTCCCTACATTACAGCTGTTGACTTCATTAGGATTAGGTACCCCGAAAGAAGACAGATAAAACACACTTACCTTTGCATATTATTTGACAAAAAACATTTATCAAATTCAAAACTGTTTCGATGTTGCTATTTAAAACACAATATATTTGTGACAAAACACTTCATTAGAAATGTCATTACCCCATACTATTCAAAATGTTCACAAAAAAATATTATCCAATACAAAACTAACTGCCAATAGGTTTTAATGAGATGGGTGGTGGGCCGTGCTTCTGCGTAAGTTTTCAAACCTGGGCTTTATTTTCAAAACTGCCACTCGAATTTCATGCTCCACAGTGATTTTGAATCTGTGTTTGCTTTTTATGGCCATAACTGCTGAAAGTCCTGCTTCACATAAATAAGAACTTGCAAAAGGAACGAGTACCATATTCTCATAGCTTTGTCACATAAGTCTTCCTACTTGGCTTGAATGCTAAGTCAGAACTCAAGGAAAGGCATTGTTGGAAGTTTGATTTTCACAGCGCAATCCAACGGAAGGATCCGGCCAGCAGCCCAGGGCTGCCCGCTGGATCCTGAGCACCAGCAGCCAGGCTGCCGCAGGGCCAGAGGTCTACTCGGAGAAGGGGATGCTCGTCCCTTTCCCCGAGTGTAAATGCAGGCCGGCCCAAGCGGCCTCCTCAGATTTTAACTAGCAAAATTGCTGACGGAAGTCAGAGGAGGCCGTGTAACGGCCTACCACCCGGCGGGGACCGGGATACAGCCAAGGCATCCCCCGCCCCCTCCTGGGCCGGCTGAGCTAATGGCCCCCCTCTCTCACCCGCGCCTGCTGGATTCTTACCTGGTTCCTCCGGCGGCCGCTTGGGAGCTCCGTCAATGGAGCAAGGGAGGCCGGCCTCTGCGCCGGTCTTCCCTGCTCCAGAGTAGTTGCAAATGTGCTTTACGACACGTTTGCGACTACTGCCGGCCAAATCCAAAGAGAGGATTGCGTAGTCAGAGAGATATCAGAAGATACCGTATTGTCCCGAGTATAAGATGCACCTGATTATAAGACGCACCCTTAAAGTTTGGTGCTATTAAAAAAAATTAATTAAATCACTGGCATTAAATTGCAACAGCCTGATTATAAGACGCACCCCTAGTTAAAAAACTTAAATTAGAAGAAAAAAGTGAGTCTTATACTCAGACCAATACGGTATATCAGTGAATTGCTCCTCTTTGGTAATATTGAGAATATCGCCTTTGATTTTAACAGTGAAAGGGTTCCTAATCCAGTTATAATTTGTCATATCCAGCTCAAGAAAGTACTGGTAGTTCTCAAAGTGTGACTTCAGGGAAGCAAGGTAATGCAAGATACAATTTTTCACATCTCCACTAATTTCTAATTTATGTTAACGCTTTCAGTAAACAATGTCACACTATCACAGGACTGACACTCACTGTCAGCCCGATCCTGCCTAAGATGCGGTGGTCGGCCTAAAGGGCCTTCATCCTACTCGGGATGCAGGATGCGCCGGCACTCACATCAGGGCTCACATCAGTATGGGCTCACATCAGGGGAAGGGAACATTTGTCTTTTTCCCCTGGTGTAAGTGCCGGTGGCCCTAATGGGCCTTCTTGGATGCGCGCCAGCTCTTTAGCTGGCGCATGTCTGGGGAGGCCATGTAAGGCCGGCCCGGCCTGGGAAGGTGCATTGGATATCGGTGCAACCCAGCAGGTATCAGTGCAACCCTCCCAGGCCGGCCCGGCTAATGGCCCCCTCCCTCGTCACTCTGGTCTGTCCTCCCCACTCCCCTGCACCGATCCGACTCCCCTGCACCAATCCACGCAGCACTCATCTGGGTCTGCCAGCGCAGGTCCAGGTAGATGGCGGAGTGAGCGGAGAAATATAACAAAACAAAGATTCCTAATTGACTATCCTAATTCCTAATTAACTATCTCTCACCTGTAGAATATAAGTGTGGACCTTCTGTAGTACCACCAGCATCACTGCCAGTATCTCATGAGAGGGCGGACAGACAAACTCTGATAGACCTTAGCAACAGGATTATATATGTGAGAGGCTATCTTGTCACCTTGTCCTAGTCAATCTAGCCTGGATTCCCCGAACCTTTCAGAACAATTATGTCACTGACTGATGCAAACTCACTCATCCCTTCCCAACTGGAAAATCTCAGCTGTAGTCAATTTTCTAGTTAGCACTCAATTTCTTCTCCAACCTTGAAAGAAAAAAGGCAGATAACATATAGGTGGCCATCCTGGTAATCTTGCAAGTTGCAGATAAGCCCTTTCTCCTAGTGCAGCATAGGACAGCAATTTTTCAACTGCTCAAATGGTTGCTGGCCTGTCCAAATGGAATTCAACACAAAGATGGATTTCTAGCTTTCTTGACCTGTCTCTTTTCCAGGAAGATCGGTACAAGGGTTCAACACCTTCTACCAAGCTTTAGAGTACACACACTGGTGAGAACAAAACTTTAAAATAAGACACTTAACGCTTAAAAGTTACATGAGCCAGCGGGTGGCGCAGTGGGTTAAACCACTGAACCATGAGCTGACGATCGAAAGGTCGGCAGTTCAATTCCATGCGATGGCTCCTGCCAACCTAGCAGTTCGAAAGCAAGAAATTGCAAGTAGATTAATAGGTACCGCGTCAGCGGGACGGTAACAGCGTTCCATGTGCCTTGGTGTTGAGTCATGCTGGCCACATGACCACGGAGGCGTCTTCGGACAACGCTGACTCTTCGGCTTTGAAACGGAGATGAGCACCGCTCCCTAGAGTCGGACACGACTGGACTTAATTGTCAAGGGATACCTTTACCTTTACCTTAACCCCCACCAATACACCTTAATACCTACTAGCTGCCAACTAAATAACAAACAAACAGAGGTAAACTGTACTGTATTCAGTAGCAGCAAAACTGACAAGGGCTTATACTATAGACTTAACACAATAAAGAAGAAAGGGAAAGAAACCCCCCCCCCCAGAATGACATAATAGAGCAATTTCAGATTATTGCCCCAGCAGTTGACAACTTAAACCTTCTTCATTTCCTCCGCCGCATCGCTACGTGGGTAGTTAGGGAGAACTGGGCTGTCTGTTTAGTTAAAGCCCAAACCACCCCCAAGCATTATTTCTCAATCACAACATAGTTAACTTCTCTAGGCAAAAGCTTACAATAGATGTCTATCTGACATAAACCATTGAGAGACTTTGCTATGTAAACTGCTTTGTGAACTACGTTTTGTTGAAAAGCAGTATGTACAATTTTAATAAATAATAAATTCACAGTTTCAAACTAGGAAGCATGTCTATTCTTCCCATTTCCCTCTCCCCCAATTCAATTTTTTTTCATAAATCATTTTAGCTTGTCACTGAGCTGAAAGCTGTCGCTTTCCCCACCTTGAAGTAATGCATGAAGACCACTCAGCTTCTCAGCTTCAATACCCCAACTTCATGATGAAATTGCTGTCAATAAACATGTGACCCTGTCAGAGGTGAAACTAGGGCGGAGCAAGCGGAGCACCGGATCCGGGCGCCATCTCCCGAAGGGCGCCCCACCCGCGCCCCGCCCACAAGTCAGACTAGGAGACTCGAGTCTCCGAGTCCAAGTTGACTCAAGTCCGACCGGCCCCCTCAATCGGGAGAGCCGGCTCGGGGACGTCTTCCCCGGCCGGCTGCCCGGGGCCTTCTAAGGAAGGCCCGCAGCGAGAACAGTATTTATACCATTCTTTTTGCGCATGCTCAGACTGTTACTGAGGGAAAAAGGCTGCCCTTTTCCCCTCAGTAACAGTCTGAGCATGCGCAAAAAGAACGGTATAAATACCGTTCTCGCAGCGGGCCTTCCTTAGAAGGCCCCGGGCAGCCAGCCGGGGAAGACGTCCCCGAGCCGGCTCTCCCGATTGAGGGGGGGTGGGTGCCCCCCGGAGCGCGCCGCCCCCTCTGGAGTGCGCCACCCCCCCTCTGGAGTGCACCCCCCCCTCTGGAGCGCGCCGCCCCCCCTCCGGAGCGTGCCGCAGCCTGTTGGCCGCGACGATATTTTATTATAGGGGCGGGCACCAACCCCCTTGCTCCGGGCACCAACGTAGGCGGTTACGCCTCTGCACCCTGTCATGATTCATTAAGTCCTGGTACAGTGCAGTCCTCATGAACTCAGGTTAAAATATTTCCTCGAGACAGCCACTTTGATCCACACCTTGCAGAAACATCCTTGCCTTTAAAAGTCTAATTAATTTAACAATGAATATAGCAGTTCATAGAATTTCCTCCAATTTTGGCCTCAAATCTTTGGAAGTGAGAGAAGCTTGCCTATATGATGAATGCAGTATGTCCATGCAGCATCAGGAGATCTTTGACAAATGAAAACTTGAAGTCCTCCATGATGGCCTGACATAGAGCAAGTACCGTCTGTACGCACTCCCACACAATTCACTCAGGTAACAATGTTTTCTTTTTAGTTCTTCAGAGCTTTACGCTCCCCTTCCAAGGTGCTCGCGACTCCCTTAGGGGTCGTGAGCCACACTTTGAGAACCCCTTGCCTTACTACACCTTCTAATTGAATGGGGCATGTGGAGGATGTCTCTCAAGGCAATCTATTACCTTCCTCTCCCCCTCACCCTTCTGGCAGTACATGTCCCGCCTTCATTAATGAGGTGGTTCAGGTGGAGGAGGGGGTAGGCAAATCCGCATACAGATATCTGACATTTATTATGGAAAGAAGTTATGCAGTGAAGTGGTTTGGCATTGTATATGCTTCAAGGTGCAAGGTGCAAGGTGCTGCACCAACATTATTCAGTATAGTCTGCCCCAGCTTAGAAGATGAATGTTGAAAGATCTCAAATTGACTCCGAAATGGGGTAACTAATGAGTGCAACCGATGCTGCATGGAAGGGGAATGTTTCACCTCCTTTCTGTCTCTTACAGAACCTTTGCAAAGAATGTATCTGTCCATGGATTATTTTAAACTCTCTTTGGGCGCAATCCAGCTTACCTTATGGGCGATGGACCTAGCGATCCACCGCCCGGAATAGCGCAAAGTAGTAGCAAACGTGCCGTAAAGCACGTTTGCGGACTACTTTAGAGCAGGGCAGGCCGGCGCAAGGTAAGTGTGGATCCGGCAGGCGGGTGGGTCTCTCAGCGGACGGGGGAGGGATGGCGGAGCCGGGAGGGCAGCCATAGTTATACGGCCGCCTCTGATTTACGCCAGCAAAATAGCTGGTGGAAACCCGAGGAGGCTTATCGGCCCCAGCCGCCGTTACACTTGGGGACAAGCGTCCCCTTCCTCGAGTAGACTTTCCACTGCAGGCTGCCTGCTGCAGGCAGCCCGCGGCGGAGCGCTGGATCGGGCGGACGGCCTTGGCCGGTCGCCCAATCTTTAAGTAGGATTGGGCTGCCCGTGTGTGTGTGTGCTGGTAACGGAAATGAGCCTGGCTCCTTGGAAGTTTGGGTTTTTTAAAAACTTTTTTCCCTACTACAATATCTTAATCATAGAGTTGTTTTGTTTGGACTGTTTTTTTTCCACCACCATTCATTTCTGTACATTAATCTCTGAAGATTCCAAGTGCTCACAAGCTGCAATGTGAATCACGCTAATTAAGATGAATTGCTAGGATGCTTTGACAAGCCCCAGGAAATACATTTTGTTGCATATTACAAAAGCAAAACTTAAACCTGCTTCTGAAATGCTTATTAGCAAGCATTGGCTAGTTCATGTTCATTTTCTGAATCTTCTGCATCCGTTCTGTGACTCATGCATGCAGCCGAGTTATGAGATTAGAACCATCCTGCAGGACGTGTTTTAGAACAGACACACTCTTGTTTTGATACACTCTGAGATTCATGGAAATTGGAGGTGAGAAGTCTGGAGGCATCCCTTCCTTGGTTCATTATGGTGCAGTTATACCAGAGATTAGTAGTTACTCCATGTCCAGGGTTGGACTTATCCGACCCAGGCCTGCCTGGCGAGCACAGGGTCGAGTACAGACTGGGAGGGCCTGGAAAGGTTTCAGCGGGGCAGAGCATGGGCTATTGGCTGGTTGAGCAGAGTGCACCTACCCATGTGGCAAGTATCTTCAGGAGCCATCCCCTGAAAGAGGAGGCATAGGACCCAGAGGATGACCAGGCAGGAGGGTGGAACCAGGAAGGGGGGGAGGGACCAGCCAAGGCCAGGAGAATTTAAGGAGTGGGCCAGGGATGAGAAGGGGCTGGCTGAGGACTGGGGGCTACATGGAAGAGAGATGCCAGAGAATGAAGAAGGGATTAGATTTGGTTGACCTCAGCAGGCTTTCTGAAGCAGGCATATTTCTAAAGATGTCTGCAACAACTACAGTACTACTACAACTACTAATTACTCTATAGATTATAATTCTGTATGTCATTCTGACCTATGGTGATTTGTGTCCATAAAACAGTAAAGTAGATTTGCCATTCGTGCAAATAGTGCTGACTCCCTATCATTGAATGCCTAACAGCTTGTGAGAATTTTAAAGTTTTAAAGTCACAAGGTCTGGTTTTCACTAATTCTTCAGTATAGCAGGTGCTCTGTGCTGCTGCTAGGACTACAGTATCCCTCTCTACAGTAAGTGTACTCCTCTCATGTTGAATGTTCCGTGACAGAACTGATTGCAGTTCCTGATCTTTTACTGGGCTATCTTCTGTTGGAAGGCAGGGATCTTGGTTTGCATGAGTCTGAAGGTTTGGACTTGCTTTTGCCATCTGTGTATGCAGGATGCATGTATTTTCAGTACTGTGTACTGTACAATACTGTACACACCATTTCTCCTGTACACCTTTGCCCAACCCAGGGCCTCTGAGAGGGGGGTTAAGGGGGTAATTTGTACCCAGGCCCAGGGCAAAAAATGGGTCAAAAAGGGGGGCCTGGAGCAAAAAAAGGGGCCCCAGGAGCCAAATTCATATGTAGGGAAGGGGCCCCCCCGGATAAAAATTCAAAGAGGCCTCGGCTCGACCCTCTTTCTTTGTACCCCCTGGATAAAATTCCTCTGAATGACCCTGGCCAACCGTAGGGTGCCCAGATTCGATAAGGTACAGGGTGCCTATATCTTTAACCATTGGAATTTGGGCAGCCTGAGCTCATCATGGAAGAGTGCAACAAGCTACACCTGCCCAAATTCCCTCTTCTTACAATGGTTAAAGGCATAGGCCATCACCTGTCCCTTACATAGGCTACACCTGCCCTTGAGTGGCAGTCAAGGTTGCCCTGTCAGTTGACGTGTGGTGAGGCAGGAGCGTCACTGGACACGCGTCACCCGGGAGCAGGGGGGGAGACGTGCGTCACCCCCCGCCCCGGGCGGCGCCCTGCGACGCTCTTCCGGGGCCTCAGCTCGACCCTCTTTCTCCGGCGTCCGGGGCCTTCTGAGAAGGCCCACAGCGTCTCTGCGCTATTTATTCTTTTTTTGCGCACGCGCAGAACATTTCTGAGGCAAGGGCTGCCCGTTTGCATTCTGCGCATGCGTGAAAAAGAATAAATAGTGCGGCGACGCTGTGGGCCTTCTCAGAAGGCCGAAGGCCCTGGACGCCGCCGGTCGTGGCAGGTGCTCCGAGGCTTTCTCTGGCTCCAAGGCCAGGAGAAGGCCTAGGAGCGCCCACCTGCATCACCCGTCCAGAGGCTCCGAGCCCGGGAGAAGGTCTTGGGATGCTCGAGGCCTTCTCCCGGGGGCTCGGAGCCTCCGGATGGTGATGCGGGCACGCGCGCGGGGGGCTTGGAGCCTCCGGGGCGGGCGCATGCATCACCCTTATGGCGCACAACACCCCCCGGCGGCCCGCCCTGCGCTCTTTGCTCCAGCGACGCCACTGTGAGGCGAACGCCAAAAAGAGAGCTGGACTGTGAAAGCAACATCTAGATTAATGAAGGGTTCTATGGAAGATTAGAACGTTATTGCATTGTAAAAACCCCTTGGGGTTTAGAAAGCCTGCCCATGTACACTGCCTTGAATTAAAGTCGGAGGAGAAATCCAATGACCAAGAAAGGTGGTATATAAATACTGTTTGTTTGTTTTATTTATTTATTTATATAGTGAGGACATGAATGTTTCTCTAGTAAATAAGCATTCCTGAATGAGGCACAGGCAAGTCCTGTCATTTCCAAGGAAAACTTGTTAAATATATTCTCACTGCAGACTAACAACAAAAGTAGCCTGTGTATATTTTAGCTCTGTTCTAAGATAGGAAATGAGAAACAAAAACTATATCAACGTAAGAAGGGGGTGAGGAAAATATTTACAATTTGGGATTACCAGCACTAGAATAAAAGGAAATAAAACTATCTAAAGAATGGTTCTGAGGACGTACTTAATCAGAGGCTATAATTTTGTCCTCCCAAAGGGAGACTGCAGCTCAAGTTGTGTGTTCCCTTATTCACTTACTTGTTCTTGTGCTTCCTTTTTTATTTCTTTTTAATTCTATACCAGTGTATACAGCAGGGGTGGCCAAACTTGCTTAATGCAAGAGCCAGCCACATATGATAAACGTCAGGTGTTTGAGAGTGTATTCAGGTGTATTTCAGAAGCATTTAAATTCTTAAGTATATTTACTCACCATGAACTTACGTTTTAATCCAGTGGACTCTCAGTTTATACCTGGTAAATAATTATAAAGCTTGACAATTTCTTATTTAGCTTTTATATTAATTGTGAGTCAAAAAGGAGCTCAGCCAACATTTTTCTGAGAGCCGCACATTATATGTCAAAGAGCCGTATGTGGCTCAGGAGCTGCAGTTTGACCGCCCCTGGTATACAGTATACTGTATACCTGCCCACTAAAGATTTCACTTCATGCATCTGATAAAATGGACTGTAGTCCACAAAAGCTTTGCTGAAATAAACTGGTTCATCTTTAAGGTGCCCCAAGATTCCTTGTTGTTTTTGCTGCGACAGAGTAACACAACAACCCTTCTTGAACTTGTGGTGTTAGTCACAGTCACACTCAGACTCTTCCCTATGTCTCTTTGTCCAAAATGAGAAGAGAGATGCCCATCAATTATTATCAGAAGGAAGTTAATAGATGCTGAGATTTCTTGCATAAAAGCACAGCTTTCTTTCTTTCTTTCTTTCTTTCTTTCATGAATGAAAAAAAAAAAGAAATGCTACCCAGCAATATAAATTAAGCAATCAGTACCTTCTTCCTCAGCATACTGACATTATTCATTCTGCAACCTACAGGCAGCAATTATAATCTCACCCTATTCAAAGGTATAGCAGAGCGGTTACAACCTGAAATGGCCTGAATGACAACTGTCCTCCCTTGAATTGTTTACAGTGAAAGGTAACAAACATGCAGACTATAAAAATCAAATCACTTACTGCTGTGGGGGGTACTTTGTGGGTCAACTCCCTGTGGGGGGTACATCATAGCTAAATGCATGCAGACACTCTTCTGTGGTTAGAAAAGGAATCATGCAATGTTTATTTGGTCATTCATTCTGGATATAAGCATCCAATATTTAGGATATCTGTCATGTGCTCCAGACCTTTTAGTGCACCACAGAGTTTCTCAGCATGCCAGCTAAATTCCTAAGTTTCTCACATGGAATTGCCAGCTAAATTCCTTCCCCAAGAAACTGTCATTAAAAATTTGTCAGATTGAATTCATATATCAAGCATTAGGTTGTCGTCTCAAATTTAGGCTGGAATATTCTGAAAAAGTACCAAACTAGTTCATGGTTCCTGGCCCAAAGAGACAACTGGAGATCTGCCCTAAGTACATTTTCATTGTAATTACTGAAAGTCCCACTGCATTTTCATGGGGCTGATGCCCAACTAAGGCTGCAATTCTACACACACTTTCTTGGGAGTAAGCGCCACTTACCCACAGTGGGGCATACTTCTGACTAGACATGCATAGGACTGCACTTCTAAGGCCATTTCTTCTGCTATGTAAACCACTTTGTGAACTCTTTGTTTCGTTTTGTTGAAAAAAACAGTGTATAAACATTCTTATTAATGTGGTATCAGATTGCAGATGAGATTCTACTCCTGGTATCTAGTCTTTATTGCCTTACCCTGTGTGTGTGTGTGTGTGTGTGTGTGTGTGTGTGTGTGTGTGTGTGTGCGCACCGTATTGTCCCGAGTATAAGACGCACCTGATTATAAGTCGCACCCTTAAAGTTTGGTGCTAGTTTTTAAAAAATACATTTTTAATTTTTTTAACTTAAAGAAAATATACACATTAGTAGAACAATAAAACAGTACAGCTTTAGTACAGTTACACCCTGTCCCTTATTGAATAAGTAGTCCCTAGTTATCCTTCCCAGATCCAAAGGGTGACAGAGTGCCTACATTTAACCTTTGGAATTTGGGCAGGTGCAGCTTGTTGCACCCTTCCATGATGATGAGCTGCACCTGCCCAAATTTCAATGGTTAACAGCACAATCCTATGCATGTCTACTCAGAAGTAAGTCCCATTGCATTCAATGGGGCTTACTCCCAGGAAAGTGTGCATAGGATTGTAGCCTAAAGGTAGGCACTCTGTCCCCCCTTGGATATGGTAAGCCTATGCAGGAGCTCTTGCTCTCAACTTTCAAACTGCACTCTCAACTTTTAAACTGCAAGATCAATAAATATCTTAGTTTCCACAGAGTCCTGGGGCTGGAGCGTAAGGGTTAATTTTTTCAAATGCTTCCATCCTGAGGCTAGAGGCTGCTAGAGAGATCATTGGCCATTTAGCAAGTGATTTAAAAAAGCCCCATTTTACCTTTGAAAGAGGCAGAAAACACTAGGCTTTGATTGTAAGTCACACCCTACTTGAAATTCTTGCCTTACTCTGTGTGTGTGTGTGTGTGTGTGTGTGTGTGTGTGTGTGTGCGCGCGCGTGCGCGCGCATCTTACACTGATGTAAGATGGTATATAACCATCTGATGTATAGATGGTATATAACCCCAAGCAAATTAGCAAAAATGTATGAGAAGGTGACGAATAGATGTTGGAAATGTAAAAAGCAAGAAGGAACTTTTTACCATATTTGGTGGATATACCCCCAAGCAAAGAAGTATTGGACTCAGATTCATAATCAGATTGAGTTGATTTTAAAGATTAAGGTTCAAATGAAACCGGAAACCTTTTTGTTGGGTATGAGGGATGATCATGTAGGCGAAAAATTTCAAACTTTGTTCTTGTATATGATAGCTGCGGCAAGAATTTTATATGCACAACATTGGAAGAATTCGGAGATACCTTCGCTGGAAGATTTGTGGCTGAAAGTTTTGGACTATGCTGAAATGGATAAACTTACAATTTTAATTAAGGAAAAGTCAGTTAACCTTTTCGTGAATAACTGGAAACCATTTATCGATTTTTTTAAGAGAGAGAGAGAAGAACGATGTGCTGATATGCGGATTTAATGAATAGAACGTGGGTGTTATTTTGGCTTAGTTGGATATTATATGTAGAAAATAGTGAATAGTATGCTAGTAGGATGTATTGCTTCATGTTTGCTATAACTTTATGAAATATGTATTATTTTTGTTTTAATATATCAATAAAATATAAATATATACAGGAAAAAGGGAGACACGTGGGAACTGAGGGAAGAGCCACTTCATTCTCCCACCAAACTCACTCTGGGGCATAAACCGTGGAAGTGGAATGACGAGCAGAGTCGCCTGCACTCTTTGTTGTTTCTCTCTGTGTTTTTTTTTGGGGGGGGGGCTGGGGCAGGGGAGGCAGCATTCTTCACCTCCAAGCATAAACCAGAGCCTCTTTCTTGGCCATCGGGACTGTGGAGAACAACAGAGTGAAGCAGTAAGGTCCAAAGTGGTAGACCCACAAAATGCGGAGAAAGGAGTCACAGCATTTTTTCTTGTGTTTGGATGAATGAGAACCAGACTACATGATGAGAAGCCTCACCTGATGCATCTGTTGCTAGAGTGCACCGCATCTTACTGCAGATGGGAAAATGAATGTCTCACCTATCCACCCCAGATCCCTGCATATCCACAAGTAGCATGCCAAGGAAGAGAGTTCAGCTAGTCTAGTCTTCTCCCAAGAAGGATATTCCTGCCCTAGCAGGAATTAAGTCTAAAGTGGTACAGCAGTCCAGCAACAGATATCTTGGATGTTGATCCTGTGTGTCACCTTTCAGTTTCCAAGTTTGAACATCTTTGGTGCAATTCGCGTTCCTTTACTTTCCGTTTTTTTGCTGCAATATTTTATATGTCACATCACAGTGCTGAAAGAGGGTGGAAGAGATTGTTTTATCAGTTCCTTGGAGCGATGTTATTGTTTGCCTGCTAACCTGGAGCTGAATGACAACTTGTATCTTGTATCTCACATTAAGGCTCCCATTACTCTTTCGTGACACTTTACACAAATGCTGTTCTTGCATTTGATTTAATATCTTCCACTGCCAGTATTGCTAGCTCTGTATCTTTCCAATACATTTTGCTAACATTTGGCTGCTATTAACCTCACTACAGAATGGAGTGATAATCCCACACACCATTGTTAAGCAGGGGATACCTACCTGTTCCTGTAACTCAAGAATTCTATGTATCTTGGAAGAAGGATTGATAAATGGTTTCAAAGTCAGGAGTCCGACACTGCAGGCATGCTGTCAGTATCACAGCGGTGAAGGGGAGACTGGGTAAAGGGCTGAGGCTATGCAGAAGAGAGCATAAGGTGTTGGTCCAACAATGGTCAGGAAACTACTGAGCTCTGAAATACTGTTGTAGGAAGGAGTGGCTTCCACTCCACCTACCTGCCTGAGAAAGGAGAACTCCCTGTTACAGCAGCATCACTGAACCATGCACTTGGACGAGGATTATACAGGTACATCTCTCGGGTAACGTAGGATCATGAAGGCAAGATACTGGGGACAGTGTCGAGGGTCTGGAGATGAGTCACAGACCTTTGAGGAAACAAGCATGGAGACTACTGGTGATAGATGGAACAGAGTTTCTGGAGATGTTTCTGTTTCCTTTGTAGTGGAGGAACCCACAGAAGTATGGTGCCTGAGATGGCCTGGGAAGAGGTGTCAACAGTCTCAGTGACTGTGATTGTAGTGGGATGGTGGTTCTCTTCTACCTCCTTGCTTCACATGCCCACGCCCAAGACTATCAGGTACCAAAGGTGTGTACATTCCGATTTGTATAATTATTACAAAGACTGGGGAGCCGTTCTGAGCTTGGTTACAGCAGCACCATGTTTTGAGCAGCAGAAGAAAAGATCTAGCAGTGAGTCAGCCACATTCCTGATTCAGAGGCCTCTTGGATGAAAGAGGGGGCAAGATCCCTGCAGGGATCAACTGGAAGGTTGAGAAACTTTGCCAAATTGCAACTGATACTTTTAAAATATCAAACCATGCAGAATATTACTTTTCAGACATAATGTTATTTTATTATTATCATCATCAGAATATCCCCTCAATGAGGATGGTGACAGCAGCAATAAAACATACTAATAGTGAGAGTCTATGAGTATATGGTGACTTTTTACAGAATGAAGAAGGGATTCGATTTGGTTGGCCTCAGTAGCCTTTTTGAAGCAGGCATATTTCTAAAGACGTCTGCAACAACGACAGTACTACTACTACTAATTACTCTCTATAGATTATAATTCTGTATAAATGTCATTCTGACCTATGGTGGTGATTTATTATGTCCATAAACAGTAAAGTCTGGATTGTATTTGAGTTTTTGTGCTTTGTTTTTTTTCTATCCCTATAATTAAGAGACCTTCATTGCCCTCTGCAATATTACAATTAACTCTCTTCTTGCAACACAGTTTTCTTCCAAGTGGCTGGGCTGTTTGGCTGATTCAGTGCCAAGATCATATCATGTGTACAGGAAATGAAACCATCCACATTGTTAGTCCAGCCAGTCTACATACCGGTAATAAGAACATAAGAAGAGCCTTGCTGGATCAGGCCAAAGGCCCATCTAGTCCAGCTTCTTGTATCTCACAGTGGCCCCACCAGATGCCTCCGAGAGCACACAGTCAACAAGAAAACCTGTTTCCTGTTGTCACTCCCTTGTACCAGTCACAGAGAAAACCTACTTCTGGCAGACCTTGGCCTCCATGAAACCTTCCTTGCTTTTAACGAACAGTAAGCTAAGTGCTGAAACAGGCTTCTATGTGCAGATCCACTGCAGTGAGTGAGTGTACAGTTGAATGCTGTTCAGGGGGAGCGTCTGCACCCAGTAGTTCATGAATACACCCAGCACCTATTTGGATCTGTCTGTGTAGTAACCTTCCTGAGGACTGGAGACACACAACCAACTGTTGTTCTCATGGCTTCCCTGGCTGGATTAGCATGACAAGATGAAACTGTGAAGATCCATGTTCCACTCCATTCATAACCAGTCATTCTTTCATGGACTGGATTTCCATGTGGATTCAAGCCATGTTTGAGGAAAAACCGCTCTATATCAAATTGTACTGATGAAAGAGCTGCTTCATTAAAAATGCTGTGTCCAACAAGATGGAATGTGTCAATAATATTTCAGGTCCTTATAGAAAGTCTCTCATTAGGAACAAAAGTGAAGAGGACTTCAGTTTCCCAAGGACTAAAAATAGGGTAGCAGATCATAATGATGGAAAAGTTAGGGCTGATCTGGGGACAGGGTAAGGTTAAAAGCAGAAAGGGAATTACTGTATATTCCACAAGCCAAGCTGGCATTCTGCATGTAATGTTTCCCCCTACAGAAGAGTGTGCATTCACCTTGGAATGTGTTGGGTAGCTTGCTTTTACAAGAATGTGATATATTGGAAAGTTGTTTTTGAGAAATTGAGACATTTTAACCATCAAGGCATTTGCCTTCAACTTCCTGCATAGGTTTGTCAGTGAGACTAGTGCTCCAAAAGCTGTTTCTTATTCATTTGACTTGCAGTGTATGGTATGGTGTACAAGAATTGGAATGATATAATGGTATAAAAGTTGGAGCAGCAGAAGGGACTGCGGAGAACCCAGGTTGTATCACAAATTCAGTGTCTAGTCTTTGAATCATATATCTGCTTACAGGAGAGTGACCTGTTGGCATAAGGGGCATAATGCGGTCCCTCTGACCCCTGTGAGCTCATCCCATTGGAGGAGGTCTGCATCATAGGGGTTGGTTGTGACGTTACTGTGGTTGAGATGGCCAGCTAGGGGCTGAATGGGGCAGAAAGCAGGCTCAAGGTCAGCTTGACACTATAATATTTATTGGTGTAGAACGAAACCCTTCAGTTTCCAGTCCTTCAGGTTGGTTCAGCTCCCCCATGCCTCCTTCCTCACACTGACCCTTGCTGACCCCCATGAAGTCATTCTAGCTGACCCACCCTGTGTCCCTCAATACTTTCCGGCCACCTCCATTCAGAGGGTGTAAGCAGGGACAGCCAGTCTCTAAGGGCCGTTTGGGCTGGGAACTGTCCCCTTCCTTACAGAATTAAAAATTCTCATACTGCCGGGAAACTCCGTCGTTTAAAACAAATTTTGTTTTTAATAAACAAACTCAACAGATGTTACAGGCTTTGACGTTTCGCCTACAAACATTTGTGGCATCATCAGAAAAAAACAACACACACATTTGTTTTAAATGACGGAGTTTCCCGGCAGTATGAGAATTTTTAATTCTGTAGTCTGGTCACGTCGTGACAATTTACAAAAATGTCCCCTTCCTTTTTGGGCAGGTTGGTTTTGCCTTCACCCTCTTCCTTAGTCCTCTTCCTTAGTCCCTTCACCTTGCCTCCCCCCTCATCTTCTCCCCCCCCCCCCGCCTTCGTCTCTCTTTCATCTCTGATCTCTCTTATTCTATTCTGCTGGAGGCCCCGAACTCTCTGCTTCCCAGGCTCATCCCCTGGACTGTCATCGACTCCCTGCTCCCCCCTCCTCCACCTTCCACTTGTCTTTTCCCCCACTCAGGCCCTCCTGCCTGCTTGGCAGCTCGATCCACATTGTCCTTGTCTTTGCCTCTAGCTCTCTTTCTCCACAGCTTGCCTCTTTCTTTCTGCTGCTTGCTCACCCTGCATCTCCAGCTCTCCACCCTGGTTATTCGTTCCCCTCCCTCTCTTCCATTGTTCATCCTTTCTCAACCAAATCTCTGATTCTCAGCTCCTTCTGACCTCCGCTGTCTCTTTTCTCCCAGCTATCCACCACCCAACTTTGGCCCCTCCCTCGTTTTATCCCTTCCTTCGGCCCCAATCACCCTCTGCTGAATGGCCGACATACTGCCCCAGTATGCTTGCTGCCATGGGGAATGATGTCACTGCCTCATGGCTGAGTTTGCGAGAAAGGGATGCCAGCACCTTCCAGGCTCCAGGCAGGATCGTGAGTGCCACACGTAACGATATGGCCCACTTAATTCATGCATAGCAGCATTAACAGGCTAGGTTGGATTTTTCTAAGGATTCTCTTGTCACAACTTTGAGCCACAGAAGATGCCAAAGAATCTGAAATTATTTCAAAGAATGGGAAGCCTGCAGTGCTTGTCACTTCCTCAAGAACCTTGCCTAGCCATGTTTCATTTTTATTCCGAAAAACACATCAGCGGTTTAAGAGATAGCACAATTTGATGCTAAGCAGCTCCAAATGTGCACCCAACCTGAAGATGTGTTTCCTCCCAAATGTAGTTGTTTGTGTGGCTGCTGGCTTTTGTATGTCTCACAAAGTTCCTGGTCTTGAAGTTGTATAACAACAGTACTTTTTCAGGCTGCATTAGGCACAACCCTTTTGGGGAGGGACATGGCAGAGATGTGCAGCTTTCAGTGATGTGTGCGGAGTCATATGCTCCCAGACATAGCAATCCTGTAGAAAGTTATCCCTGAAGGGCTGCATACTGTCTTCTCAGATTTGCCTGAGCAGCTCACTAGACTAGCAAGATGCAGCAGATTCATCTGTCTGCTTTTGGCTCGCTGTCGTTTCACACAAGGAGCCGGAGGCTGCACTGCATGGAGCTGAATGCCTCCTTAAGTACTTGAGAGATCAATGAGACTTCTGCGTCCAAGGAAATGTGCTCACAACTGTGGGGCTTATGAGTATGCCAATTATTGAGAGTCTTTGCTAGTTATCTGGTGTCGAACTTTGATCTAGAGGGCTATAAGAGAAGGGTTTTCGGAGCAAACGTTTCAGTATTACAGTATTAAGAATCCCTTTCCATCCCTAATATGCTCATGCCTCTGAAAACCTCTGTTTGTTTGATGAGAGTAATTGGAAAAAACAAATGGATCAATTTTCTGGAGCTCATAAAGAACCTGCTGCCTTGTAATGGCAATTGAACTGAACAAAAATGAAGGTTCATCTCTTTTTAATTTAGCTGGTTTGAATTCTCTGGATCCCGATATCAGGGCCACCTTATCAAGGAAATTTTTCCAGGGCACTGGATAACCAAAGGTCCAGGAAGGCATGAGGTTTAAACTGGCAGACACCACTACAGTATGGATACTAAAAGTGCAAAGGCAATTTGGAAAACACCTTTCATGGAGCAGAGTCAGAGAAAAATGGGCAAGGGTTTGCAAATACAAATATTAACTTACTGGTATATTTCAAATGGTCCTTTTTTTACTGCATTTCCAGCTGTTTAAAAAAGAATAAAAAAAAAACCCTCTGGCTATTACCTGTAATTTGCTGTTGGGCACACAGGGAAAAGGTGGACAGGCCTGGGACAGAGAAGCAGAAGCGACAGGTGCCGGGAGGGCGCCCGGGCGCGTGGGGCGGGGCCAACGTCGCGTCGACGCGCCCCCCGACCATTTTGCTCTCATTTTGGAGCCAAACTGGCTCCAGGGAGGGAGGGAGGACCCAGACACGCCGCTGCTCTTCGGGAGAGGGTGAGTTCCCCCGCCCGCATTCTTGCCGCCCGCCCGCGATCGAGCGCCTGGAGCTCCTGCTCCACGCACTCCACCGTGGTTCCGCCGCTGCAGAGAAGGGATCATGGGCAGTGGCACTCTGCTGAATCCTATCCTCCTTCCTGGGCCTGAACGGCATTACAAATCCTCCTAGATTTGCACCGGCCATTTTGCCAGCATATGTCCAAGGAGACCCATTGTGTCAGCTGGGTCATTACTGGGGGTAAAGGGACAAATGTCCCTTTACCCTGAGGCCCCCTGCCTGTGCCGGCCCAATCCTGCATAGGATCTGTCGCAGTGTGTTTTTGCACGCTGCAGCAGTCCTAGACAAGATTTGGGCTGTTAGTTGGTTAACTTCTTTGTATTTTGTGTATCTGATCTATAACTGTGCTTCCTAGACCTGAAAGAGCCAACTGGTCTCAAATATTACTCCAGATTCCAGATCAACACTGGATTTCTCCTTTAACTTTTTTAAGGAGAACTTAATCCTTGGTCCAAAACAACTCCCAAAACACAAAACACAAAGCACTATTTGGATCACTTCTTTCCTGTCACTAACATTCAATAAAACATTGAAATAATTGTACCCTTCTGGTTGGTTTCCATCTTTCGGCTGTCTATTCTTATTCTTCCTTGAAGATCATTTCTTTCATGTGTCCCCAGGCCCCCAGATTTCATGGCCTGTCATTTTTTTAACGTTTCCTCTTCATATCAAACATTTTTTTCCTGATTCTTGCAGATTATGTTTTTCTTTTACAACTTAAATTTATATCTGTTTCCAAGACCTTTTTCTATTCCACTCTGGTTCTTGTTGTTTCTTTTGCATTAGTTTAGCAAGTCAAACTCTGGTAACATCCCCACTCCTTTCAGAGATTAGAAACTTTGGCCCATGTGGTAAAATGCAGGTCCCTTTCTTTCTGGAAGTCACAGCTTGTTCCGCCAGCATTAACTGCATTCCAGCAGTCGAGAAAGACTCTCCGACAGTGCACGGAGATGCACGCTGCCAGAGCACCAGCGGGAAGGCCATAGCCATGCCACGTGTGGCAGTGGCTCCATCAGCACTTGCTGGTGATGGTAAGTGGGGGTGCAGGAGGGCGGAACAGGGGCAGAGGAGGGCGCAATGGGTGGGCAAAGCTAGGCAGGGAGGGGGGTGTAACGGGGGCAAAGAAGTGGTGGGAGGGGATGGAGCTGGTGACAATGGGAGGGGATGGAGCCTATCCCCTCTTTTTTAAACTTCCCTGGCCATCTAATCTCCTTGGACAAGAACCAGCTAAAGAGCTGGAGCAGGTCCAAGGAGACCCATTGCAGAGTGGGAGTCTTATGGAGTGGTAAGAGGAAATAATTCCTCTTTCCCTTCCAAAGCCTTCCGACACCCCCCGCACACACTGTATACAGCACGTGCCTTTTTGGTGTGGCTGCATTGGTGGGGTAAGGAGGATAGAATTGGGCTCTCAGACTGTCATTGGAATTTTCCAGGGTGAGTCCATTTTTGCCCTGTCTATTTTACTTGAACTAAAATGTTTTCCTCTGTTTTTTGTAAAACAGACTTTGGTAAACCTCTCTAGGAAGTGTACACTCTAGAGCTGTGTCCATCACTAAGGCCAGAGGTCCTCATTAAGGCTTTTTCCAAACCAAGCCATTTGGATACTTTTCCAAAATATGCCTGTACAGTATATTGTTTTGTATGGGCAATGTTCAGATAATGTTGTTGGGAGGCTAGTCACAACTGATATACTGTAGCTCCTGATGAGATTCATAGAAAGGTGGCACTTTCAGACTTGTGTGTGTGTGTGTGTGTGTGTGTGTGTGTGTGTGTGTGTGTCTGTGTGTGTGTGTGTGTGTTGCTCCCAGCTCAGCACTGTATCTACTTTCTCCTGATACTCAGTTTTCCTTGATAAGAAGAAACAAGTAATCCTAATGCTAATATTGCATGAAATATTCAATGAAATTAGTTGCTTTGGTGACACAAATGCTTATTTGTTTAGATCATTATGTCACTCTCATCGTCGTAGTATTTGAAAACCATCCATCTATTTACATAGGAAAGCGAATCAAACAGGTTCTAAGAAGCAGGCCATGTAATTCCGTGCCAAGGAAGCAAAGAGAAGAGAAACGACAATGCCGGCTGTGTGTGTACAGACCTGTGCTGCATATTTGTGTTGTTTAACATACAAGGAATAGTGTGTTTCTGTATGCGTGGAGGGAAACATACGGTGTGTGTAGTATGCAGCTTTCTAAGTACAGTATTTGTAGTAATATGTCCAGCAAAATTGTGAGAGAGAAGAGAGGGCTGTCTAAGATGGCACACGTCATGTGGGCAAAATGCATTGTGTAGCACATGGCATGTCTTGTCTCCAAAGCATGGGAATGGGAGTTCCTAAACTCACTGAATTTCTGGAAAGGAAACTTCTGAATTTTTCATCAACCAGATTTTGCATACAATTGTCCTGGAATGAACAGGACTTAACAGAATCTGTGGACAAGTTCTGGTAAGACCTGAAACTATGCTAGATCTTGCCGTACATGCTCAAGCCTTCCAACACATAGGCTTGCCAGATTTTCCTGGTTCTAAACCAGGACACAGACCCCCAACAATTATTTATTTATTTATTTATTTATTTATTTATTTATTTAAAATTTAAAAACATCTTTTTATTTTTGGGGTATGAAGTGCCCTTTTGCCGCCCAAAGGGCGGTTGAAATTTTAATTATTTATTTATTTTATTAATTTGGCTAATCAATCAGTGTCATTGTTTCTCCTGGTGGTTAGTGCTGCTTTGGTGCATTTTTTTTTTGTCTTGGATGCTGCTTCTTTTTCCTTCCTGGATGATACCATCTTTGCCAATCAGGGATCAGACAGAGAACAGGTTCACATCAAAGGACTACATCATCATCATCACATCATCATCTCAGTCAGGTTTTACTACATGATGACATAACTGAGGGCAGGTTAAGGCAACGGAGAGTGACAACATGTGAGGACAATGGCAATCAACTGGTGAACACATTCACAAGGAGTGTCAAAGAAAACATAGGAAAAATGGACATGAAGAAATCAACACTGGAACTGCTGAAACAGCCCAGCAGCCCAGCTGCTGCAACAGCCCAGCTGCAGCAGCCTGCAGCCCCCCCAGCCACCCCCCCCAGCAGTCCCCCAGCTCCCCTGCAGCCTTCAGTCCCCCTCCAGTCGCCCCCTGCAGCCTCCAGCCACCCCCTACCCCCGGCAGCAGGAAGAAGCAGCTGCAAACTTTAAAACTTACCTTTTTTTGCTGGCGGCGGCCATCTTGGATCTCACGAAATCTCTCGAGATCCAAGATGGCAGTGCCCAAATCTCATAAGGGCACATGAGGCAGTACTGTATTGCCTCATGCCCACACGAGGCCTCCATGAGGCCTCCATGCACTGGCGTTGCTACACAGAGGCCTCCATGCACTGGCGTTGCTAGAGGTGGGGTGGAACGGTACGTATTGCACAGCGGTAACCGCTCTGTTCCATGGTGGCCCCGCCCACTCACCGTCGGAACCAGTCGAGCGGCGAAGACAACACGTGGCAGGAGACTCCCTGTGTGTTGTCTTCACTGCTTCAACTGGTTCCGACGGCAAGTGGGCGGGGCCACCATGGAACAGAGCGGTTACTGCTGTGCAAGACTTACCGTTCCGCCCCACCTCTAGCAACACCAGTGCCTCCATGTATGTATGGCAAGACCTAGTGGCTATTTTAGGCTCCATTTTAAAGTCTAAGGGCCCAATCCTATCCAACCTTCCAGCGCTAATGCAGCCGTGCTAATGGGGCATGCGCTGCATCCTGCAAGGGGGGGGGGTAGTTACAGAGGCCTCCTCAAGGTAAGGTAAGGGAACATTTGTTCCCTTACCTCTGGGCCAGAGGTGTTTCTACGGTAGGGGCCCTACCGTAAGTTGCGCCTGGTGCTAGTACCGTGTTTACAAACCAGAGCGAGGAGGCCCCACCCCCTCGCTGTCGGAGCCATTCCGCGCAGCGAAGGCGAACGGGCTGCCCGTTTGCCTTCGCTGCGCAGAATGGCTCTGACAGCGAGGGGGCAGGGCCTCCTCGCTCCAGTTTGTAAACACGGTACTAGCACCAGGCGCAACTTACGGTAGAGCCCCTACTGTAGAAACGCCTCTGCTCTGGGCTGCATTGCGGCAGCACTGGAAAGTTGGATACAATTGTTATCTCAGAATTCACCAAACTGTGAGAAAAATCCTTAAAGTATCAGAATCTGAATGAAGAACCCAAACGTTTCCAGAGCAGTTGGTAGTCCCTCCCATCTCTGGAGGAGAGCATTGGCAATATATAATCTATATTATGTTTATATAGAATTATTCCTGCTGTAACTGTGTGGTATTGCTGTGGAATTATCCAGAGATGGTTTGTCTATGCAGGTTTTTGTGTCTTTGAGTCTTATGCCCTCAACATTCCACGGTAGAGTCAAGCTACCTGCTGGTTGATCCAGAGTGTGAAAAATGATCTGCAGTGTGTGTGGGGGGGGGGATGAGGGGGGGTTTAATGATGCTTTTTCCATATGCCAGGAAGTTAAATCTTCAGCAAATGATAAAGGAAAGCAGCTGGAGACTTCTTTATCATCTTTAAGGACTGCAGCGAGATAAGCCTAAACCTCACTTCAAAACCTCCAGCAGGAGTTTCTTTCTTCCCAGTGGTCTTTGGGTTAAAGGGATACATGTGGTAGCAGAGATGCATTTGTTTGAAGCTTTTGGAGTCAGTTCCTGCAAAACCAGTTTTTTCCTTTCACATTTGACTGTTTTAGCTCTTAAATTATTATGCCCAAACTGTTGTTCCTTGCCTCATTATTCTGCCTTCCTGACCTCTGGGATCTATGGCATATTTTATAGATGAGAACATCAGATAATGTAATTCACAGCGCAATCCTAACTAAGGATCCGGCGGGCAGCCCAGGGCCGCCCGCCAGATCCTATCCCCGTTCTGGGCCGTGCGGGTGTGGCCCGGAGGTCTACTCGGGGAAAGAGGATTTTTGTCCCTTTCCCCCGATATAAACCAGGAATGGCCCAATGGGCCTCATTGGATTTCCGTCAGCTAAATAGCTGGCAGAAGTAAGAGGAGGCCGTGTAATGGCCGAGGTGGCCCATCGTAGGGGTCCATAATAGGGGTGACGCGCTGAACTCTCACACTGGGTGATGCAAACCCTACTGGGCTCTGGCTATTTGCTGAGCAGATCACTGTGTGTGGTTTTGTTGTTGGTTTTGTTGTTGTTGTATTTTGTGTTATGCCATCACTAGGCAAGAAGGTGTCATGTTGTGTTCCGATGCAATGTGAAGCACCAGCTAAATATGAAAGGAGACAGGAAATGAGCTAGAGGAGAACAAATCCCAGACACCCTTCTAACTGGACACTCCTCCCTTTTAAACATGTCCGCTTTAAGCCAGTGTTTTAAAACGGTAGCATTGGATCAGTCTGTTTTTTTATTCGCCTTCAGAGACTTGCCCATCATATTTACTCAGCAGACAAGTCAAAACAGGATCTCTCTTACACTGTTGGAGGTGCAAGAGCTACATGAAGCTAGAAAATCAAGCTGTGCCTTCTGCTTTGCGCTGCTCATCATCTCCTTAGTAATAAGGATTCTGGAATCGGAGCCAGCCTATGAGATTTCACTAATGATGTGGAAGGCGACTTTCATACATCAGCCTTGCTTACGTGTTGCTGTATCTTCAGCACTACAAGGGGTGTGAAAATCAATTTTTAACTAATCTGTCGCCTGTTTATTTGGACTTGCAATATGTTCCCTATGCTGCTTTGCGCTGAGTTCTTTGTCTCCCAAGCTGTTGGTCTTCCTGCTGAGTTAGCAGAAGTCACAACCATGCCTAATATGGGAAGCTCTAGTAAGACATTCTGGGCAGTCAGCATGATGAAGGAGGCTTATTTAATTCATGATAAGAGAGACTCGGTGAGGCCGCCCGCGTAGTAGTTAATGCTAGGCCCATGTCACTTGATTGCAAAAATCAGGTAAATTTTAGGGAGTTGCCTGCAGAAACATCAGCTATAATGTTACAAAAGCAGAGGTTCATCTCATATCCCCTACTGATAGTGAATGCCACAGGTGACCAAGTCTTTACAGGTTCTGTTTAATTATAATATGTGTGTGAGAGCGCACACTGGAGATACATGGTGCTTTAGTAATATCAGGTTATTCACACATACAGGCGTCCCCCCATATCCGCAGGGGATACGTTTCTGCTCCCCCTGTAGATACTGGAAACTGTGGATAACAGCAAACCCTTACAAGAAGCGGTTCACAAATTCCCTCCATTGTGTAAATGACTTATCTACCTCTGATTGCAGCCCAAAATGATGCTGTCTTCAGGGGCGTTGCTGGAGGGGGTGCAGCACCTTAAGTAGTGCAAAATGCTGCACCACACCTTGCAAAATGGTGTAACGCGGGCCCTCCCACTCGCCCCGGAGCCATTCCAGTGGTGAAGGCAATGCACTGTGTGTTGCCTTTGCCACTGGAATGGCTGTGAGGGTGGGAGGGGCCGCATTTCACTGGTTTGCAAGGCGAGGAGTAGCGCCTTGCGCCACTCAAGGTGCCGCACCCCCTCCAGCAATGCCACTGGCTGTCTTCTGTGTCTTGATGTGTCTGTGCTATCTGCAAATACTAACAGGAAGCAGGAAGCGCTATCAAGAAGCAGGTGGGAGGGCTGAAAATAATGGGATCACCCGCTGATGGAGATTAGTCAGCAGGGTGGGCAGAAGGGGGCAGGGACTAGAGAGGAGGCATGTCAGGGGTAGGAGGGTGTGTGTCCTGTGCCAGTATGCTATCCCCTTCCTCGCCTCCCAACGTGCCCCCCTTTCTTCAGGTTACCAAAGTCCAAGGAGACCCATTGGGGATTGGGAGGCTTATGGGGAAGTAAGGGAAAATACCGTATTTGTCTGAGTATAAGACTCACTTTTTTCTCCTAATTTAAGTTTTTAAACTAGGGGTGCGTCTTATAATCAGGCTGTTGCAATTTAATGCCAGTGATTTAATTAAATATTTTTAATAGCACCAAACTTTAAGGGTGCGTCTTATAATCAGGTGCGTCTTATACTCGGGACAATATGGTATTTTCCTTTACATCTTCCAAGCCTCCTGATCAATCCCCACCCCCCACCCCCAGCATGCAGCACAGCCTGTTTTGGTGTGGCTGCATGCTATGGCGGGGAAAATAATAGGATTGGATTGTTAGTATTTGCATCACATTTTCTGAATGTGCAAAGCAAAGCACTTCATATGCATTATCTGGATGTTATTCTTATAACAGTCCTATAAGATGAAGAAACACCTTTTTGCAGATGGGGAAAACTGAGGCTGACAGGGAGTGGTTTGCCTAAGACCACCTAGTGAGAATAAATGGCACAAGCAAAATGTGAACTGGGGAAATCCTGATTCATAGATCAGCCTCTTACAGCGCAATCCTGACTAAGGATCCGGCCGGCAGTCCAGGGCCACCCGCCGGATCCTGAGCCCAGGCTGCCATTGCACTGGCAGACCAGAGGTCTACTTGGGGAAGGGGACGCTCGTCTCCTTCCCCAGGTGTAAACCGGGGCCAGCCCAATAGATCTCCTCGGATTTCTGCCAGCTAAATAGCTGGTGGAAGTCAGAGGACGCCTAGCCGCCCGGCGGGGACGGGGATATGGCAGGCGCCATCCCCCGCCCCCTCCTGGGTCTGCTAGACCAGGGGTTCTCAACCTTTGGAAGCCCGGGTACCCCCTATCATGATCCAATTTTCTGAAGTACCCCCTGCTAATTAACTGCTAATTAATTGGATTAATCAATTAATTAATTAGGTAATTAATCATTAAATAAAAAAGTACTAAAACAATTTTAAATGTGAAAAATGTCTTATTTAGCTCTGTGTGTGTGTGTGTGTGCGAGAGAGAGAGAGAGAGAGAGAGAGAGACAGACAGACAGACAGACAGACAGACAGACAGACAGACAGACAGACAGATGCAAGGATCTCTTTTTTTTCTCCAAGTCACACTTCCCAAAATCAGCTCCTCCCCCACCCTACCAAAGTACATTTTCCAAAGTACAAAAATAAGCCCAAAACCAAAATCAGAGAGACAGAAGGGCTCCGAAAATAATTACAATTTAAAATCCATGTTAATTAACACTTAATTATCTGCTGATGGGGCAGATAAGGGGCAGGACTTGGCGTACCCCCAGCAAGAGGTCTGCGTACCCCTAGGGGTACCCGTACCACAGGTTGAGAACCCCTAGGCTAGACCAATGGCCCCTTCCCTCACCTGCCGGACTGCCCCCGCGGCTGCTGGGGGAGCGCTTACCTTCCTCCGGCGGCCGCATCCTCGGTCCGGTGACAGAGTGAGGGAGGCCACCCTTGCGCCGGCCTCCTTTACTCCCAAGTAGTCGCAAATGTGCTTTATGCCACATTTGCGACATACTAGAACGGCGGAGTGCGCGCTCCGCCCTTCTAAAGTTACCCTGGATTGTGCTGTTATTAACCACTACATGACACCATCTCACCATAGTGTTCAAGATGAGTTTCTGTAGGGAAATGTCCTCTTCTTAGATGACTATATTTGTCAATTTTAGACTTGTGGATTTGAGACACATAAGTGAACAACAACTGCAAAAACTTCACAAGAGTTTTTTCATTGTGAAATTCATAACAACTTAATTTTTCCTTTTATTCCTAGAAATGCTGATGTATTTTATTAGGTTCAGCCATCAGGTTTTTATTATTGCTAATAAGAATATTTATATACAGCTTTTCAACAAAACGCTAGTCCACAAGAAATGTACTTCAAGAGATACAGACTCTTTGCACCCACAACTATTTTGTAAGACTTAAAATTTTGCAAATGCCAGGAGGTTGCAGGCATCTATACGCTTCTTTTTCTAAATCAACATTGGTTTTATCTCGATCATTAAAGGCCATCCCTTCCTTAGAGGAAAACAGTAGGTATTAACCAAGTGATTTGCCTTTCAACCATTTCAGAGAAGGCATGGTTTCAATCTGAAGGATGTGGACATAGATAAGAGAATGGGCAGTTCTCCAAGAGTTCTGCATGCTGGGGTTTGAAAGAGGGATCCAACAGCAGACTTAAATAAAAATTAGACAATGCAAAGTAATTACACAAAGATTGGAGACAACATTGCTTAAGTATAACCCCAAGCAAAGACAGACTCTTCACAGTCGTTTTCTGTAAACAGCATCTGCTTGAAAATTAAATTCTATTATAGTATATCCATAAAAATCTGCACCTGTGCGGAAATCTGGACATAATGCCAGAATGATTGCAGTCAGCAGCAGTATCCATGGCAATGGGATCAGTCTTCGAAAGTAGCTGCGGAGACAATTCCCTACTTTTGGCTGACCTGTCGTAGCTGATTGACGTACAAGAAGAAGGGGAGATGAAACGCAGCTAAGTAGATGCTTTGACATCTCATCACACCATTTGTTGAGGGGGGGAAAGGTGCCTGATGACACAGGTGCTAGGAGATTTATTATTTTGCATGACATGTTTTGCCCATCTTTCCTCCAAGGAGCTCAAGGAAACGTAGTCCTCCCTATTTTATCCTCACAACAGCGCTGTAAGGTAGGTCAGGCTGAGAGAGAGAGAAACAGGTTCAAGGTCATACAATAAACATCATAGCTTAGTGAGAATTTGAATCTAGGTCCCCTTAATTCAAATCTGATAGCCAGGCCCATTCAGAGGAATTTATCAGGGGGCACAAAGTTTATTTTGGGCCCCTTCCCTACATGTAAATTTGGCTCCTGGGCCCCCCTTTTTGCTCCAGGACCCCCCCTTTTGACCCATTTTTCACTCTGGGCCCGGGTACAAATTACCCCCTTAACCCCCCTCTCAGAGGCCCTGCTGATAGCACATAACCATTCAGGTATAAATTATAAAAAGATTACAGGTGACAAAGATGTCATGATATACAATCAGGTTTGCCAACAAATGTTAATGATAAATTTGGGTCTAAATCTGTGGGTCTGTTAGACTTCTGTTCCATAATTACATGCAGCATTAACCTAATCTTGTTAGTTGTCAGTGTTTCCCCATCCCTGCAAGCAGCAGCAGCCAGTGAGTTGGAGTAAGAGGTGAGGAAATGCTAATGCTGTGATGTCACAACATTACACTTTTTTTCCAGCTACACATGACCAGCTACACATGACCAGCTTTTTTTCCAGCTACACAGTCACAAGGCTAAGCACAGGTTGGCAGTGCCCATGTATCTCCTTGTATCAGGAAGTTAGCTTACAACACAGGGTTGCGGAGGGGCTAAAACCTCATTGTGAGTTCCATGGGGAATGGTGGATTACGACTGTAACAAACAAATACATGGTTTAGGAAAAGGGAAATGTATTTATGAACTGCTTCTTGCATCAGTGCAATTTCATTAGTACTGTATCCAATAAGAAAAGGCTCCATCTAGACTAACGCTCTATTTCAACAGTGATCAGTCAGTGGCTTCTAGGAAATTTGCAAGCAGGACACCAAGGCAAGCAGCTCCCTCTTGCTTTTTGGCCCCTGCCCCTACTAGCTGGAGGCAGAGCCAGCCCAAGGCTTTCTGACGCCTGAAGCAGCATGACAAATCTGCCCCCCTTACCCGATGGTGACCCAGACTCTGCTCCTTCTACTCCCCAATGTTCTAGCTCAGCACTCCCCTCCAAATGTCCTCATCCTCTGTATCCCCTTCTTCCTCTTCCAATCCAGGGAACAGAAGGTAGAAGCACTGGAGGCAAGTGGGTGGACAGAGATGGGCTCCCCACCAATCTACTCTCTGAGGCAACCGCTTCAGTTGGTCGCATGGATGGGCCGGCCCTGATTGGAGGTATACTCTCATCTACCTATTATGGCTAAGAGGCTCAATTAGTTTTAACATTCATACATTTTACATTTATACATTTGACTAATCCTTTTAAAGACAAGACTGTAGCTGTTTTCAGATGTGTAGGTAAAATAATGTGTTTGGAGGGGGGAGTGCCATCACAGAAACAGACTCCTCCCCCCTCCTAGGGGGAGCAATTCCTAGGTAAAAGAAAGGAAGAGGAGTACATAAACAATAGAGTACTATGCTCACAAACACACCGTACTCACGCAAAGGAAGAAAATGATGGAAGCACTAAGAGTATTATCAATTTGACTACACACGAGATAGGAAAATAGAGGGTACTTCGTGGGTTGATGGTGAGACTGCACCAAGGACCAAGGTTACTTATCTGCTTCTGCTGACTCAGGTGCAAAGCATTGCAGGAACAGTGGGGTAAATTGCCAAGATGCAGCAATCTCCTGATTCCAATGGTGGAGTGAAAAGGAGGAAAGGGCTTAAAAACAAGCCCAGAGGCTGGGCTGCAGCCATAGCTTGTCGCAAGCAGGGAAGCAGCACAAGGGAGCTGAGGCTGCTTTCCCAGGGAAGGGGACACATTGCAAGGCACAGTGGCGTAGCTAGGGGAGGTGCAGTATGCAATGACACCCCTTATGACGTCACACCCGGAAGTGACGTCACCACCCCGCCCTCGGAAAAGGTGCCCAGAAGCATGAAAATGCGCCTGGGGAGTGGGTGGGCGGGCCATCATTTTGCAACGCCACCCGCCTGCAGGAGCGGCCAAGCGCCACAGTTCTCTTTTCATTCTGTCTTTTTCGTTGCCGATTTGCCGCTGATGCAGCCGTTTTGTCACACACACCCTGCTTGTCACCCGGGGTGGTCCGCCCCCGCCCCACAGCTATGCCACTGGCAAGGCAGGCCATATAAGGATGGCTGCCCAGTGGGAGCTGGCATAGCTGCTTTGTTCTCAAGGCTGCCTGCTCGGCAGGGACTGGAGCAGCGGCTTTCTCAGTTGCGCTCAGGAAGGGCTACTGCTCAACACTGGAGCAGCAGTTTCCTGATTGCGCTCAGGGAAGGGAAGCAGAGAAGGAAGGAGAAAGGCCTGGGAGGAAAAGAGGGTGGTTGGTTACCAGTCCCGAATGCCCTTAATAGTGTCTGAAAAGGGCTCATATTAACATGAATTAAATAATAATATGGAACCTTTGTTACACAATATGGATAAAATTAAACTGATATGAAACTTAGTGTAGGTAAAATAAGGTCTGTTTTCTTACTAGTGGTTCTTACCACTTCCATCTCTTCCCGGATGGAAGCATTTCTATGATAATGATGACAATCTGATATACCCCAACACTGGTATAATGTCAACTTTTTGGAAGTCGTGTTCCTTTTCAATGGATTTTCAGCGTTTCTTGCAAAAAGATTCCTTGTAATAAATGAGTCCTGTCTTTGCCCTATGATTAGAATGATCTCTTATCTTCTTGAGTCATTTTAATGGACATGTTGTTGCTTACCATGAAGCAGTCACCATCTGTGCTGTCCTCTAAATATCAAGCCAAAAAAACAACAACCCATCATTCACGTGACTGTTGTATAATGATGATACACAAGTCATTTTGCTGCACAAAACTTGATATTTCTGTTTGATTGTACATTAACATTCCCTTTGGAAACAAGTTAGGATTAAGATTGTCGGAGATTTTGTTTTGTTTTGTTTTTTTACCAGTCCCTGTTCCTGTGCCTTTAATGGAAGCTGGATATGCAGCCAACAGTAGGTGACAGTGTTTAGCACTATGCAGTGCAGAGCTTTGCCTGATGGTTCCTGCAGATTTAATTGTCATTAAAAGCCAGGCGAGAAAGCCAGGACTTTTTTTCTTCCTGATTAGTTGGCAAACCTGATTAGAATGAACGTGAGGAATGAGGTACAGCTCTCTCACTATGACAAGCATGGGCGTCGACAGGGGGAAGCGCGGGGAGCAGGCCGCCGGGGGGCGTCGCGCGCATAGGGGTGACGCGCGACCCCCCACTTACAGTTTGGTGGCGGAGCTGGGTCCGCCCTCCCTCCCCTGCGTCCGTTTGGCTCCAAAATGAGCCGAAAACGGAGCGGGGAGGGTGCTCTGCTCCTGCGCGTGACGTCACGCTTGGGGGCAGAGCCTATCCCTTAAAGGCGACACGCGCCCCCGCTCTGGGGTGTCGCGCGTCGTAGCGACGCGACTGATGACAAGCATCATGCCCTGCCCAGGCCCCCTCTGATCCTCCATCCCTGTGCTTGAAGAGGAGCAGGCATAGTATCCGCACATACAGCACCTTTGGGAGAAAAGCTGGGGCCCCTAAGAAAGGTCCAGCACCACTGATGCCTGCACTGCCTCCATGCCCCCTTTAAAATTTGTTCCCAGTCCTGGCATGTCTCTCAGCATTGTTGCTACTGCCTGCCAGTAATCTCCCCATGGAAGACCACCTACCACTGCCCAGTAGGCATGCCCGGTGTGGCCTTCCATCATGGGGAGATTACTGGATAGTGGGCAGCAGAAGGAACACTCTTCCCAGCATCAGCACAGCTGGCACCTCCATCCCCACAATGCCTCTGATGTAGTGTCACTTTGGAGCAGTGCTAAGTTGGACGTATTGAGCAGGAACCGCACCAGAGTTGAGAGGAACCGGCTGTTGTCTACTGCTACTGCCTGGTAAGCCCACCTGGACCCACCCACCTGAGAAGACCACTGATGTAGGAGGGGGCCCGTTGGAGGGCACTTTGCTCAAACCTGGAGCCAGCCCTGTGGGAGAAAGGAAATCATAACTGCACTTGCTGTAGGTCCAGGAAACGCCTGTATTTGGCTTCTGCGGAGCTCTACTGTGAACAGAGCAGGAACATTAGGGTGAAGTGACAGTTTAAAGTTTCTCTCTTGACTGCAGACCAGGTCTTTTTTACATGCCTACGCAAAAATGTCAGCGATTTAGAGATTTATCTGATGGAGGGATCAGAATCCTTTTCAGGGACTTCATAGGGAGATCAATGAGAGATTTATGATATGCACAGGAAGAAAGGAAATGACATTTATATGTTTCAGAATAATCTATCTTCTTACATACATAATTCCTGGTGATCAGACTCAAGGCTAGCTCCAGCTTTTTGTGGTTTCCAGGCAAGATATTTCCTGTGGGCTCCCCAGGGTCCCCCATATGCACCCCCAAATTATCTTTCTCACACATGCATATGCACAAGCATGGTGAAGTAGCCCCTTCCTTGAAACTGCTATTAGTCACAGAGTGGAAAACATATAGGCACTGCTTGGGGGGGGGGGGAGATAATTGGCATAGGGCAGTGGTTCTCAAAAAAATTTCCCCGCGCCCCCCCGTCATCCGATTTTGGGGGGTGGCGCCCCCCGCCCTTCGCGTCGCCCTCCGCACGCTCCGAGGCCGGCCCGGGAGCCGGCCTCGGAGCGTCCGGAACGGCCGGCGCTCCAGGGCCTTCTGAAGACACAAGCGTCAATCCGGGTATTTTTGATGTTTTCGCTCATGCGCAGACCCGTTTTCGTCTCTGCGCATGAGCGAAAACATCAAAAATACCCGGATTGACGCTTGGGCCTTCAGAAGGCCCTGGAGCGCCGGCCGTTCCGGACGCTCCGAGGCCGGCTCCCGGGCCGGCCTCGGAGCGTGCGGAGGGCGACTGTGGTGGTCGAGCCCCCCTTTGCGGGGCCTCGCGCCCCCCCTGGGGGGCGCGCCCCACTATTTGAGAACCGCTGGCATAGGGTAAATAGTTTAACCCCCCTCCCCTGTACTGTGCCCCCCCAAATAGCCCCCCTTTCAACTGCTTTTCGGAAAAGGAGAAACTAATTTCTCCTTGAGTTCTAATCATGTCTATCGGTTCTAATCAGTTCTAATCTAATCCTACATCCTTCCTGCTTGGTCTTGGGAAGTTGTAATCATTAGGGCTGCAGCCCTGTGCGCACTTACTTGAGTGCAAGTCCAGTTGAACTCACTAGGAATTTCTGATGAGTAAACATGAATAGGATCATACTGTAAGATGTACAGCTTTCCTGGATGTAATGTCACAGGAATATATATATATATATAGCGAAAAATATTAAAAGGAACCTTGCTAACAATCTTTAGATATTTAAGAAGGTTCTGGAGAGATTCATGGCTAACAGGTAAGCAATGGGCCTTCTCAGTGAGATTAATGACTAGGCACTTAAGGGTCTAATAGTGCAGAGGGGGAAGGGAAGCATGCACAACATGGTGTGTGTGTGTGTGTGTGTGTGTGTGTGTGTGTGTGTGTGTGTGTGTGTGTGCGCGCGCGCGCGCGCGCGTGCATAGGAGGCTTTTAGTATTTAGCCCTTGCAGCTTTGGCCACTTCACACTATTTGTACAATAAATAATTTAAGGGTCAAAAGCAGACATTGCATGCACAGGTGTGATTAAACCCTAACAATACAATGCTAGGCACGTCTACTCAGAAGTAAGTCCCATTTTGTGGGCAACGCAATCCTGCGTAAGGATCTGGCTGGCAGTCTAGGGCCGCCCGCCGGATCCTGTGCCCGAGTCTGCCTGGTGCACACCGGGCCAGAGGTCTACTCGGGGAAGGAGACGCTCGTCCCCTTCCCCAAGTGTAAATACCGCCCGGGCCGATCGGCTTCCTCGGATTTCTGCCAGCAAAATTGTTGGCGGAAGTTGGAGGAGGCCATCCCCCGTCCCCTCCCGGACCGGCTGGGCCAATGCCCCCCCTCCCTCACCCGGTGAAACGCCCACCCGCCCGTCGGATCCTGACTTACCTGGTCCAGCAGCCAAGGGGTTGTCCCAGTGCCAGAGCAAGGGAGGCCGGCCACTGCGCAGCCTTCCTTGCTCTCGAGTAGTCGCAAACGTGCTTTACGGCACATTTGCAACTACTTCCGGCGACGGAACGCTCGTTCCGTCGCCGGCAGAAAGAAGAGGATTGCGCTGTCAATAGGGTATTACTCTCAGGAAAGGGTGCATAGAATTGCAGTCTTACTTTCATGGTTTCAGTGTGAGTTACAACTCTATAAGGATTCCATCCAGTGGCTTCAACTTACAGAAGGAAGAGTTTCATCTGAAAATTAGGAGGAAAAATAATTAAAAGCAAATAGACAAAGTTAGTTGCCTTACAGCCCAATCTTATGCTCCCCCCCGCCAATGCAGCTGTGCCAAAATGGCTGGCACTGCATCCTGCAGGGGGGGCAGTCCTGGAAGTCTCTTCTGGGTAAGCCTCCATGGCACAGAGGGGTCTACTCAAACCCATGCCAGCAAAATCACTGATGCAGGTCCACAGGTACTCAGGCTGCAGTATCAGGTCTGGGAATGGAGTTTGGATTCGCCAGTCACCGCTGCCACCAAACATGCCCCCTTCCCGAACCCAATCCACCCTACCCCTACCTCCATTGCCACCCCGTTCTGCCCTCCCCCACCCCATCTCACCCCCCAGCTGACTTACCTGAGTCGGCGGGCCAGTCCCGTGCTGTTGCCGTGCGTGAGGCGCTCCGGCACCGCACAACTATGCACGCTGCCAGAGGCCCTTTTGCAACTGCCGTAAGCAGATTTGCGACTGCTCGTTCCACCAGCGTCACTGCCCAATAGGGTTGGGCTGTTAGGAAAATATCGACTCTCCTTCCTTAACAGATAATGACTGGATATTTGTCTAGCAATCATGGCTTAAGTAAAGGGTATCTTCTGGAAACTCTAGTCAGTGCCAGAAATTGAACTAGAAAATCCTTCGTGATCAGGAAATCTAGATGTAATTATTCTGTGCTTCTTGACTCTGAAAGAAATGCAGAGATTTGAAGAATTCAGCATCCAGCTCTTTTCATTTTCACTTTTCAGCATGACGTCTGCTTAGTCCCTTGTTGCCCCCACTGCACCCCACACCCTCTCAGATTTCATCTCTCTTTTACAGATGCTTCTCTTGGGCTGCTGCCTTCTTGTTTTGTGGATGGCTTGACTTGGCGGCATTTATTGTAATATGTTTTTGTGAGCATTGGAGTGGCATTAATTCCATCCCATCTAATTACTATTCAACTGATTTTATGTGGCAAGCAGTCCATATCACCAACCCGCCTTCATTCTTCAGCACGATCACCTCTGGCTGTGGAACAGAATTTGGAATTGCTCGCATTGCAGTGGCACAATGCATGCACACACAAGCACGCACAGACATGCTTCATCCTTTGGTAAGTCCTTCAAGCATCAGGATTTATCCTGCATTCATTGAAAAAAGAAATTAAGAGAGGAGGAGAAAAGCAGGAAAAATGTACTGTTAGTGTATTTTATAAACAGAAATGAAAGCACATACATTTTACAAAATACCTTTGGCCAAGTTCTTCCTTACCTTAATAAGAAATCTGTCACATTTCCTTTCAAGAAATCTGGGCCGTCAAACTTTGTGGGATGTGACAATGCTAGCCAGACTGGTAAAAAGCACGTTTTATTATTTCCTGACACATTCTCAAGCCTGGTGTCTCCAATCCAATTCTGATTTTTAAGTAGAAAAGGAGAAAAAAACGTAAGATGAACTAAGATTTATGGAACAGTTTTGGAATCCGTTTTTTGTGTTTGAAGTGCCCTTTTTCAGAACTCTAAGTTTGCATGATGGCATTTTTGTTTGTTTAGAAATTAATAGGTAATATCAAACACATTGAATTATGCCTGGAAATCATTAGAGAACTAACGCAAACCATAGAACACAAGTATAATATATACATGATGATATGAACTGGAGCTCCCTTATAGTGAATCTGATCAAAGGTTGGCTAGCTTGGGCACTGGTCAAGGCAGGGTGCCTGCCCATCAGAGGCCTACCTACCTGGCTAGGCTGCCTGAAGCCCCCAGTACCCATGGCTGTAGTTGTGCAGGTTTACTGAAACACTGTACCTTCCAATGGGAGTATTCCCCAGAGGCTCCTGTGTTATTGTGCAATGTCTAGGGCAGGGGTGCACAACTTGGAAGTAGGTGGGGACCAAAATGAATAGGACAAACTTCTTCGGGGCCGCACGGGGGGGCGTGTCAAGAAACCGTGATGTCACCTCCTCAGGAAGTAACATCACAGGGGGCGTGTCCAGGAACCGTGATGTCACTTCCTCAGGAAGTGACATCACAGGGGGCGTCCATGGGCCGGAAAAGTGACATCCATGGGCCGGAAAATATCCCAAAAAGCAACATATTAAGAAATAAATAAAGATATTGATGTCTTATTAATAAACAAACTTAGGTATGCATGATAGGCTTGCGCAGACATAATTACTACTGTGGCCACTGTTGCAAGAAAAGAAAAAGCCCACAACCGCTGCTGACTACCCTTTTAAATAAGTCATCCTCTCCCCTTCGCCTGCGTTTAAGGTAAAATGATCATCATCAGACCCAAATAGAAAGGACTCCATCATCAGAGGCAAAGAAGAAGAGGGAGGGAGCGGAGAGACTCACCGTGATCACTTCGTGCAGCTCAGCTTTGTGCGCGGGCGACCCAGACAACTTAGAAACTCCCGCCCCCGGCTCTCAATCGCTCGCTCTCTCAGCGCCTCTTTCAATAGCACCATCAAAAACGGATTCTTTTTAACTCCTGAGACTGCCCCCCTAGAAAATGCAGGCCCAATACATTTTTCCCATCTCCGTGGGAGTTCTTGATAATAATACCTCTCCCTGCTCCACGACTGATCTCTTCTCCCGTAGCACTGCCTGCTCCTCTCGGCTGTAGTTGCTCCCATTTTAGGACTCCCGCCTAGAATGATCCGGCTTCGTCCTCTCGCGGCTGTAGGAGCGCCTCTTCTTGGAGTAATGCCCGTCCGGTTGGCTCCGGCTCCCCTCCCGCTCTTCGCTCTCCGCACGCTCCCTCTTGGGACGATGATGCAAACCGCCTCCTTCGGGGGGGGGAGCGGGGCTTCTGCTCTGACCTTTCCACGCTTCCTGTGAGCCGGTCGCCGCTCCCGCCCAGTCGGTCGTCATCCCTCAAACTCAACACAGCGGCATCCAGCCTCGAGTCCCCAGGAGAAGGGGGGTCGGCGTGGCTCTTGACGCCGTCCTGCGTTTCTTGGCATTTCTCTACTACGCTATTTAGAGCGACAGGCTTTTGAGAACTACATTCGCTGTCAGACTTGGTCCCGGGGCTCGCTTTCTCCGCTCCGTCGGCAACTCCGCGGGCATGCACGGGGCTCTTCTTCCAAGTAGCTTTCCCTTCGTTTGGCCCTTTCGTTTGTTCGGCAAGCTCCTCCAGGCCGCCTTCTCTGGGGAACTCTTCCTCCTCCTCCGCTCCTAAGGCACTGGATGTCGGCTCGTGCTGTCCAGCGCCCATTCCTTAGCCTCCTGGCCAACGCATACGCGGCTCATTCGGCTCTTGGCTGAACGCCAGGAGACTCAGCTGTTCGGCGGCGATCAAAGCACCCCCTGGAGTCTCCTGGCGTTTGGCCAGGAGCCGAATGAGCCGCGTCAGGAGCCAAATGAGCCGAGTCTGAGGCGAAAGAACGGGCACGGAGGATTTCCCATGGCGCTCTCTGGGATCCCCGATTTCTTCGCGGGCCATGGGAAATCCTCCGGCAGGTCGCTTGCGGCCCGCGGGCCGTATGTTGTGCACCACTGGTCTAGGGGATGCTCCCATTGGGCCGTGGAGAGGAAAGGTGGTTGCCTACTTCTGCCAGTAAGCTTGGAGGGCCCAAGTGCAGTGTTTTGCCCCAGGGTCTCCAGCAACCTGGTGCTGGCACTGATAGGTCTAACTAGTCCAATATGCTTTCTACTCTAATTGGCAACTGATCAGGGGTCTTTCTAAGCCATTCTATTCCAGAACGTTTTCACTGGCGATGTGGGGGGGGGGTTGGGCCTTTTCCATGCGAAAACATGTAGTCCCCCCCTGAGCTATGGCTACTCCCCTAATTTGCTTTTAAGTGATACACCCCTTGCATTCTGCACCGCTTCGCCATGTACAGTGCATTATATTGCTGTAGTGTAACTTCAAGGTTATGAAGGCATGACTGATGATCTTTAGATCTGCATTTGAAAGACTGTATTCCCCAATGAATCACAGTCTTGACAGAGAACATTACTATGTCACAATTTGTACCCTTCTAATAGTTTTTTTAAGAGTGCTGAAGCTATTCCCATGAACACCTGTGAACTGTTAAGTTCTATGGGGCTGACAAGACAAGTCAGACTCAAAATAGAATTAGACACTCAAATAAATTACTTTAGCACCTGCACCATTGCTCTGACTAGGATAAAAATAAAAGGTCTATCAATCCTCATACATTGGACATAAGCTTCTGCTCACCTGGGGTCAGAATTAAATGCTTCTCTGCTTTGATATAATCCTGTGAAACTACCCAAATGCATTATGGGAGTATTTCATTGACCTCCGAGGTATTTCAGTACGAGATGATATTAGACGCAGAAGATTATTCTAAATGGGCCATTGGTCTTTTTTTGGTGTGGCAAATTGCTATGAGACACACTAATCCTCTGTTTGTTATTCCCAAGTCATTTTAAGTATTTTAGTGACTCAGATTCTAATTAATGAAGGTTGCCTTAGGAAAGTAATGACTGAGGCCAGGCAAACAGTGCAGCTGAAATTAAAATGGGAAGCTTTTCTGCTGGCACCGTAACGGAGTATTACAGGAAGTAACGTGAAATGGTCCTCATTTGATCTCTGTGTAGCGTTAATTCAGGGGAAGACAACGGCCGCGATTAGGCTGGCTGGTGGGTGTGAGGGCCACGTTTCGTTCCTCCCACACTTGCCTATGTGAGTGTGCTTATAGCGGACTGAAGTAAAAAACACCGGGTGATGGGCATGCTGCCTAGCCTAACAAGGGGGAAACATGTTTCTTCCTGCAGCCAGCTCTGAGGAGGCTGGCAGCAAAAGAAAAGGTACTAAGGAAGGGGTGGCCAAATGGTGGCTATCGATTTGCCATATTTGGACCATGGGGTGCAAGTTGTCTATCACCGAAATAGGGCACCAAAGAAGTCTGGTATTGTCAGCTTTCAATTCTTCATATCATTTCCATGGATTTGATCAATTCCCTGACAAACGTATGGCTGGTAAATATTACATTTAAGTGAATAACTCCAAATGAGAAAAGCCAGCCACATGCCAGCCCATCAAAAAACATGAATGGACTTAGACTTCAGAAGACAGGAAAATGAATTTCTTCCATACACGCCACTCTCTCTGGGACTGAAAAAAGCAGTTGACCGAAGTCCCTGGACACTGCCGCTTGTGCAGTGCCCTTAGTCTTTGCATATCAAGCCGCACGGATTCATGCTCATTCTTCTCTGCCCTCCTTCCATCTTCCCCTGCTTTTCTCTGCCTGTGACTGCCACACAGCTACAGTTCAGACATTTTGCTTGGCCTGAGAGAAGATGGAGTCGTTTGGTTGCGGCTGCTAGGCAACAGAAGCATCCAATCCCCAAACAACTCTATTGACAGCAGCACCTAGGATGGCCATTTCTAGCAATGTCTACAAGCAATAAGTGTGCCGGCCAGCTAGATGATGTGTGTCCATCCCCCCCCCCCGGTCACATGTCTCCCCTTCTTTGCCTTTGCTTCAGCTATTTGTTTCATGTTTACATTAATTACCCCATGGCAGCCATGTATCAGAGAGCGAACCCAGCGCCTTGAGAGTCGTGTAAACAAACCCGGTGGTGAAATCGCACGGGAATCTTTGGAAAATATAATCATAAAATGCTAATAGGGCGTCATTTTTTGAGTACCACATGTGGCTGCTGTTCTTCTACAGGAGCATGTTGAAGTGCTGCTCTTTTGTCAGAGTGGGAGAAAAGCTGGCCCTTCCTCCTTGAGCAATTAGCTCCATTTCCTTCTTTTCCCTTCCAGTAAGCAAAGCAAGTCTTCAGACAGCCTTATAATAGCCCAGGGGCCAGCAGCATGTTCTCACACGCGTTTCACTAATAGCATTTGTCCTTCTCTGCTGCCACCCACACAGTGCTGCATTTAACATTCTGAACCAAGGGGAAGCAGCATTGCGACGGAGTCCGTAAACCACTGGAAAATCTGCTTTCTCCTGCCAGCATCACCGAAGCACCCTTCCCCCCCCCCTGCTTCACGTTTCTCTTCTCTGATCCACTGAACAGGCTTGTCTTTTGCTTCTAAATTGCATGATAGGACTGAGATCATTTCATACATATCTGAATAGGAGACTGAAGCCCAAAAAATACAGCTTTGCCTTCGGAGTCTCTGCAGTTACGTTAGGAAGCAATCTCACTCTCTGTAGAAGGAAGGAAGGCTTTTTTTTTTTTAAGGACTGTTGATTAGATTTCCATTAAAGTAGCAGCAACGCCCCCTTTTTCAAAGAATCCATGAAAATATGTTTTTCAAATTCATTTTTGAGGAATGCTTAACTTTATTTAAAGAACACCTAGGAGTCCTGCCCCCCCCCCATTTCATTGCTCTTTTGTCACAGGTATATGGTGCATTCCTTTTTGCAGGCTCATTCACGAATGTCAGATTTCCTGTCGGTTCACTATTACAAACGTGGCCAGATGAGGACTGTTTTTCCCACTGTCTATTTGGATGATACGTAAGAATTTACACCAGCATTTTTGTTTAATTACAACCAGGGGGTGCATGGACTCCAGGTCTACTGCTAGATGAGAACAAGGGTGGTGTTTCTGGTTTAAGCATCAAGGTAATCAGAGGGCTGAGAGATCAGAAGAGGATCTCCTCCAACCTGTTGGTTACTCTGTATATATGAGCATCTTCAGTATATTTGACCACATCACTTATGGCGCAATCCTCTCTAAATAGCCTCCAGTGGAGCAGCGGCTCTGCTAGCGCCGGGTATCATAAACGTGCCGTAAGGCATGTTTTTTACACCTGACGAGTAAGCGGCGCTGGCAGAGAGGCCTTTCCACCTTACCTTTCCCAGCACACAAGATCTGGAATTCTTCCGATGCAGCTGGGAAGGCGCAGACCTTCCTGCCGGCGTCCCCAGCAGCGCGCTAACCAGTGCACTGTTGGAGGAGGCTTTTGCAACTGGCGCAGATTTTTTTATGGCAGTCAGCGCCTGAGCTGTAGCCTGTAAAGCTCTTAGCCTTATGGGGCTAAGAGCTTTATCCTCCAATGGGATCCATCCAGCCTCTATCCGTCTTCCTGGATCCACTTGGACTTTTGCCAGCTAAATTGCTGGCAAAGGTTCAAGTAGACCCAGTGGTACCATAAGGGCTTTCCCCCAAGCAAGGGAGCAAAGTTCCTTACCCAGAGGAAACCTCTGGGATTGTCGTGCCCCCCACAGATGCAGTGGCACAGCTGCATCGGTGGTGGGGTTTCGATAGGATTGGACTGTATGAATTTTTAAAAATATGACATGTTAATAAATAGTGGCAGTTTAAAACAAGTTTAAATGTAAAACAGCAAAATCTCAAATTTAGGCCAAAAAGGCCTTCTGGAACAAAACAATAACAGTACTTGGATTTCCAAGCAGCTCTTGACAAGGTCCCTGAATAAAAGCTCTTCTTGAGAAGACTCTAGAAATCATGGGGAAAGGGTAGGAATAAACTGAGTTTTCACAATGGGCTGAATTAACCAGTGAAGTCTCCCGAGGAGCTACACTGGATCTGATGCTAACATAGTAATCTTGAATAATGACATAGGCGAGTTATTATTATTTATTATTAACAGTATTTATATACCGCTTTTCAACAAAAGTTCACAAAGCGGTTTACAGACAAAATCAAATGATTAAATGGCTCCCTGTCCCAAAAGGGCTCACAATCTAAAAAAGATGCAGAAGACCACCAGCAAACAGCCACCAGAAAAGACACTGTGCTGGGGTGAAAGGGGAGCAGTTACTCTCCCCCTGCTAAATAAAAGAGGGCACCAATTGAAAAAGTGCCTCTTGCCCAGTTAGCAGGGGTTGAGTTTGTTGATGACTACAGATTATTCAGGGTGTTAAAATCCAAAGCAGACTGTGAAAAACTTGGATCTCTCTGAGCTGGGTGTGTGAATGAAAAAAGCACATAAAATTCAAGAGAAGTGCAAACCAGCACCCACTGGGACCCTCCCCCAATTTCTCATTATACACTGCTGAGGTTTAGCTCAGTGCTGACTGTGGAAGCAAAAGATCTTGGGATCATAGCACACCCTCATTTTCTTTTCATTTGACGATTTCTAGTCTGATTTTCAGTTTAAATCAATTTTCCAAATAATATGAATAATCAGTGTGCTTCAGTACAAAGGAGAGAGACATATAGTTGTATGCAGAGTGAAAAGAGTACAAGAGTTATTCACAGTTTCAGACAGTACTTCACATTCATCACTGTATAAAACTGAATGTGCAGTAAATCTATGGAACCTATAGTGAATCTGTGGAATTCCCTGCCACAAGAGCCATGTTTAAGTATTGCATACATTTGTAAAACAAGAGCTTGCCAGTGGCTGTGTGAGCTGCAGCTGTGGAAGGCACTGTAGCTGCAGCAACACGACAAGGCTTCTGGGAGCCTCATCTGGTCTGGCGAAATGGCCAGGCCCCACGAGAGCGAGCCAGTGACCCAGCTGGCACAGATGACAAGGGCAGGGGAGGCAGGAAGTATATGTGAAGAGCCAGGGCAGTGAGGAACAGGAAAGGTGAGACAGGAGGGAGAAGACCAAGGAGACAGAAATGGAGCCAGAGATGAAACTGTCAGTGGAGGTGGGAAGGGGGCACGAGGAAAAGAAAGGAGGGGGGAGAACGGAGAATCAGGGGAACCCCCTCCAGAACTGGGCAATATGGGAGGTCTTGCAAGCTTAATCTTTGTTCTCAATGAGTTCATTTTCCGAGAGGTTAGTTAGTGGGCAGGAATGTAACTTTACCATCCAGTTGTGTATAGCCTTCCTTTTTCTGCTGTTTTGTCAATGACCTCATCTGGAAGCACTGCCGTGGCCATCAGTTTAACCTCACACTGGCACCATTACTGAATCAGGATGATTGAAGAGGTCACTTGCATATTCTGATGCCCCCAAAGGTCATTCAGCTCTCATGAATTGTCTAATATTGTTCTTCAATGAATGCCAAGTGGCAGGGTCTCTCTCTATACTAGCCTGGTGGATAATCTTGGGAGACCAAGAGATGCTCTGAATATACCTTTGGCATCAATATTGCACAGCCTTCCTTGATGTGATTTGTGGGTTCTCTTTTAAATGAACACAGCCTTTAACTACCCTGTTAATGCAGTCTGGATTTCTGTTTTTATAAGAATGTGTATCTATCTACCTCTCAATCAATCACTGGGTCCCTGATCATGGATGACAGTTCTCAACTCTCCCTTGCTCGTTCTGCAAAGCGCTTACCATACTCAGTCACACCACAGTGGATATCAACAGAGCACAGAGGCAACCTTTCTTGAATTGGCTTCTGGCTGCCTTCCTGAATACAGCCTACTATTGCCTTCATTTCTATGTCTAACAATCAGTTAGCTTCAGTGGCATATATCCAGAACGAGTTTCAAATGTCTGGACACAGCGGCACATCACAGGAAGGAAATACTAATAAGCGAAGAGCTAATAAACAATAGTGTTTATTAGCTCTGCAAGATAGGGCTTTAAGAAACAAATTCTTTGCCTCAGGATTGCATAAGGTACTTTTCAAGTAATGATTTGATCATTCTGTATAAAAGTGGTTAAAAACAAACCAGGTTATATAAAATATCCCCAAACAGCCAAACTCATGTTTGCTCTGTTGGGAAGAGCAAAGCTTGTTTGGTTTGCTGAAGCAGGTTAGGATGTTGTTTTAAGACTAAAGGGTGCAGATGGGGTTGTGTAGAAATGATGGCACATCCAAAGCATTGTGTGAACTTTACAAACAACACAGTGTTTCCAGCTCCAAGCTATGAACCTTGACAGTGTCCTTTCAAATAAGTTATGTGTAGCAAAACTAGGGTTGACCTCCTCTCCCCAAAGGAGATTAAACACCAAAAGTACCTCGGCAGTATTAAAGGTTTGTCTTCAACCGACAGAGGGCCACTGGAAATTCAGAGTTAAGAATTGCGCTAACTACTGTACATTTGTCAGCTTTATCTTTGGCACTATCGCTACAGTGACCTTCCCCCACACGCACCCTGAAAGGTGACAATGCAGCAACTACATTTAAGAATAGCAAAGCTCCTGGAGATGCAAAGATGGGCCCAGAGAGAAGAAACTTTGCTTGATATAACTTACAGACTTTGTTGTGAGAGGCTCACATCACAAACGAGGAAGTTCTGACACTTGAAAAACCTCTGGTATTTTTCACTGAAGTGAAGTCTTTAGGGCTGGTCCATCCACAGGACTGCACTTTTGAAAAGAAGATCTGAGTTTAAATCTCAGCTCAGCAACAGACCATGCAACTTAAGGGTGTGGGGTTCTGTATACCAAGGTGCATTGCCTGCACATAAAACAGGGTCCTCACCTCAGAAGCAGGCCAATTGTGAAAGAACTGGCCTGATCACACTGATGAAAGGGGATGCTTTCTTCTCCCAGTACAACCCAGTGAACATTTATGGGAACCCCACCACATGGACCCACTCCTGGGGCATAGAGCGACAGTTCACCCTCCCGCTTTATATGCTGTACATATACATATTTGCTGATACCTATTAGTCCAGCATGTAACCCTTCCATACAGTATTGCGAACCAGAGCCACCTGCAGGCCACACTTCCATCAGTCTCACATCCTGGCCATAAGTATTACAAGGAAGTCAGTCTCACTGGTGTTCTTTAATACTGATGATGCTATAGGCACCAGGGAATCCCTTTGCCTAGTCTTCTCATCACACCAGACTGCAAAGCTAATGAGTAGTCAGATATAATTGATGTATACACCGTCATATGTATGCAAGTCATACATGCAGCTCACATGCAAATTCTCTTCAGTCATTATTAAACTGGGTGCGCTGCACCCAGGTAGAGGGGAAACAGGAATACACAGGCTAGCCACGCACCCCATACTAACTCACTCCATTGCCATGGCCCCTGCTCTCCCTGGGTCCAGCACTAGTTTGCAGAGGCAAGCACTGAATAGTTTCTTCCCATGATTTGGTGCCCTGACCACACAGCATTCCAAAGCACTGGGAGATGGCCAGCACTCAGGGGGCACATGGCCACAGAGTACATTGGCATGAGGGCGTAGCTAGGCAGCATTCTCCCATTCCCCCTCTACCTGAGTACAGCATACCTGGTCTGAGGTTGACTGAAGAGGACTGATGCATATTACCACTGCCTCTCACCTCTGACCATTCATTCATTTGATGGGTTTATATCCCATCTTTCTTGATGATCCCAAGGTGGTGTACAAAACAATAGACACACAAAAGTAATAGTACTTAGCAATTGTGTAGTGCCTTTGGAGTGTGCAGAGCATGATCCTGATGGGATCCTTACAGCAACCTTCTGCCTCTCGCACAACACCAGAACCAGGGGACATGCACTAAAATTGAGTGGAGGGAGAGTTAGAACAGACAAAAGAAAATATTTCTTTACCCAGCGTGTAATTCATCTGTGGAACTCCTTGCCACAGGATGTGGTGATGGCACCTGGCCTAGATGCCTTTAAAAGGGGTTTGGACAGATTCATGGAGGAAAAGACCATCACAGGTTACAAGCCATAAGCAACCTCCTGGTTTTAGAAGTGGGTTTTCTCTGTGCCAGGTGCAAGGGAGTGTCAACGGGAAACAGGTTATCTTGTTGTCTTGTGCTCCCTGAGGTATCTGGTGGGGCCACTGTGTGATACAGGAAGCTGGACTAGATGGGCTTTTGGCCTGATCCAGCAGGGCTTCTGTTCTTCTGTTCTTCTGTTCTTATGTAACCTTGTATGCATTATCCTCATATTGCAGGTGAAGCTGAGAGGGAGTGGCTTGCTTAAGGCCACCTAGTAAGTTCATGGCAGAGGCAAGATTTAAGCCAAGGAAGTCCTTATTTGCAGCTCAGGCTCCTAGTGCTGTACCAGATTTCTGGTGATACAATCACATAAAAATGGAAAGCAGTGGAAAACCACCCTAAAACAAAGCAAACAAGCAACTTTTCTTTGGGAACAGCTCATCAGTGTCTCTTCCACAATAGCCAAGGAACCCCTTTAGACTGAAAAGCTTCCAGCGTACAGAATGAGCTTATGGCTCTTGGATGACTCCACTGGCAGCCGTCCCTTTTGCACAATGAATCCACATTTTTAAAAACCCAAATGGCTGCAAATTGTAGTCATATGTCTAGCTAAGCTGACCTAATGAGTAGAAGTGTTTGTTTTTGTTCAATATGAGAGGTTTACAGCCTAAGTCTTACTGAACTCAATGGGCTGCGGCTGAATAACACCATTTTCAAACACCTCTACTAACGAGTTATTGTTTTGTGATGTTCTAGATTAGAACAAATCATCAAATGCAAATCACTCTTCTCACTAAAATTAAGTAAATCACGCTCACTCACTGCTTTGCTACCCCAAATATTAGGCTTATCAGTTCATAACCAGGGGCTGAATTAAAGCCCCTTTGCTTAAGTTTATACCTAAGGTAAAGGTATCCCTTGACAATTAAGTCCAGTCGAAAGGGAGCGGTGCTCCTTTCTGTTTCAAAGCCGAAGAGCCAGCGCTGTCCGAAGACGTTTCCATGGTCATGTGGCCGGCATGACTCAACACTGAGGCGCATGGAACGCTTTTACCGTCCCGCTGATGCGGTACCTATTAATCTACTTGCAATTTCTTGCTTTCGAACTGCTAGGTTGGCAGGAGCTGTCGCACGGATTCGAACTGCCGACCTTTCGATCAACAGCTCATGGTTCAGTGGTTTAACCCACTGCGCCACCCGCTGGCTCTTATACCTAGCAAAGTGCAAATCATCAGAAATCTCTTTTATGCTCTCTCTCTCTCTCTCTCTCTCTCTCTCTCTCTCTCTCTCTTGCTCTCTCTCTGAGACACACAAACAAACATTGTCAGTTTTTGCAGCATTGCATTTGTTCCACTAAGCTTTAGGCAGTAAGGACAACACTTTGTTTAGGAAGAGTGATGAGCTTGCACCCAAATAGTGATGTTGTTGTTGTATCATGCTGAGGAGTTTCTATTGCAGGGAGAGATTTGGGATGGTTCCTTCAATATGTGCTTGTTCAGCGTGAATTTCCCCCTTCCCTCTCAAACTCAAAGCTTAGCTAGGCTTTGTGATGAGTAAATAGCCAATCTGTTCCCTAAAGGAAAAAAAAAAAGGTTGATGGGGTCTACACAGATTATGTTGATTATAGCAGGGACATTAGCAAGCTACTCAACTAACTCATCCAGGTCTGGTTCAGACATTTACCCAGGCAGGGAGAATCTTCATATGGTGGGGGTGCGGGTGCTCCTCCTCTCCAAGGCAGATAACATTGCATGTGACATGGATGTTGCATGTGGATGCTTAATTGCGCAAGTATCAGATGTGCATCGTGACCTCCTCCTTTTCTGAGAGAGAATAATCCGGCAAATTGGACATTTGAGTGATGAGGTGTTCACATGGAGCACAAATATCACATCATGTGACATGATCCGCATGGTGGAAAAGAAAGAAGGTACTTGCTAAGACTCTCACCAACCCTGATAAATGTCTGAACTGAGCCATGAATCATGATCCCGTCAATGACAGGTAGAACAGATGCATTTTTAAAAAAAATATGTATTGTCAGTATCACTTTCCTTCTGGGGTTCAGAGTTAGTTTGGTGTGAAAGTTGCACAGAATCATCATTTTATTTATTTCATTTATTTAGTGGTTTGGGAGTCGGATTTAGACCTGGAAGATCCAGGTTCAAATCCCCGCTCAGCCACGAAGCTTCCTGGGTGACCTTGGGCCAGTCACTATCTCTCAGCCCCACCTACCTCACAGCGTTGTTGTGAGGACAAAAAGGAGGGGAGGAAATATGTACACCGCTCTGAGCTCCTTGGAGGAAGGGCGGTATAAAAATGTGAACAATAAATAAATAAATAAATAAATAAATAAATAAATAATGTATACTCCGCCTTTCTCCCAGCACAAGGGCACTCAAGGCGGCTTACAATAAAACATTAAAATACGTATATACATTAAAATACCGTAATTAAAACAAATAATTAAAACAATTAAAACAAACAACCCCAGTGGGTCACCTATATTTACATTTGTTAAAAGCCATTTGTTAAAAAGCCAGCCTACCATGTCAGGCATCGAATGCTAACCTAAATAAAAACGTCTTAAGGCCCCGCCGAAAGGTCTCTAAAGAGCGAGCCGTTCTTAATTCCAGGGGGAGGGAACTCTGAATCATCAGAGAGGTTTGTCAATCTTTTTTTAACTGGCCTTGCTTCTAGTCCTTTAACAGCTGTCAGAGACACAAACATGTATCCCCTGCTAACTGGGCAAAGAGGATCCCTTTAAAACGGTGGTTTTCTCATATTTAGGTGGAGGTGAAGAATAACTCTCTGTTCACCCCATCAGAGCATTTTTCCAGTGGGCGTCCTTTCTTTTATTGTCACCCGCTTTAAGACCACCTTCTTATTCCTTTACACTTTGAGACTGTTGTTGTTGCTGCTGCTGAAAAGCAACATGTCATTATTCTAATTGGTACATCGTAATGCAGATGCAGTTTTCCCCATCATTCCATCTCAATGCCAAGCAAAGCATCACCTGCTCCATTTCTGCATGTTGAAGGCACAGGTCCGCCACAAGCTTGGCAACCCTATGCTGGAAACATTCTGGGGGGGGGGGGCTGCTAATGTTGTCAGGGTGCCCTTCACCCTGTCCTCTGGAGCATGTACACGTTTAGCAAGCCTCCACCAAGAGGAGTGACCTGCCTGAAGGACAGGCTGCACTGTGTATGGAATGTTAGACATATGCCTAACCAAAGAGGGGTGGTGTGAACCCAAAGCAAAACCTGTTGGAGGGGAAAGTAGCTGGCGCAGGAGTCACACGGGAAACACAGTGGGCAGGGGAGGACACACGCACCACTTGCCACTTCTGCCCCCTTCCAATGCTGCCTTTGATTGTGCATTGCCTTTGTGTACATTGCCACGTACAGCCATCACAATGGCCATAGAAGTGGGCATCAAAGTTTTCTTGCGCACAAATGTGCGTAATGTAGAATTCTTTCTGAAATCTGTGGATGTACTTTTGGAAAAAGCTCCAGGCAGCTACACCCCCTGAATCTGCTCTTAACTAAGCTTCAAAATTGTCACCCTTCTCTGTCTTTCCCTGACCTACTCCTGCTGTCTTGCTGCCCCCTTCTGCTGCTGCTGCTCTGCTGCTGCTGCTGCAAAGGCTCCAATGCACACACAGAGGCCACCTTGAGACTGAAGAGGAATGCATTGACCTTGTTATCTTGCCTTGGCTCTTCCTGGGTTTTTCTCCCCCTGCTTCCCTTATCCACGCAGTCTCCTTTCCTGTTGTGTGTTTAGGGGATTAGCTTCCACTCCGTCTGTTTCTTTCTGATTTGGTTCCTTTAGTTTTCGGTTGTCACAATTTGCAGGATCTCGTGGGGAAACAAGGGAAGGGAAAACAAATGCAGAATGTGCACGAGGCATCTCTTTAAGAACAGTTGAGAGAATCCACTGGTGCTAGAAAAGTTGGAGGTTTGTGCTGCCCCTCACACTGGTACTGAGTGCTATTTGAGCTCCAACATGTCTTCCTTTGTTTCCACTTCATGGAAGCATCAAGTATCGTCACTAGGGCACGCGTCACCCTGGAGTGGGGGCGCGCGCGTCACCCCTGCCCTAGGGTGACACTTACCCCTGCTGCTGCTGCCGGCTCCAAGTGTGTCCTTCCCAGCCGGTGGTCCGGGGCCTTCTGACGAGGACCAATGCGTCAATATGTGCACTTTTAGCTTTTTCACGCATGAGCAGAATGTTTCTGAGGGCAAGGGCTGCCCTTTTGCCCTCAGAAACGGTCTGCGCATGTGCGAAAAAGCTAAAAGTGCACGTATTGACACATTGGGCCTTGTCAGAAGGCCCCAAACTGCCAGCTGGGGTGGACACTCCGAGGCCTTCTCCTGGCCTCAGACCCTCCGCGCGAACGGGGGCACCCGCGCACGTCACCCCTGTGTGCGCGTCACCCCGGGGCGGCCCACTCCTTCATTTTGTTCTGTCAACGCCTATGAGCATCTCATCTATAGACCAGTATGAGAGATGAGATAATGCCAGGGCTGGCTTTAAGCCAATTGGGCCCAGCGCAATTGTCCCAGCGCAATTTTCATAGGTAATCTACACATTTTGTTTACTTGTAGGCTTACATGTATGAAATTTAAATTAAAATGTACTTAGATCTATTTGGTCCATTAATTCACATGCACTTTTTAAGCGCACATTTTGATTGCTTTCCATTCTACCATAGAGATATAATGTCTCTATACTACATTTTATTTATATCTCTAAGATTCTACAGACCTTGGTTGTGAACCTGGGCCCCCGCAAAATGTTTCCGATTGGGCCCCGCAGCTCCTAAGGCCTGCTCTGGTTAATGCCTCTTCTAAAATGACATCAGAACATACTTCTGAATAAACATGATTGGATGGTGCTGCGCATGTTGCAGCTCTATAATAAAACTGCTTTTCAGGTGAGCCCAGCTGTATTTATTTGCTCAGCAAAAGCAATGCTTTCTGGGTGATCACTGGATGAATTCTCTCTCTCTCTCTCTCTCTCTCTCTCTCTCTCTCTCCAGACAGACAGACAGACAGACAGACAGACAGACACACACACACACACACACACACACACACAGACACATGCGCATGCACATGCCTGGCTCTTGTTTTTATCTTTCCATTCTTGGGCCTGTTGCTTGAATTGCCATAGAGCAGCATGAGCTGGAGAAACTAAAATGACACCAAAACAGAGCATCCCATCTCCTTAATTAGGGCCAAGGAGATGCACCCTACATAGAGGGTATATGCAAAATTTCTGGGCAATAGTCACAGGACTCACCTGAGGTTGGATGACCCTGTCTCCTGCAATTTCTGTGTTCCAGCAGAATTGGAGGCAATCCCCTCCTCTCCTGTGCATTTGAACTAAAGCATTTGGACTTTGATGATAGCGGATTCTGTCCCACAGGCAACAACAGCCATCTAGAAAGTGGAGGGAGGGAGGGAAGATGCCCTGGCACGCAGGTCGAGTGCCTGGAACAACCTTCACATTGAGGCTTGAAATGCAGCCAGCCCGTCAAAGGAGATAAAAGACCCACTGGGAGCAAAAGAAGGAAATCATAATAAGCGAGCCCGGCCTATTGGAGGGGAAACAAACAGCGGGCAGCTCTTGTTTCAGCTGGTTTTTAATAATGCATGAACCTTGCTAACAAATCTGCCATTTTCACACTGTTAATTGCAGAAATAATTTGCCACTTCCCCAGGGCACTTCTCTCACCATCCTGACACTTGATTTTCTTCCATTCTTTTCCACATAAAGACTACAAAATGACAATCGCTCAAAGACTGAAAGAGGAGAGGACGCACTGGAAGAAAGTAAGATTGAGGAAATGAGGATGCAAGCAAGAAACACATTCTCCTTTCTTCAAAGAAAGTAACTGTACTGGGGTCAGTAAGCCTGCTTGAATAGGTGCCATTATTTAGCATCAAGAGCAACGATCATTTCGCACTTGATAGTGCATTTATTATGGTACAACTGTGCATGTGGATGATGAGTATGTCCTCTTAAACATCCAGTGACACATGCTGAAGTCATGATGACTCAGTCGGGGATTCCAAGTGAATGTATATATGTGGGTGGTGATTTTGGAGGGGAAGGACCACCGCTCAGTGGTAGAGCACCCAATTTGCATGCAGAAGGTATTGAGTTCAGTTCCCAGCATCACCACCATGTAGAGCTGGGAAAGAGCTCTGCTTGAAACCCTGGACAGCCGCTGCCAGTCAGTGTAGACACTGCTGAGCTTGATGGACCAAGATTCTGACTCTGTTTAAGGTAATTGCTTCTGTTTAAGGGTGTACATCTGTTGCTCATAGTTTATGAATTTGCTATTGGCACCTGTGCATGAATTGGTACCTGTGCATGGGCACAGGTGTACCAATGGCAAACATGACTACCGCATACATTGTGAAGTAGGGACAAGGCAAAAGGTAGGCTTAGCTACTAAGAGAAAGGTATGTTTACATATTAACATGCAGGGATGTGGATCAAGTCTCTGACTCCAGTTCAAGGTTACACAGGATTGCGCTGCCTATCTATTTAATGGGGAAAATGGGTTTAAACCTGAATAAAATTCGGCTTGTCGTAAAAGACTCTAAGTCTCGAGTCGAGTCTTTCAAGTCTTTTACAATCGCCGAGTCAACTCCAAGTCAAGTCATTGACGCGACTTGAGCCCGACTCGAGTCTGAGTCAATAGACTCAAGTCTACATCACTGTTAACATGTGATTTGCATACATTATCCTGCATCAAATGGGTATCTTGAAGATTTCACAAAGGATTGTTGCATAGATATGATTCCCCTCCCCCCCTAGTCTATCCATTTATCCTAACTAAGGCAAGTTGGAAAACTAAACTATCATTTGAAAAGCCATGAAAAGCCATGTCAAGTACTGACATGGACAGATTTCTGTACAGGAGTTGTAACCCAGGGACGTTTTTGCCTGTCATATAAGCCACATTTGTGTGTATTCTCACAAATGTGTGTATGTGTGACATGCTCGTCACCCACATTTTCAGAAGTCTACTGCAGCACAGTTGTACCCCAAAATGCACCATTTGTGTGTATGTGTATATATGTGTGTGTGTATATGTGTGTGTGTACATATGCGTGTGAGCTCTGTGATCCCTGGTCCTCACTTCCTCTGTCCTCAGACTGTGAGAAGGACAGAGTTGTTGACGTCACCCTTTTCCTCCTGGCTCTTGACTCTCTTTTGGCCACCTCCTCTCCCCAGGAGCAAAACCAAATGCTGCCAGTCATCCTGAATGCCTAAATAAAGCACAGGAATTGGCACCGACATACAAAGCCCGACCCTGCTCTTGCGAGACATCTGGGCGTTTGGCAAGCCAAGGCTGTGGCACCATCTCCTTGGCAGCGGCACTGCAGCCTGCTCTGGCCATCTCTGCACCTGGCTCTTTGGTCACTGCCTTGCCTGGTTCATCCTCTGCAGGGAGTGAGTGTGGAACTTGGCTTCAATACATCTGGTTTGTTGGTGGTCCTGGTCAGATGGAGCGGTAAGTCCACCTGCGGACAATTGTGTGTGATACAGATATAGACATAAAATTTGGTGTGAAACCTTCCTTATTATTTTCCGCTACACGGCAAAGTGACATCACATACCCAAGGTTTTTTATTTGCAGAAGAGATAAGCAATGTTCAGAAGAGATATTCTCTCCATTGTTATTTCACATTGTCATTGAGAGCCTAGCATTATTTCACGCTGTTCCCTTTTAAAGGCCCAGAGACCTGTTTTACGGCCCAATCCTTACCGCAAACGGGACATGCTGGAGCTTGGCCACTGCCACAAGCAGCAAGTGGCCGGGTCTGTATGCCAGCAGATTGGAGACACCCGCCATCACTTGTAAGTGGGCACAGGGGGTTAGAAGGAGGTGGGGAGGGGGTGGGTCTTTGCCCCAGGGCTTCTAGAATGCCAGAACTGGCTGCCAGTCAGAGTAGACAACACTCAGCTAGGTCAGGGGTGGCCAACCTTCCACCATTAGGGTTACTGTGTTCTTAAGAGTTGTGTAGAAGACAGAATCTTGGTAGCTGCAAGTGCTGATGGTGCTGCTAAAGCAGCCGCACCTGCTGAAATGCCCTCACCTATACAACTATTAAAAGGCCAGGAGCATTCATGTTGAAAGGTGGGCCACCACTGAGCTAGATGAACCAAGGATAAGGCAGCTTCCTAAAAAAAATACTGCTTCAGTCCTTTGGAGCTGTTAATCCTGCATGTTGTCAGTGCTATTATATCTAAAGGAGGCACCACTAGTCGTCATCCTTCAGGTCCATCAACTTCACAACAAGGCCTTTAAGTGGAAGAAAGTGATTTGCCTTCCCATGTATCCACATATAAATGGAGGCCCTGAATTCAGTGTCGTTAACACCAATACATCACAGAAGAACTGGGCCCCATGGTGTTAGAACACATGCAGTTATTTATGTAACTGTAACAGATCCTAGAGCATAATGGTTTCCTCAGCTACGTTTGACGATTAAGGTAAAAATAACCATATAAATAAAGCACACGCAAGAGATTAGAGAATTTCAGACTGTAAGGAAAGTCCAATTTTCATGCTCCCGAGAACAGTCACAGGGTAACAAACATGAAATCAGAATTGAAGTATTTACCAGTGTTGTGCATACAGTGATATTTCTGAGGTTTTTGCCTTCAGTCGAAATAGCTCAAAATCAGCCTGCTTCATGTCACTTTTCTGATGGATTTGTTTCCTTTGCCGAGGCTGCTTTTTCTTTCAAAGATTACACCACGGGAGGAACACACAGTTGTGAAAAACCTCTGCTGGTTCTGGGCATTCTCAGCAAATGTCCCTCCGTGAGCCCCCTTCTACCTAGCTGGACCCTGAAGAGTTGCTCCCTGAAGAGAGCTCTGAGTTCACAAAGGCTATGGGCACAGGGGTCATCTCAACGCTCAGCCGTGGGTCCTTCGGAGGGGCTCTCTGGAGCTGTCCAACGATGCAGAACTCTCACTGGTTCGGTGAAGAACAATACTCAGTAGATTTGAGAACATAAAACTCCACAAAAAAATGTCAGATGTCCCCAATTGGATGGGAAAAGAATCTAATTTTTTAATTTTCCTTTTAGAGATTTGTTTTATTCTAAGTTGTTATCCTTTCCCTTGTTTTCTGACACTTTTTTTTACTGTACACTGCATGCTTTGTGTTCACTGTAAAGATTTTTTAGTGAAGTGTATGCTTGTTTTCCTCTTTAAAAAAATCATTTTGGTATGATAGTGATGATATGCATATTACCAAGGGTTACATGAGACTGGAATATCATCAATTCCAAGTGCTTTCACTAAAATGGGACCATTCACATATCAGCTTTCCATAGGCTAATAATAATAATCAATACACCATTCACAGAGTGTGACAAGCAAAGAGCTTAAGCAAACCAGTGGTATTGCAGCAAGTTGTCTGAAGAACAGATAGCACCAGATGTTGCTTTAAACAGACTAATAATCCATCCAGCCCCACTGTGCTCTTTCTGACTGTGACTTTGTAAGAGGTCAAATGAATATCAAAACATCAAATGCAAATGGTAAGATAAAAAAATTGTCAAATACTGCAAGCAAAGGAAGCATGGATTCCACATGTCAAGAACATCATCATTGTCTTGAAAAACACGAATTTTGTCAAAAATATCTACTTTCAGTACAAGTTTCAGGTCTTGTATGGTTAGGCTTACCAGATCTCCAACCGGGACAGAGTACTAGACCCAAAATTTCACATATACGCTGATGGGTTCTGAGTTGTCTGTGACGGATCAAGAGAGAGATCTTGGGGTCCTGGTGGACAGGTCAATGAAAGTGTCGACCCAGTGTGCGGCGGCTGTGAAGAAGGCCAATTCCATGCTCGGGATCATTAAAAAGGGGATTGAGAATAAAACGGCCAATATCATTATGCCTTTGTACAAATCGATGGTAAGGCCACATCTGGAGTATTGTGTCCAGTTCTGGTCACCATACCTCAAAAAGGATATAATTGAATTGGAAAAGGTGCAGAAAAGAGCGACCAGAATGATTCGTGGGCTGGAGCACCTCCCTTACGAGGAAAGGCTACAGCGTCTGGGGCTTTTCAGCCTAGAAAAAAGGCGCCTGAGGGGGGACATGATTGAGACTTATAAAATTATGCATGGGATGGAGAGAGTGGATAGAGGGAAATTCTTTTCCCTCTCGCACAACACCAGAACCAGGGGACACACACTAAAATTGAGTGGAGGGAGAGTTAGAACAGACAAAAGAAAATATTTCTTTACCCAGCGTGTGATTCATCTGTGGAACTCCTTGCCACAGGATGTGGTGATGGCACCTGGCCTAGATGCCTTTAAAAGGGGTTTGGACAAATTCATGGAGGAAAAGACCATCACAGGTTACAAGCCATAAGCAACCTCCTGGTTTTTAGAAGTGGGTTTTCTCTGTGCCAGGTGCAAGGGAGTGGCGACTGGACACAGGTATCTTGTTGTCTCGTGTGCTCCCTGAGGCATCTGGTGGGGCCACTGTGTGACACAGGAAGCTGGACTAGATGGGCTTTTGGCCTGATCCAGCAGGGCTCTTCTTATGTTCTTATGTTTTAGGAGAAGGAATGTGGGCAGGTGTAGCTTGTTAAGTCCTAGAGCACAATCCTAGGCATGTCTACTCAGAAGCAAGCCCCATTGTGTTCAGTGGAGCTTGCTTCTGAGTAGACATGCCTAGGATTGTGCTCTAGGACTTAACAAGCTACACCTGCCCACATTCCTTCTCCTAAAGGTCTAGCACTCTGTCCCGGTTGGAGATCTGGTAAGCCTATGTATGGTGGGCTTTATAAAGCGAACACTTTGTCTCAAAATGCTATGATTGATTTATTGCATCTAAGCCCCAACGTTCACCATAGTCTTTCTTAAATACCTCTTCTGTTAAGCCGATTACATTGAATCAAGTTGACTTATATATTAACAGTGTATTGTTGATCTCTTTAAGAATGTAATAGCATTATAGCACAAAGCAAACCATTGCGAGCAACTACATAGTGTATAAGTTGGATTCTTCTTCTTCCCTTCTGGGTTGGTTTTGCTTGGCCTGGAGATTGTTCTCCATGCAGCAGCGTTACCAAATACCCCTTGTTCCCAAGTCATTTTCAGTTGGGGCATTTGTTTGAGTACTCCATCAGCAAAGTGTGACAGGACATCGTGTTTATATCAACAACATGAAATATGAGAGAGGTGTAAATCCCTTCTAGCTTTGCCACCTGGTTCACGCAAAGCTAGTTACGAAGGAAGCAAATTGGGATATTGTCTTCTCACTCTTCCAGTCTCTGTAAAATAGAAATTTCAATATTTGACCAAATGAAATTATCTCTGAGACAGTTGTGTCTAGGGAATAAACTAAGGCAACCTCTGACATTTCCATTGGCTCCCTAGTGCCACCCAAAGTTAATTCTAACCCTTCCTTGACATTTCTCAAACAGAAAATTCTAAATACATTTTGGACATAATTTATGGCCCAATCCTACTAGCGCGTTGTGCCAGCAGAACGAATGTTTCAGTGGCACAACGCACTTTCCAGCAGTTGCAAAATGTGACCCGCTGGAATGTGCGGGCTGGCTACTGCTGGGAGCAGCGAGTAGCTGGCTCCGTATGGCAGTGGGCAGTGAGTTATCTTTTAACTCTTTGTCCGCCTAGTGCTATTGCAATTTTGATATTAAAATATGAAGCTCTGGGGGTATCTGCGATGGTGTGGGAGGGTGTTTTTTCCTATATTACCCTCCTCAGCTTGGTCTGTGTAGCCTGGGATAGTGACAGCAGATAGAACTACCAGTATAACCCCCCACCCCATTCAGCTGCTGACCCAGTAAAGCAGAGAAGAGGAGAATGGGAAGGGATGCATGAGCACTAACTACAAGGTGCTACTTTCCTCGGTCAGTCTGCCTCCTCCTGGTACCTTCCCTGACAAGTATGCATGGAGTGCTAGCTGCTGTAGAGGACACAGAAGTGACACAGCCCATAGGCAGAGAATTTGGTTTAGAGAGAGAGGATCCAAGTGAAGGCAGAGGAATGGGTGGCTTGATAAGTAGCAAGGAGGAGGCTGACAGAACTGACAAAAGAAAGTGCAGAAGAAAGAAGGCTGTGGAGGCTTTGGAGAAGAAGTGGTCTTTGAATGCAGGCAGAGAATCTGTTTGATTGACAGAGAGGGGGAGGCTGTTCCAGGGGAAGGGATCAGCATGATAGAAGGTACAATGCAGGGAGTAGGAGGGGAAACAAAAGCTGTTCCCGAGTAAATTTGCGTGTACATTCACATTCATCGCATATTTCCTCCTGAAACAACACTTGAGAAGCAAGTCAGAAGAATTACATCATGTATTTAAGGCTAGGATTTTTCTAGAAGATAGTGACCCTATTTCTCAGAGGTATTGACCAATGCAGTCTTAACTATGGTTATATGAAACTCCCCTCGGAAATGGCACTAGTTTTATCCACATGGTTTTTGCTTCCCTCAATATCTCTTAAGGTTTTGTCCAAGGAGGAGGATCCACAATGGCCTTGAAATGTTGCTTTTGGTGAAATTTGGTAGCAAATCTAAACGTAAAGTTTCATACAGTTTATTATATACATCTTGAAACCATGGTATACAGAAATTCCCAGGACTAATAGTCCAATCCTAACTGAATCCCCCCCTCCCACCGATGCAGCTTAGTCCTAGTTAGGATTGGACTGTTAGGCATGAATGTGCTTATTTACATGTTCATCTTCCATGCCTATTGGTAGAAAGGGATAATGCTGATTGGCCCTGCCTCCCTGATGCCCACAGACATCAATTTCTTCACTCCCATTCAGGTCTGTATACTTTGTAAACATGCATATCCCTATTTTATAAGTCCAAACATGATATCCAATGAGTGGAAGTCAAGTGCATGGTTGAGGGGTTGTGTGGGGCTGACATGATACTGACTCCCCAATGCACATAGGAGATGAATGCCCACATAGGACATTATATGCAATCCTATGTCCTGATGTAAATGAAGCCTCTTATAAAGAAGAGGTTTCTGTAGTTCCTGTAAAGTTTCAGATTCCATACATGAATAGCAAAATCCCTCCTTCCCTAGTTCTTTTCAGAGTGCTCATTGTCTAGCTCAGGGGTGGCCAACCTTCCACCATTATTTATTTATTTATTTATTTAAAAAATTATACCCCGCCTTATCCCTAGGCCTCTGTGCTCTTAAGAGTTGTGTAGAACAGGGGTTCTCAACCTGTGGTACGAGTACCCCTAGGGGTATGCGGACCAACAACAGGGGGTACACCAGAGCCTGCCCCTTATCAGCATCAATCAGTAGTTAATTACTTGTTAATTAGAACTTAAATGCAATTTCCCCTGTCTGTCTGTCTGACACACACACTCACTATGATAGGGGGTACCCGGGTCTCCAAAGGTTGAGAACCCCTGGTGTAGAAGACAGAATCTTGGCAGCTGCAAGGTGCTGATGGTGCTGCTAAAGCAGCTGCACCTGCTGAATTACCCTCACCTATACAAAGGCCAGGACCATTCACATTGAAAGGTTGGCCACCCCTGGTCTAGCCAGTCAAGTATAAAGCCTGGAATGGACTAACTTGCAACTAGCACAGGCTGTTTTAGACAACTAGTTAAAAAAAAAAATTTTTTTAAAAAGAGATCTTCATTAGAGTGACCAGAGATCCACTGGTTTTCAAGAACTGACAAAGAATTATACAATCATTTATGGATTGTATCCTAAGTTATTTTCCCCTGAATGGAAGGCACATATGTTTGTGTAAGGAGGGAGGTAATAATATTCACCAATCTCCCTTTATCCAGAGGCATTTCTACGGTAGGGGCCCTACTGGGAGCTGGGAGCTGGGAGTGTGGTCCCCTTTAAGCTGGAGACACCTGGGCCTTGTTGGGGGCTGGAATTCAGCAATCTCTTTCTCTCCCTCCCCCAGGTGAGCTGCTAGAAAGAGCCACTGGCTTGCCAGTCAGTTTGTTGGGCTTCTTGGGAGCTGGGAGCTGGGAGTGTGGTCCCCTTTAAGCTGGAGACACCTGGGCCTTGTTGGGGGCTGGAATTCAGCAATCTCTTTCTCTCCCTCCCCCAGGTGAGCTGCTAGAAAGAGCCACTGGCTTGCCAGTCAGTTTGTTGGGCTTCTTGGGAGCTGGGAGCTGGGAGTGTGGTCCCCTTTAAGCTGGAGACACCTGGGCCTTGTTGGGGGCTGGAATTCAGCAATCTCTTTCTCTCCCTCCCCCAGGTGAGCTGCTAGAAAGAGCCACTGGCTTGCCAGTCAGTTTGTTGGGCTTCTTGGGAGCTGGGAGCTGGGAGTGTGGTCCCCTTTAAGCTGGAGACACCTGGGCCTTGTTGGGGGCTGGAATTCAGCAATCTCTTTCTCTCCCTCCCCCAGGTGAGCTGCTAGAAAGAGCCACTGGCTTGCCAGTCAGTTTGTTGGGCTTCTTGGGAGCTGGGAGCTGGGAGTGTGGTCCCCTTTAAGCTGGAGACACCTGGGCCTTGTTGGGGGCTGGAATTCAGCAATCTCTTTCTCTCCCTCCCCCAGGTGAGCTGCTAGAAAGAGCCACTGGCTTGCCAGTCAGTTTGTTGGGCTTCTTGGGAGCTGGGAGCTGGGAGTGTGGTCCCCTTTAAGCTGGAGACACCTGGGCCTTGTTGGGGGCTGGAATTCAGCAATCTCTTTCTCTCCCTCCCCCAGGTGAGCTGCTAGAAAGAGCCACTGGCTTGCCAGTCAGTTTGTTGGGCTTCTTGGGAGCTGGGAGTGTGGTCCCCTTTAAGCTGGAGACACCTGGGCCTTGTTGGGGGCTGGAATTCAGCAATCTCTTTCTCTCCCTCCCCCAGGTGAGCTGCTAGAAAGAGCCACTGGCTTGCCAGTCAGTTTGTTGGGCTTCTTGGGAGCTGGGAGCTGGGAGTGTGGTCCCCTTTAAGCTGGAGACACCTGGGCCTTGTTGGGGGCTGGAATTCAGCAATCTCTTTCTCTCCCTCCCCCAGGTGAGCTGCTAGAAAGAGCCACTGGCTTGCCAGTCAGTTTGTTGGGCTTCTTGGGAGCTGGGAGCTGGGAGTGTGGTCCCCTTTAAGCTGGAGACACCTGGGCCTTGTTGGGGGCTGGAATTCAGCAATCTCTTTCTCTCCCTCCCCCAGGTGAGCTGCTAGAAAGAGCCACTGGCTTGCCAGTCAGTTTGTTGGGCTTCTTGGGAGCTGGGAGCTGGGAGTGTGGTCCCCTTTAAGCTGGAGACACCTGGGCCTTGTTGGGGGCTGGAATTCAGCAATCTCTTTCTCTCCCTCCCCCAGGTGAGCTGCTAGAAAGAGCCACTGGCTTGCCAGTCAGTTTGTTGGGCTTCTTGGGAGCTGGGAGCTGGGAGTGTGGTCCCCTTTAAGCTGGAGACACCTGGGCCTTGTTGGGGGCTGGAATTCAGCAATCTCTTTCTCTCCCTCCCCCAGGTGAGCTGCTAGAAAGAGCCACTGGCTTGCCAGTGGCTCGAGCCTCAGGCTCGAGCCGAAGGGCGAGAGCCTAAGGGCTCTTTGCCCGTGGCTCTTCGCCCGGTGGATCGGAGACCACGCAGGCGAGAACACTGCTTCTAGCGACTGAGCCCATCCAAGCTGCTGAGCCCATCCAAGCTGTTATCTAGTGGGTCACCATTTACTACCAACTGTCAGCCCTCTCCCTTCTCCATGCACGCTGTTTGTTTGTGCATAGGACACCTTACGGAGATTGGAGTTACCATGTCAGCATCGAGAGAAAGGCTGAGTGATTGATTTTTGTATGTGGGTGAGGGTTAGTGTGTAGGTTGAGTGTGTGGTTAAGTTGGGACTTCTGTGAATGGTTTAGGGGAGTGCTTAACCTAGGTCTCGGTGAGAGGGAGGCCTAGGGGGGGACGAGTGGGACCTCTGCCCCAGTGAGAGGGGGGCAAGGGGTGTGGGGTGCAGTGACCCAAGCCTCAGTGAGAGGGAGGCGGGGGGGTTTCTGGACAGGAGTGGTTGGAGTTTGGATGAAGTGTTGTTAGATAGTGGGTTGTGGACTGATTGGGGAGGGTGGTAGTGACAGAGTGGTTGGAGTGTGTGAGTTAGGTTGCGTGGTCTGGAAGTAGGCTCTGCTGAAAGGCTATGTGGTTGTCACCTCGAGGGAGTCTAGGGGAGGGGCGGGCGGCCACCATTAGCAGAGTGACGGGTCATGGAAGATATGGCGGTGGGGGCTGGGCAGGCCGTTTCAGGAGAACGAGGGTCAGTCACAGGCAGACTGTCCCCCTTTCTGGCCCTTCTCCCATCCCTCTGACCCTTGGCGGTCTGGGCAACAGTCCCCTGAGTCTGAAACTGCTGCTCTTGAACGCCAGGTCAGTCAACAATAAAATCAGCCTAGTCCAGGATTTAATCCTGGATGAAGGTGCTGACCTGGTGTGTATTACGGAGACCTGGCTGGATGAGTCGGGAGGGGTAAGTCTCTCCCAGATGTGCCCGCCGGGTTTCCGGGTATTGCAGCAGCCACGACTACAGGGGCGGGGAGGTGGAGTTGCGATAGTCTATCGTGATACCATCCATCTCACTGGGTATCCTGTCCCGCGGTCCACTGGGTTCGAGTGCCTCCATGTCGTGCTGGAAGGACGAGACAGAATAGGGATTCTGTTGGTGTACCGCCCACCATGCTGCCCAACAGTCTCCCTGCCTGAGCTGACCGGGGTGGTCTCGGCGTTGGCGTTGGAGTGCCCTCGCCTATTGGTGTTGGGGGACTTTAATGTCCACGCTGAGGCCCCGAGGACAGTTGCGGCTCAGGACTTCATGGCCGCCATGGCAACCATGGGTCTGTCTCAGAGAATATCTGCCCCGACGCACGATGCGGGACACACGCTGGACCTGGTGTTTACTGCGGGGCCGGTGGATGGTGATCTGGATGTGGAGGAAATTAACATCACTCCTTTGTCATGGACAGATCACTTCCTGGTGGGATTTAGGCTTGTCGCAGCTTACCGCCTCCGCAGTGGTGGGGGACCTCATTCTATGGTCCGCCCCCGGAGGATGATGGATCCGGATGGATTCCTGAGGGCTCTGGGGGATTTTCCTGTTGCCAGAGTCGGCGACTCACCCAGCGCCCTGGTTGACCTCTGGAATGGGGAAATGACCAGGGCTCTGGATCTGATCGCTCCTGAGCGTCCTCGACCAAGCCGCAGAGTCAGAGCGGCCCCTTGGTTTACTGAGGAGCTGCGGACGATGAAGCGGCAAGGTAGATGTCTAGAGCGACGGTGGCGGAAAACTTGTGCTGACTCCGATCGGGCACGGGCTAGAGCTCACTTCAGAGCCTATTCCGTGGCGGTGGCGGCAGCTAAGAAGGCTTTCTTTTCTGCTGGCATCGCGTCTGCGGAGAACCGTCCAGCTGAGCTTTTCCGTGTGGTCCGGGGCCTGCTCCATCTGGCCCCCCCAGGAGATGGGGAGGAACACACGGTGGCTCGCTGTGACGAGTTTGCAAAGCACTTCGTGGACAAAGTCGATCGGATTCGGCATGACTTGGACGCTGCGTTAGCAGTATCTAATGATGTCCCTGAGGCACCTGTCTGTCCTCCTTCCTGGGATTCTTTTCAGCTTGTAGAACCTGAGGATGTGGACAGGATTCTTTGGAGTGTGAGACCATCCACTTGCCCGCTTGACCCTTGTCCGGCATGGCTGATTAGAGCTGCCCGGGCGGGGCTGGCTGAGTGGACGGGGAGGGTGGTAAATTCATCTCTGAGGGAGGGGGTGGTGCCGTTGCCTCTGAAGCAGGCGGTGGTGCGTCCCCTCCTGAAGAAACCCTCCCTGGATCCCACTATTTTGAACAACTTCCGGCCAGTCTCAAATATCCCGTTTCTGGGCAAGGTGATCGAGCGGGTAGTGGCGTCTCAGCTCCAGAGGGTCCTGGAGGAAGCTGATTATCTGGATCCATTCCAGTCTGGCTTCAGGCCGGGGTTCGGGACAGAGACGGCCTTGGTCGCCTTGGTGGATGACCTGCGCCGGGGACTGGACAGGGGGAGTGCGTCCCTGTTGGTCCTGCTGGACCTCTCGGCGGCTTTTGACACCATTGACCATGGTGTCCTCCTGGGTCGGTTGGCTGGGTTGGGGCTTGGAGGCACCGTTCTGAGGTGGTTCCGCTCCTTCCTGGCTGATAGATCCCAGAAGGTGGTGCTGGGGGATGCTTGTTCGGCACCCTTGCCCTTGAGGTGTGGGGTGCCACAAGGGTCAATTCTGTCCCCCATGCTGTTTAACATCTATATGAAGCCGCTGGGAGAGGTCATCCGGGGGTTTGGGGTAGGGTGTCATCAGTATGCGGATGACACCCAGCTCTTTCTCTCCATTCCACCTGACTCCAAGGGGGCGGTCGATGTCCTGAATCGTTGTCTGGAGGCAGTTGGGAGCTGGATGGGGGCAAACAAGCTGAAATTAAATCCTGATAAGACAGAGGTTCTTCTGGTCCAGAAGTCTACGACTCGGGTACTGGATCATCGTCCTGTTCTGAATGGGGTTGTACTCCCCCTGAAGGAGCAGGTCCGCAGCTTGGGGGTTCTCCTGGATGCGCAGCTACTCCTGGACTCCCAGGTGGCGGCTGTGGCCAGGGGGGCTTTTGCCCAGCTTCGGCTGGTGCGCCAGCTGCGACCGTACTTGGATCGTGCAGACCTGGCCACAGTGACCCATGCCCTAGTGACATCTAGACTAGATTACTGCAATGCGCTCTACGTGGGGCTGCCTTTGAAGACTGTTCGGAAACTGCAACTAGTGCAGAATGCGGCGGCCCGGGTGGTTGCCGGGGCTTGTCGGTTCGACTCAGTCGGACCGTTGCTTCGGCAGCTACACTGGCTGCCGGTTCGTTTCCGGGCACAATTCAAAGTGCTAGTTTTGACTTTTAAAGCCCTTAACGGCTCGGGTCCAGGGTATTTGAGGGACCGCCTCCTTCCTTATAATCCGACCCGTACTCTGAGGTCATCAGGGGGGGCCCTGTTAACCGTGCCGCCATTGACAGAAGTGAGGGGGATGGCGGCGCGGAATAGGGCCTTCTCGGCGGTGGCGCCCCAATTGTGGAATTCCCTCCCCTTGGAATTAAGAACGACTCCCTCCTTAGAGGCCTTTCGGCGGGGCCTTAAGACGTTTTTATTCAGGACTGCTTTTAATGTCTGACATGGTGGGCTGACTTTTTAACAATTGGTTTAATATATGTATATGCTGGTGACCCACTGGGGTTGTCTATTTTTAACTTAAGTGTTTTAATTATTTTAATGTGTTTTTAAATTGTTTTAATGTGTTATGTATTTTAATATGTTGTAAGCCGCCTTGAATGCCTTCGGGAGAAAGGCGGGCTACAAATTCCTGAAATAAATAAATAAATAAAATACTGTAAGTTGCGCCCCGTCCTAATACCATGTTTACAAACTGGAACGAGGAGGCCCCGCCCCCTCGCCAGCAGAGCCATTCTGCACTGCAAAGGTGAGGAGCAGGGAGTCTCCTGCCCGTTTGCCTTCGCAGTGCGTAATGGCTCCGCCAGTGAGGGGGCGGGGCCTCCTCGTTCCGGTTTGTAAACATGGTACTAGGACGGGGCACAACTTACGGTAGGGCCCCTACTGTAGAAACGCCGCCCCCACCTCCCATGTTGCATTCCATCTTGTTCTGGAGGGACGCATACCTTTCAAGGGGTGCAAAGGGAAAGAGGCACCAGCAAAAATCACCCCTTCTTTCCTTGTTCAAATGAAATGCCTTCCATTTGCAGAACTGCTTAAGATACAACCCATTGTTTTCCTTGTAGCATAGGGAATAGGCCCCCTTTACTCCATTTTCACAGGATCATTATTACCACCATGTCACCTTTACCTTTTTATAATCAGAATAGCATACCGTATATTATTGTCTGAAGGTAGTCCTGACTCTGAATAGCTTAAACATGAGTTGGATATACTGACCCTAGTGCTAACTGTGATTTTGGACTTGGTGTGGATATGCAGGGTTCAGCGCAGCATTTCATAGAAGGCACTCAATGCCTCAAGCTATGATCATTTTCCTCCCTCACCAACTGGTTTTATAAAATGCATTCATTTGCATATCAAAATACTAATCGCCTCGTTTACTGGGAATGTCAGATACTTATTACTTCTGAGTTCAAACACATGTCTAATCGCCTACTGTCCCTAGTAAGCAATTTAAAGAAATGCTGGCAGAGGAAGAATTGGCTAATGACATCCTTTTCATCTAACACTTACATGTAATTTACTTTTAAAGCATCCCCCACCCCACCCCCGGGAGGCGACACAAGCTGTATCTATGCAGCAAATATTTTAATGGATTTGGCAAAGACTCAAAGCAGAAGTACTGTGCCCAGATCTCTGGTAGTCCGTATTTCAAAACACTGGCAGTGTGGGGTGAGAGTAAAGGGTGGAATAATAAATGTAGCATAACTAACTGAGGTCATTATGATCAAAAGGAAAGCTAGTGGGACAGTCCACATGACCAAGATACTGCTTATTGCTTTATATTTAATAATAATAATAATAATATACTGTATTTATATACAGTATATAAATAATATATAGTATTTATTTACTATTTAAATATAGTAAACGTACAACAAAAGAAAGTGATGGGAAGTCATAGGAAAAATGTAAAAAGTCTTGCTAGTAACTAAAATATCCTACGTAGGGAAAGAAAGAACTGCTTTCTTCTACAGAAATATATTTCAGAGTCTGAGATATCTGTCTTGGGTGGAGAAGGCGCATAAAGATAAGCTTTCTAATCTTAATAAATGCCTGTAACGGTTTGCACATAACAGGAGGTGCTCCATGCTTTATGCACTTTTCCTCATTCAGATACATCAATGCACAAACTTATAAATATATGCTTTAATTTTCTCCCCCCTTCTTTTTACTGTTTATATGGTTTTGATGGTTGATTACAGTAATTTAGCTGTCATGTTTTTATAACTTTATTTTAGTTGCTCACTCCTTTGAGCGTTCTATGAAAAGGCAGTATATATATATATATATATATATATATATATATATATATATATATATATAACATCTATTAATATTGCCTCCATTTTTGTGGCTGCTGAACCTGAAAAGCTATTTCAGACAAGATCGTGCCTGACAGGCAACAGAGCGCATGGCTGTGTTTTTTCAAAGTGGTAGTGGTGGGAATGTCACGAGAAATGAAATGAAATTCAAGGCCATTTTTAAGCATTCAAAACATTGTGTGTGAGTGTGCAAATGCACACGCTTAAACAACTGAGCCACAAGTTATGTCCAAACACAGCAACTGCTGCATTACAAACAGCTCAATCCTATACCGATACTGTACTGAGGGTGCAGCAGTGACGGCAATGGCGTTGCTATGATGGGGCTGGGGGGAGCAAATGCCCCGGGTGCCATGGTGGTATCCTCACGAGGTGGAGCTGTGGTGGAATTCTTGAGCTCCATGGCTCCTTTTTTTCAGTCAGAGGGCTGCGTGAGTAGCTGCCGAGCACAAACGCGCCAAAATTGGTGCATTCGTGTATCCCTCCCACCATCCCTGAGTCCTAGAAGGCTTCAAATGAAATCTTCTGGTAGTGCAAAATGCGTCATCGCTGCCACGTGACAGGGCTAGCGATGCAACTGAGTGACAGGGCAGCATAGGCGCAGGGGCGTCACTGGAGCGTGGCGGAGGGGCAGGCCGCCTGGGGGTGACGCGCACCATGGGGTGACGCACGCACCCCCTCGCGCGTCAACCTCCGTGACGCGCAACACCCTCCGGACGCTCCGAGGCCGGCCCGGGAGAAGGCCTCGGAGCGTCCGACCCTGTCGGCGCTCCAGGGCCTTCTGAAAGAAGGCCCAAGCAGCGCGTCCATCTGGGTATTTCCCGGATTTTCGCGCATGCGCAGACCCGTTTTGAGGGCTTTTTGAAATACCCGGATGGACGCGCTGCCTGGGCCTTCTTTCAGGTCGCCCTCACCCCCCCGCGCCGCGATAACACAGCGTCACTAGGGTGACGCGCGTCCCCCGCCCCAGGGTGACGCGCGTCCTAGTGACGCTACTGCATAGGCGGGAACTGTATCCAAAGCGCATACAGCACAAAAAGAGGAGAAGAAACACCAGAGCCCTCCTACTAACGCTGACAATGGAAATCCTGGCACAGCCCATCACCCATGGAATGGCAACTGGAAGTCAGTGTGACATTAGCCTGATGTGCAAGGATCCAGTCCCCACATCTACCCGGCACCAATACCGGTGGCCAGAGACGCATCACCAGGGTGAACCAAGCAGAGGGGGATGGCAGGCACAGGTCCAATGAGTGGCCACCTTCTGGAATGACACTGTGCTGGAAGCCTCTAGGAATGACTAACACTGCAACAGTCACCACTGCCAACAATGGGGAGATGTCTCATGACCATGTGCACACACGCACGCACCCTACAGGAGCTACTATGGTATAATCAGCAAAGGGGGAAAACAGAGAACTGCTAGGAATCCCAGAACCCAGAATTCAAGTCCTCTTCTTATGTGAATTCATACAAACACACACTACCAAGGAGTACCTTTCTGAGCAGAGCTTGGAACAGAGCTCCCTTAGGAGAGGGCAGCCAAGTGAAATAAAAACACACAAGCCCCTCTATGGCAAGGGTTAGAATCCCCCAGCTGGAAGGAACCCTTATGCCAAGGGAGCAAATCACAAGGGGAGCTTCAACAGCACCCACATAAGTCAGGGACGGATGGTGTAGTCCACTGCACAGAGACACAGGCTAGAAGCCAGGCAAAACAGCTTTAAGCCCAGCCAAGGGGCTTGTCCCCTAACCAGTAAGGTGCTCACCTTTTGCATGACTGGCCAGAAACACCCATGGCAGAGACAAAAGAAGAGATGAAGGCCAGTGGTGTTGTTGCGCCCCCCACATGGTGGGGGCTGCCGACGCGACGGTGCCCACGTGACGCGGGGCCGTGACGCCAGCGCGCGGCTGCGATCGCCTCTCCCCACCGTTTGGCTTCCATTGCCGGAGCCAATCGAGCAGAGGGTGGGCAGGAGGGCCAAAACGCAGCCGAGATGGCTGCGAAGAAACAACGGGAAACACAGTAAGTGGCCCGCGACATTCCGCCCCCTCCCCGTGACATTCCACCCCCCCAAAGCGGCACTTGGTGCCCAGGGCACAAAGCCCCCCCCCCAGACGACGCTTCTGATGAAGGCCGGGCTAGAACCCACATTGGTCAGGCTACAGAGCTTCACACAGGCCCAGCAGGAGACAGGGAAAGAACACAGAATTCAGCATTTAGCATCCCAACTCACCACGAACAAACCCACTTGGCTGGGAGGCTATAGCAAATGGATAGGCTTACCATTCGTACCGGTTTCGCCGGGACAGTCCCGGAAATCGGACCCGATTCCCGGTTGTGTCCCGGGGGACGAATGGGCGCCGCCATCTTTTTTTTTAATTTTAAACTTACCGGGCAGCATCTTGGGTCACGAAATCTCACGTGATCCAAGATGTCGGCGCCCAAATCTCGTGAGGGCATGATGCCCTCACGAGATTTGGGCGCCGACTTCTTGGATCACACGAGATTTCGTGACCCAAGATGCTGCCCGGTAAGTTTAAAATTTAAAAAAAAAAGAAGAAGATGGCGGCGCGGCGAGCGGGTGCTTCTCCCGGTCGTCAGCGGCACCGGGAGAAGCACAGTGCTTGCCCGTGTTGTGCGATCCTGCTGGAGGCTCGCGCTGGCCGGGCAAGCAGGCTGTGCTTCTCTGGTCTCCCAGCAGGATTTTTTATTGGGATTTCTGCTTTATTGTGACATTTATGCTTCTTTTTTCTGCTTTTTCGTTGTGGTTTAGAATTGCTTTTTCGTTGTGGAGGGTAGTTTGTGGTTGGTTTGGGCTGTTTCTGATTGCTTTTTCGTTGTGGTTTAGATTGCTTTTTCGTGGTGGATGCTAGTTTGCGGTTGGTTTGGGCTGTTTCTGAGTGCTTTTTCATTGTGCTTTACGATTGGTTGTGGTTCTTTGGCCTTGCTTTTTCGTTGCTTTGACATTAATTAATTATTTACCTCGGGGGGGGTATGGGGGGGTGTCCCGGTTTGAAGTTTGAAAAATATGGTAAGCCTACAAATGGACCAATCAGAGGGAGCACTGCTTGGCCCCATTATAGCAGTCTGCCCATCTAGCCACACCCACACACACCTTTGCATCTTCGCTGGCGCTGGCATGACTGCAGTTATGCTGCTCTCCCTGCCCCCTGCAACTGTCTGCCTTATAGACCATGGCATCAGAGAACAGGATACTCATGACCACTGAGGAGTGTCCCCAAACCACGGGAAACCAAAGAGAGTGGGGATGCTGCTGCAGACCCTAAGAGCTGAGAGGCCTCTTCTTCCTCCCCAGCAGAATCCCACCCTGAGGTGGGATGTGCTGAGGTAGAAAGAAGGGATCCCTGCCTGCTAACAAAGAGGCAAGAAGTGTGATCAGATCAAAGCGTTATTGCACATTGATGGAACAGCACCTGAAAGAGATGCACATAGGTGGGGTTGCCAACCATCTCCTCTCAGCAGAGCCGTTGTGCCATTACAAGTTATCCTACAGAAAGCCATGTAACAGGGGCCAGTGAGGTCTGGTTGACTGTCGTTCATGGAGTTTGCAAAGCCACAGGGGCAGTAGCCTAGCTGGACCCGCGCCAGTGGGCCGGTGGGCGGGGCAATGCATCATCACCCTACCCACCCCGCCACCAGAATGTCCCTGATCCATTTGACTCTGGATCAGGGCCATTCCGGTGGCAGGGCGGGCGGGGTGATGAAACGTCGCCCCGCCTGCTGCCCCACTGCCGTGAGTCCAGCTACGCTACTGCACAGGGGCCCGTCTGGAATGAATCGGTCAGCAACCTCACTGAGAAGCAGCTGGATTCACATTGGTCACTGCAGTCAGGCAGGCTGTAGGCTTCCCTTGGGATCTGGCCTGGCATCTTCACCTGCAGGACAGCTGTCTGTGCGAAGCAAGGAGAAGCACAGAGAAAACAATAAAGAATAGATATCAGTATCAGTAACACATGTTCTCTGGATCATGATGCATACCTGGTATTTGTCATGGAGAGTGGTGCCACCACAGTGTACATGCAGTGGTGCCCTGTTGGGAATGAGAGCATGGTCCCTGAGGCATTCACTCCCCACTCCCCCCCAGATAGGGGTTTCACTGGAACTCGGTGAGAAATGACGGTTCTGCCCCTTGTGGCAATGGTGCTGTCCTGAAAAACAAAAAGGATTCAGATGAGTGTTTGGCCAGCAGTAGCAATGGTTGGAGTCTGTGGCATTCACTGACGGAGAGCAGCTGTTGGAACAGGAAGGGATCGTTAGGCAACACAGTTCATAGCAAAGGCACATTTCCGGAGCATACTGAAGGCCCAGTGTCGGGGTGGGGGTGGGGGTGGAGACATGATATGCAGCATCAATGCATTGCAATGATCCCCTCCACTCCCTTTCTTACCTGCATCATGAGGTGCATTGTCCTTGTTTCCCCCTGTTGGGTTAGTGAAGTAGAAGTTCCATTTGTGTGTTTGCACGTGGAGTCCTCTTTGGGGCAGAGTCCCTGCAATAAGTATTCCGAGACAATAAATATTACACTCTCCTGTGAGATGCAGTCCCCCTGGTAGGAGCTTAAATATTGGGGTTAGTGTGCTGTGATTGGCTGCCAAGCATGGTCTGGATCCTGTGGTCTGCCACAGGAAAGTGGGCAGGGCAGAGCACACAGCAAGAGGTGAGATTTCCCCCTTGCTGCAGGATTAAAAAGATGAAGAAGAAACAGGAAAAGGAAGCAAACATGTATTTAGCGTCACATCTGTGTTGACCCCAAGTTGTGACCGAAAGCTGATGTAAGGGGGAAATTGCTCCCACTGTTCCATGACAATAAACATCCGTATGCAGCCTAGGAAGTATCAAAAGCAATGTCAGCTTTTTCAATCATACCATATACTTAGTGGGTCAAGCAGGCTGAAGAGTGGCAACATATTTTTAGAAGGCAAAACATCACAAAACATCAGAACTCAGTACATCTGCTTACCTATCTGCAAGCAATGCTATTAAAGAAATGTGAAAGTAAGCCTTGAATATAATTGTGCCACCTATTATGTGCAGTGAGCTTGATTAATTCCAGCAGTGTGGAAATTTCTGAGATAAAGAATTAATTGTTGGCAAGAGAAAACTGAGGTGCATTCAGTTTGCATCCTTCCTATAGTACATTTCCACAAGATTTGCATAGACTGTAAGAAGTGTGACTAAACCTGAAATCCATCACCAAACAAAATGTCACCTTTTATGAGACTGGATTTTATTTTCCAAGCCCCCCAGACGTGCTCAGAAAAGGGAACAAAAAAGTGAGAAAAAGATTGATATGGATTCCAAAAGTCTCACACCTTTTGTCTCAGTGCAAAGGCCGAGGAATTGAAATCAAAATCACTTATGTGACTCATAGCACGGGGACAGCAGGGTATGGATGCGAAGGAATTGGTTCACGTTAGTTAACTGAACTGTGTACACACAAATGAGCATCAGTATCCTCAAGTTCCAAATGACCTTGGATAAGTCACAACTTATCAGTTTTCCCATCTGCAAAACTGTGAGAAAAACACCTACTTGGGGTGTTGGGAGCATCACGGTTCAAGATGAGCATATTTACAATGCAAAGGAAAGCATCAAGAAACAGAACTTTCTGGTTTCACTAACCAAATATCCAAATTATTATTGTTTTGTAGATGCTTTGACAAACATGGGATCTGTATGTTCGCTGTTGGAACTCTTAGGAAATTTGGACAACTTGGAAGAATTCAGCAGATTTTTTTGCCAACGTTCTCAATATTTTGTTCATTAATGTTCAATTCTCAGTCCTTTGACTTTATACTGTGTACTCTGAGCTTTGCGGTTCTTGATTGATTAGGTTACCAATGATGAACCAAACTGAAACTGCAGGACCAACTGTTTTTAGAAGGTCCATCTTCAATGTTATGTTCTATGTGCCATTTCCATTTGTAGGTTCAAATACATTTCTATGGATTGTTGCAGGTGTCAACCACATGCACAAATCCCGGTATATATCCAGTGATCTAGATATCTGATTGCTTATCACAATAATAATATAATAATCTGTATTTATATACCACCCTTCTTGTCAGATTTCTCCTCAGACTTTATTCAAGGAGGTTTACATAGGCAGACTTTTCGAAGAAAAAAAAACACCACCATAGGGGTTTTTACAATAATGTTCTATTTGCATAGAACCCTTTTCATTCTTCAGATGTTTCCCTTCAACAGTGTGGTATCTCTCTCACTGCACAATACACACCTTCCAAGCTTGCCCAACCGTGATTCCTCTCTCTCATAAGTTATCTTCAGCTTGTCGGCAGCTTCCGGTTCTCTTGAACTGGTGTCGTCTTTAGCTTTTCTTCAGGGAAGGCGGCAGCTTAACCACTACTAGACCACACCTCCTGCCACATCACAATGGCGTGACATCACAAGCCATTCACACTATCTTTTTAATATCTGGATCCTGTCCAAGTTTAGTTCTCCATAGTAAACAACATTGCTCCTTGGAACTTAGTTGCTTGACGGCGCAACCCATTCTAACTAACAAGTGGCGGAGCAAGCATTCGAAGCCGTCGCAAATGCTGTTGAAAACATGCCATAAAACACATTTGCAATGTTTTTCGAGTAAGGGTGGCCAGCGCGGAGGTCAGCCGCCCTCACTCTGCCACCGGATTGTCCCTGCAGCCGCCAGAGACGGTAAGTGAAGCACCGATGGGGGTGGTCTGTGCAGCGAGGAAGGGGAGCCATTGGCTGAGCTGGCCCGGGGTGGCAGGGATGGCGGCCACCATATCCCTGACCTGTTCCTGTGCCGGCGCAGCCTTTACACAGCCTCCTCGGGCTTGCATCAGCTAAGTAGCTGGTGGAAATCCGAGGAGGCCCATTGGGCTCTCCCCACGTTACACCGGGGGAAGGAGACAAATGTCCCCTTCCCCCGAGTAGACCTCCGGGTCGATCCCGGAATGGGGATTGGATCCGACAGGTATCCTGGGCCGGCCACCGGATACTTAGGCAGGATTGCGCTGCCCGTCATGTTGCACATTTTGTCATACCGTATTCAGCTAAATAGTAAGCATTCAAATAACCAGAGCTGGTTCCTTAAAATTGGTGCTGAAGTCTGTTCAGATAATGCATGGATCGTAGGGATACATAACTCATGAGCATCCCAACGTTTGACCTGAAATAGAGTCTACTGTTTCGGCATGTTCTAAGCAGATGCCCACAAAACCCAAGCCTTTGTGAATCATCAGTTCAATCTCTTGCTAAAGCTCAAATGTACCCAGGAAAAAATTGAAACTGTTTGCAAAGGCTCAAATGCAAAGAACCACTGCAAGCAAATTTTTGCAGGCACATTTGTACTCATCTTGATTCAAGACTCAATCATTTGAACAGTTCAATATTTTGAGCTTACCTGGTTGAATGTTTACAACATTTCTAACACAGTGTGGCATTGTGGATGGGCAAGAGGAAAAGAGGAGGGACCATCAGTCGTAAATACAACAACATGATCATGAGCTAAAAGAGGAAGGCCTTGAAACATTCATCCATATAAAGTGGTGATGTTATGCTCTGCTCATGCTCCTACTGGTCTGAAAATGCAAAACGGTTGTGAGCAAAACTGCTGCCCTGGGTTATACTATAATGTGGCACATTTTAGCTGTTCTTTAAGCTTTTAAATGGTGTAGGGGAGGGGGGCTAGGTCAGGAAATAGTAGTTTGGAGAAAGTGAAGGCAAGGTCAATGAGTCAGAAAGCGTGAGAATATTATAGTCTTCTGGCATTACGCTGAATGATGCAGTTTGAGAAGCTGAGCCAATTTATGAAGGCTTGCTAAAATTAGATGGCAGAAGCCAGAGAATAGCAATAAAGAGAATACTATTAAAATTATTAATTGGATTATATTTTCAGTCTGGCACACAGTACTCTGAAACTGGAATGGTCTTTGCAATGTGCAGCATGTTTAAATGTTTGACTCCCCTGATCCTAAATAAGTAGATTAAGCTGCTACTTAACTACTACGCGTCAAGGGAGCTTCTACATATGTATCAAGATTTCCCACCCCATTCCTACTGTTCCTGTCCTCCTATCCCAAAAGCTACCCAGGATGTTGGTGCTTTCATTTGGCATTCAGTACAGCACAAGGATTTGAAGTCAACTGCGGAAATCACAGGAGTCCTGGAGAACCTCCAGAAGCATTTGGACACACATGGGAAGTGTCATAGCCCAGTCATTCAGTTGGAGCAAATCCTCTGATTCCTGCTGAGTTCAATGGAATCAGCTTCCACATAGCAAGTATAGCAGTGTTTCTCAAACTGTGGGTTGGGACCCACGGTGGGTCGCAACCTGATTTCTGGTGGGTCCCAGGTGATGGAAAGATCAGATAAGTAATTGCCACAAGCACTGAAGCTATTCAAAAATCAGATAGCTGCTAATTACCCTGCAAGCAGCTGAGCTCTTTACTTGTAAATAAATAAAAAATATTTATTTATAGATCACATTTTTTTAAGTCTCGTAAAGCTAGGTGGGTCCCATTAGAGTGTCATTTTTAAAAAGTGGGTCCCAGTGCTAAAAGGTTTGAGAACCACTGAAGTATAGTATAATCCAGAGAAAGTTACACTAAATGCTTCCCATCTCATGTAAATTAATAAAGTGGAATTCCCAGGGGTTTCCGATCACAATGACTGTGTATAAAATTCAGGTGTCAGTTCTTTGTCTTTTGGAAGGAATGCTCTGCCAGCACACGCTCTGCCAGCATGCACTGTTGCAAAAGCGCCGTAAAGTGTTCTGTGACAGCATTTCTTCTAGTAGCACCATTGGGAAGACTGGAGCCTTCCCGTTGGTGCTGGTGGCCGAATCGATGCCCACTGGAGCAGGTTACTCCCCTGCCAGACACCATAGGGGTGCAGGGAGGGTGGAAGGCGGGGAGGGGTGAAATGGGACTGGGGGAGGGCAGCAATGGGGGTGGGGTGGGTGGATCAGGCCTGGGAGGGGAGCGGGATTGGTGGCACTGGCACGCGCCATATTTCCCCCTTCCCGGGTCTGATCTGCCGACACGGATCAATGCAGACTTGTGCTAGTCTCTGGCACAGATCCAACTTGATCCATGCTGACTGCTGGGGCTTACCCTGGGGCAAGAGGATACATGTCCTCTTACCTCAATGAGACCTCCACCATGCTAGATTCCCCTGCAGAAGGCAGCATAGCCCACACCAGCGCTGCTACATTGCCACAAGGGAATTTAGTTAGGATTGGGCTGACCGTGTACATTGTTCATCTATGCATCAGGACTTTTTTTTGCAGTAATTTTCTATGACAATGGAGCTCCCAAATATGCAATACTTTGGAGGAAAGGAGACACATGGATGCCTCACAGAGCTGCCAATTTCCTTCCCTTTAATGGCCTTTAGCGTTACCTCCCCTAAGAGTTCAGCGTTACCTCACTCTCTTCAGGACAAAGTCCTGCCTAGCTCCTAAGAATGCCAGCCAGAAACCAAAACGAAGTTAAGCCGCCCTTACACCGCATGCATCATGTCCCATCACATCCTGGAGTAGCTGACATGTTGATTCTGATTGGCCCAATGTGTTGTTCCGCATCTCGCCCCCACAACACCGAATGCAGCCTCTCATTGGCCAAAGCTCGATTTATTCAAGTTGGAACGAACCGGAACGACTTTCAGCCAATGAGAGGCCGTGTTTGGTGTTGTGGGGGAGGGACGCAGAGCAATACGTTGGGCCAATCAGAATCGACTCCGGGACGCAATGCAGCGAGATGCGTGCGGTCTGTTACAGCTTTTAGGATAGATTGTGCAAATGCTGGGAAAGAGAAGCCGTTGGCGACACTATTGTTAGTCAAAATTTAGCATAAAAGGGTGTTGTTTTCTCAACATTTTCGGAAGATATAATAGCAAAGAATGAATGTATCTGTTCTTACAATTTTAGACAAGAACACAATAGGACAAGATCACACAAGTCCATAAGAATGGAGGTGGAGGTATCTCTGTCCAGCACGAGAGAAGGTGAGGGATGCTTTCTCAATGGAGCATTCCCTTCCAGAATGAAAGGAAAGGTCCCCGCAGCTACAGTCCTTCAGAGGGTGCTGAATTCTTCATCAACCCCTCATAAGCTGAATTATTTGCCCAGCTGTTATCTTGGCTTTCCACAATGCATGAAATGGGTACCGTAGACGTGTCATCCCTTATCTATGGTTAACATGGCCTAGTTTTTCAGCCTGGTTACCTGTTCCTCTTTTTTTTTTTTGTCTACATGATGAGGATGCACAAAGAACAATGTAGCTTTTAGGAAGAGTTAACCGTGTTTGGTTTATTTATTTTTTGCCCCCTTTTTCCCTTTAAGAATACGCTGTAATTACCAGTAAACTGGCTGAATGTTTGCTGTTTGAAAGGCTTCCAGTGGAGCCTAATTAATCCCATTGTTAATGCTAATGTGGCTCTTTTTCAAGACTCTGAAATTGATGTTCCAAGCAAATTTCCCTTTGATCTTTGCCTCAGTGAAGATTACTGAAGTTTTTATCTTGAAAAAAAATACAAATAAAAATAGATTGCAATTATTAATCTTTACAGTACAGCAAGAAAGAAAAAGATTGCACTAACATTTGCTGTTGCAATATTGAATAATTATCTAATTTTCAGCATATATAAATTCCTGTTGTCCTTTTCCTAATTCAGCATCATTGGTCAGTTTTATTATTTCAATTACAGTATATAATTATTATTTTTAAAAAATTATATCCTGCTTACATTTGGCATACGCCAAAGGCATAAAGCAATAAAATATCAAGCTAGTACATAGTTTATATGCAATGGCTTTCCTTCAAACCAGAGAAACAACTGGCAATTGAACCCAACAGTATCCATTTTTAATCAATCATTGTGTCTTTTATACATGGATCTTGTGCAACTCTGGAAGGTTTTGAACTTGACCAATTGGATAACAAACAGTGCTACTCCTGGGCTGCAAGCAAGTTACAGGGAAAATGACCTATTCAACTAATAGCAGTAGGATGCATTAAATGGATGTACCCTAAAATTTGAGATCTATGAGGCGGGGCTTGGTGATGTCACAAGTCTGCCAGCACTGGGAAAAAATGGGGTAAATCTGATACCAGGGCAGAACTCAATGATAAAAGGATGGAGCCTAGGGATAAAGCAGTAGGGTTCAGCAGCAGCCCCCAAGTGGCCTGTGAGTAACTTTACTGTAAACCTACCTGAGAAAAAGCAAAAATGCTGGTGAAAAAGAGTCACAGCCCAATCCTACCTAAATCCCTCTGTGGCAATGCAGTGGCGCTACTTCCCCTGTATCCCATTAGGGATTTTCGGCTGCTGGAGGTCTCCCTGGGTTAAGGGGACATTTGTCCCCTTGCCCCAGGGTAAGCCCCAGCAACCGCTATGGGTCAATTCGAACCTGCACCAGTTCAATCACTACTGCAAGACCGCTTTGCTCCTTGCAGGCAGATCAGGTCCGGGAAGAGGGTTTGGATTTGGCATGCGCCGCCACCCCTGAACACACATTCCTCCCGGGCCTGATCCGCCCATCCCCACCCATTTGCCCCATTCCACCCTCCCCTCCTCCGCCCCGTTCCCGTTCCCCGGCTCCGCTCCAAGGCCGGGGACAAGCCCTCCTTAGGGCAGCCCGTTTGCCCTCAGAAAGGTTCTGCGCATGCACAAAACCCATATAAACGCCATCAACATGTTCGGCCTTCTCATAAAGCCCTTGACCACCGAACTGGGCGGTCGCTCTAAGGAGGGCTTATCCCCGTCCTCGGAGCAGAGCCTCCGGAGGCCGGGGATGCGCCGAGTGGGCGCGCTGCTTCGGGAGGGGGGGTGCCAGCTGGGCTCCGGTGCCGTGCCACTCTGCGCAGCCCCAAGCCCGGCTGCCGCGGCCCCGCACCCACTCGGCGCTTGGGGTGGAGCACACCAGCTCCCCCCATGTTAGAATGCCACTGTTGTCAAGCAGCTTTTACAGAAAGGAATTGGCAGAATGATGTGGAAGTAGGAGAGCTGCAGATAATATTATGGATTATTTTATCAACAGTGCAAAGGGCTGACAACAGAAAACATATACACACAACGAATTCTCAAGTAAGCTCCAGAACACACAGAATTTGCATTATAAAGGCAGAGGCTTATTATGATTAATATGTGATCCCTGAGTTGCTGACAGCATATAAACCTTTATAGGCCCAGACTATGGCATAACTCTTAGCAGATCAATGTGCCTCTTTGCGCAACGTCCAACTGTTGTAGGGTGTACTTTCTATAGATACAATTTCCACACCCCCAATATTTAGTATGCGTCACCAAAAGGCATGATGAGGAATATGGCCCTAGCTGCTATGGGTTCAGGTTGAGGTATAGCATGGACAATTAATTTATACCAAGGACTCAAGAGACAACGGTTCTATTAAGCCATTGTTTTTCTCAAAGTCTGTCTAAGCAGCAAAAGCAGGGCTGCACGATTCCAGCAAAAAGGTGCTCCTTTGAGCTGGAAAGGTAGCTCCTTCGGGGATGAGGGCAGCTACCTGAGCAAGAGGGCTCAGCAAGAGACCTCCTGACTGCAGGGCAGCATTGCCAAGCAAAAATGCGGAGTCTTTCCACAGGGAAGAAAATGCCACAAAACTGAAGGGGGGTCTCTATGGGGAAGAGACCACCAAAACGCAGCACGGACACTTCCAGGGGGTTTAGAAGTGACAAAAACGTTCAGTGTGGGCACCTCCAAGGGATGGAGAAGTGATCGAAAAATGGAGAAGGTTTCTACTGGGAAAGAAATCTCAAAGCACAGCAAGGACATCTATACTGCGGAAAGAAATGACAAAGTTCTGCTTGCAAAGCAGGAATAGTTATAGGACTTTGCACAAAGGACACAAAAGCATTTCTGGGTGGACAAAGGAGTTTGGAGCTTCTCTTTGGGCATGCAGCATAGGTTTCCTGGACTTGATTGAGTTTGAGTGTGTCCTTCCAGGAGCAACAAAGGCTTGATTTTCAGAGACATTCGCTCTGGTTGTTGATGGGAGATGCTCCTTGGCATAGGAATCTGAAAAGATTGTCCAGGTGGCCTGATCATTGGGCAATTTGAAACCTTAATTTATTATGCAGCAGGACTTGTGCTTGCAGCAAAATTCTATCACCCAAATTTGGAGGAGACAACAGATGCCCTTCAGTGCTACAGCCTCCCTTCCCCTAATGGCCCTTAATTGGCGTGACCAATAAGAGTTCAGCCTGACCTCACCCCTTGCAGAGTGAAGTCCTGCCCTGCTGTCCCAGAAGTGCCAACCAGGAACCAAAATGGACTTAGGTTAGACTGCACACATGTTGGGGAAAAAGAGGGTGTTTATTATACTATAATAATTAACGTGCAGTCCTATGCAAGTTTACTCAGAAGTAAGTCCTATTGTGTTCAGTGAGATTTACTCACAAGTAAGTGTGCATAGAATTGCACTGTGAGTGAGTGACAATGCAATCCTATGGAGGTTTATTCAGAATCAAGTCACAATGGTTTCAGTGGGACTTACTCCCAGAGAGATAAGCATATATAGGATTGCAGCCTGATTGTGTGAAGCACCCATCATCACAAGGATTAATATAGCCACACACAGCCCAGCTGACTTTATGTTAGGTACAGCAGCCAATTCCACTTTATGATTCATTCCCCTTTAACAGCATAGTAATTGCAATCAATATTTTTTTGCAGGTCAAAGCTGTTTACAATTTATATTTGTTCTACATTCTCCATGTGAAAATGACTTTTCTTTTCAGATTCTTTTTCATGCATTCTTTCTTTGAAGACCCCAGCAAAATGGTCTTAACCATTTTGGGAGCATTTTTTCCCCTCTGAAGTCCATGCTGCTAAAGAGAGAGAGAGAGAGAAACTCATGTATCCAAGTAACTAATAAAATGGACTTTTTAAACCTCCTTAATGAGCAATAAGGCCAAAGCGTCTCTTTCAAACGATAAAAGAGATAAAAAAGAATCTCAGCCCTTCTTAGAACATTATATCCCAGAACAACTGTTGAAAGGGAATTCAATTTGTTTATATTGGACTATAATAAAAACCTGTTTGTGATCCTAAAGGAATCCAATTTAACAAATAGGGTGAACAAGCAGTTCAATTCCATATATATTTTGGTGACGCACTGCACCCGTTCCTCAAAGGAGTTGTCCTGCTCTGGCTATTGACCCAAGTAATGAAAAAGTACTCTGTACAAAGCAGGCAGCCTTCATTGCAATACTGTACCAACATGTCCTGGACTACATTTACAGTCATTGCAAGGTTCAACATGAATGGCTCCTATAGTGATTAGGAGTGATGTTGTCAGGGCAAGCATGGTCCAGGGCATCATTGTTTTAGGGGCAGCCCTCACCCTTTCATGCAAGGAAGCAGCTGCAGTGCAACATCTCAGAGATGTACCCCACAGCTTCCTGCAGAGGCTCATGCTCAACAGCCATCAATGAAGCTGTGCAAGACCTGAGAATGGTCCTCTGATATCTTCTGAGATGCAGGGAATTCACCTCTTAGACTGTACTATGCAGTCCACATAGGGTAGCAAAATGTCTTGGATAAGCTCTGGTTCTTCTAGTAATCATTCCTTTTCCTAGACTAGACTTTGGTACTAGTACCCTTGAGAGTACTGTGCAAATAATTATAGACGATAGAGTACTTAAGAAAAATAATGCAATGCAATTTTCTCAAATCTTATTTGCAATTCTTACCTCCAACCAGGGGAGGAATGTATCTTCCTAAGATAAGTGTGGAATGTACACGTGTTCCGTTCTCTTTTCTCTCCACCCCAGGCTTCAACTACCCCAGGTGAGTGGAAAGAAGGATACAAACAAGTTTTTACCTTCCATAGTTTTGATAATAGCAAGGTTAAGCCTGGATGGGAAAGCTGTCTGTGTAACGAAGAATAGCTGCTTCAATGAATAGCAGGGGGAGAAGGAGGCTTTTGTATGAGAAGCATCTCTTAAGGCTTCTCGAATCTGCTTTGCATATATAGGTACATAACCCCATAAGAGTAGGCCAATGTCCAGCGGCATCACTAGGGGGGTGCGGACCACACTGGGTGACAACCTCATGGGGGGGGTTTTGACACCACTAGTGGCCAAAATTGTGGAAACCTTTTGGAAAAAATGTATTTATGAAAAATACCATGAAGTTATATATCATTGGAAGGGTAACTTAATGCAGAATGTAATGAAACAAATTGTGTTGAATTGTCTGTATCATATCAAAATTATGGCCAGTGCCGTCCCCAGCCGATTTTGCGTGTGGGGCCCGGTCCTCGGCCCCGCCCCTAAAACTAATTAGCATAAATTATGCTAATTTTTTTCGGGCGATTTAAACCTACATTTTAACCCTACAAAAGGGGTATTTTTAAAGTGTGTATGCTTTGCGGCACTTAACTTTTGTATAGGAGCCTCCAGCGATTTTTAAGGGGTATTTTTAAAGTATGTCTGCTTTGCGGCACTTAACTTTGTTATAGGAGCCTCCAGCGAAGCGATCGGCTCTCTCCAGCGACGTTCTCTTCCAGGGGCGCAGATCGGCGATCTGAGATCGCTCCTCTGCAGCCCCTGACCAGAACTGCTCATCGTAAGCTCTTCCTTTGAGTTCGCGCATGCGTGAATGGCTGTTTGCTATGCGCATGCGCGAACTCAAAGGAAGAGCTTACGATGAGCAGTTCTGGTCAGGGGCTGCAGAGGAGCGATCTCAGATCGCCGATCTGCACCCCTGGAAGAGAACGTCGCTGGAGAGAGCCGATCGCTTCGCTGGAGGCTCCTATAACACAGTTAAGTGCCGCAAAGCAGACATACTTTAAAAAAAAACCTTAAAAATCGCCGGAAAAAGCGGGATTTTTCCCGCTCTCCTCCGGAGCCTCCCGCCCCCCCCGCACCACCTCCCGCCCTTGCGCCCTGGGGCCCACCGCCCCAGGGCACCACGTCAGAGGACGCCACTGATTATGGCCAAATAACTGGAAAAAGAAAACACAACTGCCTGAAGTAACAAAAAGTAGATTTCCTTAACTAAAAACTGACCAATGAGACTGTTCTGAGAGAGAGAATGAGGTGTTAGTATGGAACAGCAATAAGGTGTTAGTATGAGTCAGCTTTCCATGTATCAAAGTTAATACTTTGATTTCCATGTATCAAAGTTAATACTAGAATTCTTATTCAGTTGTGTGAGTATAATCAAGTTTGCCACTGGTTTTTTGTTGGTTACTGATCTGACCCTGTACTGTTATATATTAAAATAAAGTTAATGGGGGGGGGTTGACACCAACCCTAGTGACATCACTGGGGTGACGCGATGAGCCCTTGCACCGGGTGACGCAAACAACCCTCTGCCAATGTCCTTTGAATGGCACCGGTGGACAAGGAACTGTACAGGCATGCCTCGGAACCTGCTCCACTGGAGTCCGTCCACTGCTGTCTGAATGTTTATGTTTGGGGTTTGTGGTACTGCTCTCTTTGATTTGCTTTATGAATGATGGCAGGTCCTGCCCTAATGGGCTTACAATCTATAGATCAACACAAGAGATGCAGTGTGACCTTGGTGGGGGCTGCATCCTCGTCCCAGGGTGGTGGTGGTAGCATGGCATCAAAGTGGTTATGGTGGGACATACCTTTGGCTTTTTGTGTTCCCTTTTGCAAAAACAGCTGAGAGACCCAAAGGTCTTCCTGGCTCCTGTGCCTGGCTCTGGGCCCTCCTCCTTCTGAGCCCCTATGAGCCCCATCTCTGCTCCTTCTGCTTCACACCTCCTCTTGTCCTCCTCTGCCACTACTGCCTTCCGTTTCTCTGCCTTCCCGCCACCCCGTCTGTCTCCCTCCCATCCTTTTATCCCCCAAAGCCTGCTCCATCCCTCTTCTTTATGACAGCTGCCCTCTTGCCTTGCCAGTAGCCTCATGAGACCCAGCAATCTCACGTGAAATCAAAGCCAACTCATCAGTTGGCTCCCTTGGGCTCTTCTGCCGCGCATCCTGGCTACACACAGGTATATACAGTGTCCATCATATGTAGGACAGGCTGTTTGGGGGTTTTCAATTAATAAAATGTTTACAAATGGGCATACTGACTAAATATTTTGAGAAAGACACTTTAAGAGATATGTTGAAAGGCTTTTTGACAATATTTCAGTGTGGGTGGCATGAACTGCAGCTTCCCATGGTGAATGTCACCAGTTTAACTATAGTTGTTGCTAGCTAACTGATGTCTTAGAGATTTCCAGAGTGGCTGAATCAAAGGCAAGAATGATGTACATGACTATTTGTGGGTTAATAACATTAATTATCCCAAGAGGGACCTTTTGGCATCCAATTGCAGTGATGCAAAACTGGCAGAAGGGCATAATTTGGACTGATTCTAGGAAACATTTGGGAAACATATTCTCTATATTCCTCGAACTGATGTTAGTCTTTATTGTATTGTAAATATAGCATCTCACTACTCCATGCAATGAGTGGTTATAACTCCTTGATCAGAGATGGGATTCATGTCCAGAAGTTATACCACTGTTGTTTGGTTCTCATCTTTTCTAGTGCGATTGTGGGTTCTGTTGGGTGAAAGCAATACAGCATCCTATCAGTGGACTCTTTCAAAAGCTTGATGTGGAGATTGAAACTTTCTCAACGACTTGACAATCAGAAGCTGAATCTAGATGAAGAACAGTAGACAATTCTTCTGGAGTGCGTGCGTGCCTTCAGCTGGATCATATGGGTTCGCTGAAATACTACATGTGTATTGCCAGCGGGTGGCGCAGTGGGTTAAACTGCTGAACCATGAGCTGTCGATCGAAAGGTCGGCAGTTCGATTCCCGCGACGGGGTGAGCGTTCGTTGCTTGGCCAGCTCCTGCCAACCTAGCAGTTTCAAATCATGTCAATGCGAGTAGATAAATAGGTACCGCTTGCGGGAAGGTAAACAGCGCTCTGTGTTCCAGCTGCATGCTACGCGCTGCGGCAAGGAGTGTCATGCTGGCCACATGACCATGGAGGCGTCTTCGGACAACGCTGGCTCTTCGGCTTTGAAATGGAGATGAGTACCACACCCTAGACTTAACCCAGGACACGACTGGACTTAATTGTCAGGGGTCACCTTTACCTTTTTATTGCCCACTTCCTACCTGATAGGGCCCTGTAATGAAGGGCCCACTTCCCCAACCCTCTTGTAGGCACCCTCAGGATTGGCATCAAACTTACAGGTGAGCATGTTTGAGTGTTTTAAATTTTAAAGCACTAATCTAAGGGCCCGATCCTGGTTGCCCTCCACTGCCAGAATTTGTGTTCTGGCACCATAGGGCACTTTCTGGCAGCGTGAAAGCCAGGCTGCTGTCACATGCTGCCAAGCTGCTACCGCAAATGGCAAGTAGCACAGTATGCATGGCAGTAGCTCCAGGAGGTTCTGCCAGCCCTGGTAAGCTGACAGCAGGGGTGGATTGTGGGCAGGGAGGGAAATAACAGGGCATTTCAGGAGAGGAACTGGGGGCATATTGATTCCTTCCATATCCATCATTAATGTCATCATTAATGTGTCATCATTAATATCTCTACACTGTCTTTTGGCTTATAAATGAGCCCCAAGGAGGCTCACAAAAACACCCTCAAAATTCAAACAATGTTAAAACAATATTTTTTTAAACACTATAAAAGTTAAACAGTTCAACAATTAAAAATCTCAATAAACAACCAATTAAAAAATAAACTGAGAAAACAGCAAGGGTAATATTCAGCAGGGAGTTTCAAAATCTGGGGGCCACAACTCAGAAGCCCTGCTGTATGCCTCTTCCCCCCCCACTATGGACTTCTGGTGGTGGAGGAACACAGGCCGGACATCCATTGACCAACAAAACAGGCAGGCAAATTCATGTGAGGAGACAACCAGTCATCCTGGTTCCAGATGGTTAAGGATTTTAAAGAGAATAACCATCGAATCATGGAACAGTAGATCTTATATTTCATTAACATAGCAGTGCTATCTACCAAACTCCATGACTCTTTTCTGAACCTACCGGTTCATGACTGCTCACCAGAGAGGGCTTGGAGCTTGGAAAGGCCCTCCTGAAAAGAGGACCAAACTTCCCAAAGCTCTGAAAATTCTTCTGAGCTCAGACAAATTCTGCACCCATCCTTGCAAGGCCTCTACCTTCTTCTTACCTGTCTCACAGTGCAATCCTATGCATGTCTACTCAGAAGTAAGTCCTATTGTGTTCAATGGGGCTTACTCCCAGGAAAGTGTGTATAGGATTGCAGCCTCAGAGAGCAGCTATGGTGCTGTCAAGTAAAGACTAAATGAGGTTTTATTCTTCTCCCTCCTCCCTCCTCTGTTGTTGCAAAAAGTAAAACTATAGTAGCCCTTGGAATTTGGCATCTTCCCAAAGGCAATAGTAATGTCACTTTTCTCTTGGAGCAACTGGCAGCCACAGGGGAGTGAGTTAGAGGGAGACAAGGGGGAAAAGTCTCTTTCCTCCACACACAGATGACACTGCTACTGCTATTGTTCCTATTGCCACCTAGACTGGTGAGAAGAGAGGTGAGGACTAGTGGGGAACATCTCAGGTTAGTTCAGCAAGTTGTCAGAGTTCTTCCTGATGCGGGGGGGGTGGGGGAGTTCGTTGTGACTACATATATGGTGTAGATATGGTGACTACATATTTTCTGAGTTGATCCAAGGCAAGATCTCTGGTGTGCCCGTCTCTAGAAGGCGTGCACTAAGCATTTTCCCTGCCTTTGTTTTCCTCCCAAAGACTGAATAAGCCCTCTGCTAGCACTTGACAGCCAGCCCAGAGGTGATGCCTAAGCCTTGACTGGAATTTAGTAGCCATGGAGACTCGCGCAACCATGCAGCTTTTTCAAAGGATGCAGAATTAAATTGTTGCGATACTTCCATTGGCAGTGAGTTGAGCTAGTTCATCTATACTTCATGAGTTGTTTTAAGTCTCTGACTCTTCTGATCCTTTGATCAATGGATGGAAAGACCTCTGAGTGAAGTCACAGCCTGGGCATTTCTTCACACTGCTCATATCAGAATGGGAAATCCGGGTCAACTTGAGGTTAGAAATACTTCATGTGCTCACTCAGGTGTTTAGGAATTCAAGACATTTTTTCAGATGATGCAGGGATGGAGCCCATTGCCTAAACATGGATACTGATCCCCAGGAGCCTGAAATATTTTTGTAGCACTGCTTATTAATCCAAGTTGCACATGTGGATTGCAGTAGCTTTCACTGCTGCACCCTCTTTCCAAGTAAATTTCGTTGTGATAGTAGTCCAAGCTAACTTGTATTACTCACACTTGCTTTAAATGTTTTGAGTGTGAAGAACACCATGCTGCATATTTGCTTGGTTCATTGTAGATTCTACTCAATGTACATAATATTTGGCCGTGTTGGGTGTACTGCAACAAATAAGTCCACAAGATTTAGAAGCCTGATGGTGAAACATTGGTCCTCACTGGCATTCCGAGGGTTGTGCAGAAGTGTACATGTAACAGGATGCTGCTACACGCGTGTAAGCACCCCCCCCCCTTGCCGATCGGAGCCATTCCCATTGGGCGACAGCTACTATGTGGGCGGAACAGCCCAGGCTTGAAGCTATAATCATACTTACAAGTGAGCAAGTCCCACTGAAAACATTGGGATGTATTCAGAATGGACATGGGTAAAATTATACTATAAAACAAAGAGTTACTTGCTAAATGACCAATCCTACACTGGTGGACCGTGAGGTTTGCCAGTGTACTGTGCAGTCCGACAATGTGGCAGCCTCTCCACCAGTCTTTGGAGCACTGCTACTGGTGCAAGGCCCAGAAGGCCATGCACCACCAACAGCACCCAGCAGATTGTCCGCTGACAGAGTTCTGCTATCAGTGGGGGCAGATCAGGGGGCTGTCGATCGAAAGGTCGGCAGTTCGATTCCCGCGACGGGGTGAGCGCTCGTTGCTTGGCCAGCTCCTGCCGACCTAGCAGTTCCAAAGCATGTCAATGCGAGTAGATAAATAGGTACCGCTTGCGGGAAGGTAAACAGCGCTCCGTGTTCCAGCTGCATGCTATGCGCTGCGGCAAGGAGAGTCATGCCGGCCACATGACCACAGAGGCGTCTTCGGACAACGCTGGCTCTTCGGCTTTGAAATGGAGATGAGCACCACACCCTAGAGTCGGACACGACTGGACTTAAAGGGATACCTTTACCTTTTTTAGGGATGGATCAGGGGTGGGGCAGGGCAGATCTTGGTGGTGGCCAGAACATGCCCCCAGAAGGCTCCTCAAGAGGTTATGCTAGCAAAGATTTTGGCGTAGCTTTGATGAATCCCATAGGGGACCAGGCAGTGGCTGAGGAGGTAGGTAAAAAAAAATTACTTATCGTTCCTGATCGGCCTGGTCCCCAATCTGGCTTGCAGGATTCAGCGGATGCTACATCAGCAGCTCTACACCCTGCAGGCCAGGCCAGGACATTGGGTTGTAAAACCATATAATGAATTCATGGCTGTGATTAGTCGCATGCAAGTGACTTCCCAAGTCACACTCTTAGTTGTAAATGTACATAAAAGTATATAGCCTGTGCAGAGCAAGAGATGCATCTATTACCATTTCTTTTAGTGGGTTTACGACGTGGGCCTAATTCTGCATAGGATTGGCCTGTCACTTGGGGGGTAAGCCCCACTGAACTTAGAGAGGCTTACTTCTGAGTATACATGCATAGGATTGGGCTGTTAATGGCTGTGCTAGCTTTTTATGATTGTACAAGAATGAAGGGAAATAAAACAACCGCAACGTTCCCATCCCATCTAGGTCTGAAACTTGGAATAGGAAAACCAGGCAGGTGAGTCAAGGCTACAAGTTATTTTCAGTTCACAAAAGCATCCCTCCCCCATTGCTTTCTGAAGCTCAAAATAAATAAGAACCAGGAAGACTGAACACGCAACACAGCAAGGGAAAAGAGAATCACAATCATTCATTCGAGAACACATACAGGGAAAGCGCACGGTGCAATCTACCTGGCAGTGGAAAGGGAGGAAATGTTGAGGATTGCCTGAGCCTACAGAAGACCCGTAGTGGTACCAGCTGAGGGACAGGCAGTCGATCTAATGAAGACCAGAGCCACTCATTCCAATTTGGGCTGAGAATCTTTCCTAGTTTGGCCCTAAAGTCCAGCTGCTGGTTGCTACCGATTTAATTTGCTTCAGTAGGCAGGAGGAAAACAGCACTGGCAGAACTGCTGCACAGTGGTTGGTGTTTTTACTACAGGCTTATAGATGTGCATATGTCCAGACTTCATGCACTTAAAATAAAAATAGGGAGTGGGCTGTGCCACCCACCTTACTACAGCTTGTTCCCCTGCTATTGTGTGCCACAGTGATTTTTTAGAATGCTGCGTAGTTGCCAGGCACCTGTACTTTGCTCTCACCTGTTCTTAGGTGACCTGAATTGTAACTTAGCACCCACAGTTTATCATCAATTTAAAGGGAAGCTTTAGAACCTGGTAAATAATCATAATGACAGCAACAATGGATTTTCTTGCACCCAATGGACAGGCAGGCCCATGCAATACCTGGGATTTAATTTTTTATATAACCTAACGGCCCAATCCTACTCTCGGCTGACCTACGGGCACAGTGGCGATGATACAGTGTCCGCCGCATCCTGCTGGCCGGATGGAGACCATGGTACGACAGAGAAGTAAGTGAACAAAATCCTTCCTCCTCTGCCATGCCTTGGTGGAAAAGATCCAATGGGTCTACTTGGATCTTTGGGAGAAGCTGGGTGTCACCATAAGGCATGTTTGTGTCACCTGGTGAGGAGGCGAATAGCAAAGGGGCTGGTGCCACATTCCCCGCCCCAGATCCAAAGGTTCCTCGCTGGGTGGTGGAAGGGTGGTGGAGGGCAGAATGGGGCATTCTGGGGGATGGGATTGGTCAAGGGGGAGCGATCAGCAGCAGCTATGCCAAAATCCTATCACCCTTCCTGGGCCTGGCTGCCATTACATGGGCCTCTTGGACTTGCACTGGCAAAATAGCCCCATCGGGGCAGCTGGGGCTTTATCCAGGGGAAAGGAACAAACGTTCCCTTCCCCCGAGGTGACCTCCCAGGCAGCCGTTTTGTGCCCTGGATGCAGCACAGTCTGCACCGGCCTCTCTGCATCACAGGGCACAAAGTTAGATAGGATTGTGACGCAAGTTTTCAGTGTCTGTGGCGCTATCAGAATAATGTGTAGAAGGAAACTTGCATGCAGTTAATTGAGCAGAAATGGCCTATAGGAAGGACAGCAAGTCAGACAGCACATCAGAACACCGCAGTCTACAATAGCACCTTTTACAAACAGCGGTGGCATTTGTCACAGAGTAAGAAAGGAAACACTCGCAGGCACTATATGTCTCCGTGCATAAATAAAAGTCATGGAATGCAAGCTGCGTCACTCCAGTTGACACAGACGGTGGCCTTTAGATTTTGAAAAATCTATGCAAAAGCACACATTTTCTCTTATGCTTTGCTCACTCACCCATCTCACCCTCCCATTGCTAGTTTTATACAACAGTGCGATATTTTTAAGTGCCAAACTACACATTGCATTGATGCAAGCCTGTCTTTAACAGTGATTGACTTACACTTTTTTTTCCCCAAAATTGCAGCCACTGGGGGAGGGGGCTGATCCACAGTGGTGTGGCAAGGGAGCTTTAATGCTTGCCCCCCCCCCCGGTCCCAATCTTGCCTCTTCCCTGTTATTTGACAAGAGAAAACACTTTCAATAGGAACTGTTTTCCTTATCAATTTTGAGGGGGACACACGGCATGATCCATTTTGTACCTGTGGAAAGGCCAAAGGTTAAAGCCTTCTGTTCTTCCTGTGATGGTCTTGATCTCGAGGCACCAGAAAGAGGAAGGGAGGGGGGATGTGAAACCTTCAATGAAAGAGAAACACTGACACTTCCCCACCACCGAATGGCAGAGAAGAGTATTTGGTTTTCAAGTATCTTCCAGAGAAACCTGGGCTCCTTGGAAGCTTAAAGAAAGAAAGAAAGAAAGAAAGAAAGAAAGAAAGAAAGAAAGAAAGAAAGAAAGAAAGAAAAGCTCAGGTATCTTGGAGCACTCCCAGTCCCAAGAAATTTAAACACACACACACACACACACACACACACACACACACACACAAGTGGGTTAGCCGATCTCCATTCTCACCATGAACTCCTAGGGCTCTCCTACTATTGTCTTCTCTTCTCCCAAAGCTGGAACTGAACAGCTGCATTCTTACACATGACCAGACAGAGGGCTGAATTGGAGACTCGTGTGGGCTGGACCTGTCATGAGCGATATTATGCCCACCTCCACCTTAGGGGGTGGGCAGTTTCATACAGGTAGACGCAGGTATTCTTTCCGGTATTTTGCTCATAAGCGGTTTAGGGCTTGTTAAATCATACATATCATTAGGAGACATCATATCATATTTGATGGTTGCCATGCAATAGTCTTTCACACTAGACAGTGCTTGACAGTGCTTGACATGAACAGTAGTTGTATTGTTCATTTTGTAGCATTTGTTAGTATAACATGTAATGGTATTATTGCTTGATAGCATTTGATAGATGTCATGCAATGGCAATTCTTAATTGATAGTTAACCGTTTTGGAAGATTTCCTACCTGAAACCCGCCAAAATCAAAAGAATCCAGAGATGCCAATGAGTAGAATTCTCGATTCAAATTTGAAATCTTGAGGTAAAAAATTTACACTGAAGATGTGGATTTAAATTGACATGTTTTATTCAGAATGTTGACTGATGAAGCTGAAAAATCAAGTGAATATCTGTGAACGTTAATTTCAGCTCTGGTGAATACAGCATTATGCTTATTTTGCAGAAAGGTGAAGAATAGTCATGAAGGCTGTTTTTTGTATTTCAAGGATGCAAACTCCTACGGTAGAATGACAAGGAGAAAATGATTAATCCTTCACATATGGTGTGTTTCTGCTCTGTAGGTAAAGCAAACCTGTCAGATCTACATCTTCAACTTGAAGATGCAATTTATGAGAGGGCACACAGGCATAAATGTGTTTTTTCTGTATTAATTAATGTGAAATAAATAACATTCCCTGGCTAACACTGATTAATCTAAACCCACCCCTGTATACTAAATGGAGCATTCAGTAGGTCAGCTTTTTAACAGGTGAGCTGATGCTTCCAATGTTCAAATGAGTCACCCTTTTGTTCACATCGCAGGGGTGACCAGAGCCTTGTAGAGGGGTAGATATTACCCATGCTCAGTCTATGTTTTTAGGGAACATTAGCATAATCCTGTATTTCATTCTGGTTCAATTAGCCTGCAGCATTCTCAGAATCACTAATATGGCTTAGAAGAATTACTCAGCCTGAAAGACCATTTTGGAAGGTTGGAACAATTGCACCTTTTCATCATTCTGATTGTGTGAACAAAATGGAACAAGTCAGCCCAACCCAGGAGCATGTTCTTGCCATGGGACCTCTTGCACATGCAGAGCTCTCATATATTTAGGAGCTTCTCAGCTGACTCCATATAGAAGACCTCTTCTCATGTCATTTGCTCCCCCATACATTCACTGAACATGGGGAGGGAGTGCACCTGCTGACCCTGCCCAATGCCACTGCACCTGCTGGTTGTGCCCCCCTCAGTAGGAACACAGCTCACAGGGAGTATGTCGTTATGGTCGCTTTCCCAAGAAAGCTGCATGCATGGCCACATTTGTGTCAGCGGGAAGTGCCAATGGGCACAGCTTTGCTCCTCCTCTCCATGTTCAGTGATAATGTGGCATGGCAAGGGGAAGTTACATGAGAAGAGGGAGCATAGCCCTCTTTTAGTGGATTATGGAAAAAAGTTGAATCACAAAGGAGAAGAAATGGAATTTGGAGATAGGATTGGGGGGAAGTGGGTTTGAGATATAAGAGACAGAGCTCCAGATGTAGGCTCGGGAAAAGGCGACTTCTCTGTTGTTACTTGCTGTTTTGGAAGAAGTGTTTTCCCAAAGATTCCTTCCTTTCATCCAAGATTGGTCTTTTTAGTACCAGAGGATGGAATATTCTGGAATGCATTTCTTCTTAAAGTGCAGCTGTGGAAATGGAGGGGAGAAGGGGAAGGTCAGTCCTCTTGGTGGTTTCAGCAGCAATGGAGGGACTGAGTCCAAGTAGCCAACCTTCACCACTAGAACACCATTTGGCACTGGTGTCACTGCAGGGGGGGGTGGAGCTCTAAGTTCTGCCGCGATCCGACCTTCCGTTACACGGGTGAACGAAGCGGCCCCGCCCCCTCGCCTTCAGAGCCTTTCAGGGCAGCGAAAGCAAGGCGCAGGGAGACTCCTGTGCATTGTTTTCACCGCCTTGAATGGTTCCGAAGGCGAGGGGGCGGGGCCGCTTCATTCACCCGTGTAACGGAAGGTCGGATCGCGGCAGAACTTAGAGCTCCACCCCCCCCTGCAGTGACGCCAGTGCCATTTGGGGTGTCAGGAAGTGACAAGCGAGTGTTAGTTTGGGCTGCCAGAAAGGCAGAGGCATCGCTACAGTGGGGGCAGTACCGTAAGTTGTGCCCCGTCCTAGTCCCCATTTACAAGCCGGCACGAGGCAGTCCCACCCCCTCACCGTCAGAGCCATTCCGTGCAGAGAAGGTAACGGGCAGGGAGTCTCCTGCCTGTTGCCTTCTCCGCAAGGAAAGGGTCCGACGGCGAGGGGGCAGGGCCGCCTTGTAAATGGGGACTAGGACGGGGCGCAATTTACAGTATCGCCTCCACCGTAGCAACGCCTCTGCAGAAAGGCCTGTTTCCTTCTCAGCAATCTGACTGCATCCCAACCTTGTATATAAAACTTAAACTGTATATAAAACTTATAGCTGCTTGCACAACAGCTTTTGCTCCAAGGAGAGCAAGGTGGGGGTGGGGATGGGTGAACATCCTGGAGCCAGGATTGTGTAGTGGTTTGGGAGTCGGACTTTGACCTGGAAGATCCAGGTTCAAATCCCCACTCAGCCACAAAGCTTCCTGGGTGACCTTGGGCCAGTCACTATCTCTCAGCCCCACCTACCTCACAGGGTTGTTGTGAGGACCAAAAGGAGGGGAGGAAATATGTACACCACTCTGAGCTCCTTGGAGGAAGGGCGGTATAAAAATGTGAAAAATAAATATAAAAAATAAAAACAGGAGGGAACAGAGACGACTGCATGATGACCAACACAACCAAAGTCCCAGCAGCTCAGTGCAGGGCTGGTGCTTAAGCTTTGGATTGGGCTGCAGCAGGTTTAACATAAGAACATAAGAACAAAAGAAGAGCCCTGCTGGATCAGGCCATAAGCCCATCTAGTCCAGCTTCCTGTATCACACAGTGGCCCCACCAGATGCCTCAGGGAGCACAAGACAACAAGATAACCTGTTTCCCGTTGTCACTCCCTTGCACCTGGCACAGAGAAAACCCGCTTCTAAAACCAAGAGGTTGCTTATGGCTTGTAACCTGTGATGGTCTTTTCCTCCATGAATCTGTCCAAACCCCTTTTAAAGGCATCTAGGCCAGGTGCCATCACCACATCCTGTGGCAAGGAGTTCCACAGATGAATTACACGCTGGGTAAAGAAATATTTTCTTTTGTCTGTTCTAACTCTCCCTCCACTCAATTTTAGTGCGTGTCCCCTGGTTCTGGTGTTGTGAGAGAGGGAGAAGAATTTCCCTCTATCCACTCTCTCCATCCCATGCATAATTTTATACGTCTCAATCATGTCCCCCCTCAGGTGCCTTTTTTCTAGACTGAAAAGCCCCAAATGCTGTAGCCTCTCCTCATAAGGGAGGTGCTCCAGCCCATGAATCATTCTGGTCGCTCTTTTCTGCACCTTTTCCAATTCAACTATATCCTTTTTGAGGTGTGGTGACCAGAACTGGACACAATACTCCAGATGTGGCCTTACCATCGATTTGTACAAAGGCATAATGATATTGGCCGTTTTATTCTCAATCCCTTTTTTAATGATCCCGAGCATGGAATTGGCCTTCTTCACAGCCGCCGCACACTGGGTCGACACTTTCATTGACCGGTCCACCAGCACCCCAAGATCTCTCTCTTGATCCGTCACAGACAACTCAGAACCCATTAGCGTATATGTGAAATTTTGGTTTCTTTCCCCAATGTGCATCACTTTGCACTTACTTACATTGAAGCGCATCTGCCATTTTGCTGCCCATTCTCCCAGTTTGGAGAGATCCTTCTGGAGCTGTTCACAATCCCTGCTGGTCTTCACCACCCGGAAAAGTTTAGTGTCATCTGCAAACTTTTCTCTGCAAAGGTTTCTGTGTTGGGTGAAGGGAGTAAGTAGCCTCCTTTCAGCCAACATAATTTCCCTTGGCCCAAAGCTTACCCAAAGTCAGAGATTTGTCAGGTTGGACTCTGGACAAGGATTCATGCCTATCAGATAGCCCACCTGGTTGGGTTGACCTTCTATATTGATCAGCTGCCACAGATTCCTTCCATTTGCCAATAGGGAGAGTGAGAGGAACCTCCCCCACTTCAACCACTCATCATCTGCCAATAGTAAGCATGAACAAGGGACAGTGCATGGCTTTGCAATCTGGTACCAGCACTGCTTGCACCTTGGGCTGACCTGAACTACCAGCCCCTTTGGCATGAGGGAAATGCACATGCATTACTCTGTCTCTGCAGAGTCTTTAGTGTTTGGGAGAAGTGGAGTGGTTGGGATAATTTAAACTTGGATTCCATTTCTGAAAGGGGGGGCTCTCTACTGTTTGGGGTTGGGTGTCACCAATATGTGAATGATACTCAGCTCTATGTCCTCATTCCATCTAATGCTGGGGAAGCGGTAGACATCATGACCTGCTGACTGAAGTTGGCAAGGGGCTGGGTGAGGGTGAAGACATTGACATTTTGTTCGAAGAAAGCAGAGGTGCTGTTTGGCAGGTGGTGGATAACCAACCTGTCCTGGATGGAATTGCATGTTCCTTGAAGGACCGGTAACAGGCCTACCTTTTGGATGTTCTGCACCCAGCACTGCTTCTGGACCTCCAGATGGTAGCAGTAGCCCTGGGCTTTGCCCAGCTTAGACTGGGCTGCCAGCTGTTATTCTTACCTGAGTCAGCCAGACTTTATGAACTGTCCATGCATGGATGACATAGAGATTGCAGTGCTATCATGAGCCCTGGGTGCTCTAGGGGACCATCTGGAAACTTCAGTCCATACAGAACACGGCTGCATATTTGGTGACCAGGGTCAGGCGGTTCCATTCAATCAAGCACTTTTGTACCAGCTTCAGCGGCTTCCAGTTCATTTCTGGGATGCAATTTAAAGTGCCGGTGATTAAAGCCCCACATGGCTCGGAGCCAGGGTATCTGAAGGACCATCTTCCCCCGTATGAAATGGTCTGCCCCTCCGTATAAAATGGCCAGCTGAAGGGACCCTCCTTGGGTGTCTCAATCAGAAATTCAGTTGGCAGCAATGCAGGGGAGGGCCTTCTCTCTGGTGGAAGTCTCTTCCCTTTGTTGAACGCCCTCTCTGTGTGTGTTCTGGCACCACTTGAAATCCTTTCTTTTTCTCTCTGCTTTCTCTTATCTGGTTTGATTCCCTCCCTTCTGTTATGCTGATTTGGTTAGTTAGTTTTTTTTTACTGGTTTGCAGCAGCTTTCTTTTGATTATGGTTGTATTTTTCTCATTCCCAGGGGCGTCGCTGGAGCGTGGCGGGGTGGGCGGGGCACCCCGGGTGACGCGCGCCATGGGGTGACGCGCGCACCCCGCGCACGCCACCTCCGTGATGCGTGACACCCTTCGGACGCTCCGAGGCCGGCCCGGGAGCCGGCCTCGGAGCGTCCGACCCCGTCGGCGCTCCAGGGCCTTCTGAAAGATTTTTCGGATTTTCGCACATATGCAGACCCGTTTTGAGGGGAAAAAGTCCTCAAAACGGGTCTGCGCATGCGCGAAAATCCGAAAAATACCCGGATGGACGCGCTGCCTGGGCCTTCTTTCAGAAGGCCCTGGAGCGCCGACGGGGTCGGACGCTCCCAGGCCGGCCTCGGAACTTCCGGAGGGCGACGCGGGGGGGGGGGAGCCGGGTCGCCCCCCCCGCGCCGCAATATCATAGCATCACTAGGGTGACACGCGCCCCTTGCCCCAGGGTGACGCGCGTCCTAGTGACGCTACTGCTTATTCCTGTTGTTTTAATTACACTGCAAGCTGCCTTGAACACCTCCACTGGATGGGGAGAGGCAGGATATAAATATCTGAAATAAATAAATATGGTTGGCAAATATTGTCTCTTACTCTGCCCTCTTCCTTTCACCATTAAAGTTTCTAGGCTGTCCATGCATGATGCACCCACTCCAGTTTCCTAAGACCGAGAATTATATTAATATTTTCTTGAAATGTTTAGTTTTCTTTTTTAAATTAAGTGATCAAAATATTTCAGTGGTATTAAAAGAACTAATTATTTAGTTTGCCAAATTTATCTAAAATGCCAACCCTCCCCCCATCGACCAGCATAACAACTAATAATATTGTGTACATTAACACCTTTTTATATAGCTTGCAATTGGCCTCGCCTCATGTTGAAAGTTCTCGGTAGACTTGCAAATTTCTAAAGTGCTGTTAGAAGCCAGTGTGTTTATTAATAACCTGTATTAGAGTAACCCAGAATAAAATCTTTTCTAATTAGTAATGTTCAAGTGCCTTTTCCATTATTCATTGGAAGGAGGGGGGGAAGGGAGAGAAAATGGGTTAGCTCTTTATAGCCTCTCCCAGAGCATAGAGATGTTACCATTTCTCTGTTACAGTTCTGACACCTACAGATGCAGCTGTAAAAAAATTTGTTCAGCATATGCTGAGGAATGGAAAGGGGGGTGGGGGGAATAGAAGCGTGCTTATGTTGCAAGAAGGAATCTTTGCAAAAATGCTTTCCCTTCCTCACAGTGCACACAGGATGTGTACGTGAGCACATGCACACTGTAGAAACATGTAAGGAAAATACCTTAGAGCTTTAGTTAATGAGTCACTTTGAATGGAGCAGCAGAAACATGGCTTATCTTTTTAAGGACAGTGCTTTCTGACTAACAGCCCAATCCTGTGTAACTCTTGCACCGGTGTAACAGTAGATCCACCGGTGTAAGAGCATTTATTCCAGTGTAACTTGCCATATGCCGATGGATGCAGGACGGACACCGGCGTAACCCCCCTCGGACGCCGCGCACGTGCAGTTTGGATGTGGGATGGACGCCGGCGCAACTCCGCTAATGCAGGGGGCGTTCTGGGGACATTTGGAAGCCCCCAGAATGCCCCCTGCGCTGGCAGAGTCGCGCCGGCATCTGTGCGCATCCAAACTGCACGTGTGCGGTGTCCGAGGGGGGTTACACCGGTGTCTGTCCTGCATCCGTCGGCGTATGGCAAGTTCCACTGGAATAAGTGCGCTTACACCAGTGGATGTACTGTTACACCGGTGCAAGAGTTACCCAGGATTGGGCTGTTACATGGATAGATTGGATTGCAGAGCTGGTGCATAAGCTAAGAAATGCTATTGGCTTAAGTAGGCCTCCCTAGGCTAAAACTGACCATAGTTCTCTCCCCCCACCCTGCAACTTTCACTATTCATGAAAATATTGACAAACATGAGGAGGGAGAAGGTTTTGGACCAGTACTGAATTGCTGGCCTGTAATGACTGTCAGCAAGAGAAGTGATCGCAAACTGTTATAACCCGCAACGATGTGAACTGAACGAACCATCTCGGGATTAGGGTTATAAAACTTCAATTTATAAATTATCAAAATGTTAAATACACCAGCAAAAATCAGTAAAAACATAAAGTAAGCACAAAGTGCTAAAAACCTCATGTAAAAATACTTTAAGATCCCAGAGTAAAATACAATAAAGACATTTAAAAACCGCAAGGGCATGACGTTTCGTTTACCAATCTGTAAACTTTTTCAAATGCTGAAAAGCCTAAGTAGGCAAGAAGATGGTGAAGATGATACATCGCAGTCTTGCTACTTAAAAAGGAAATTTGGCGCGCATTTTACTAACACAATTAGAACCAGAAATCAAACAACCTCATCAAGAGGTTGACCTCTGTCAGCAGGAGGTCAACAAAATTTCATGTAGTCTGCTATGGGTGGGGGTGGGGAGAGAAAGTGCTAGCCACAACTAGCCACAGCCCCCACACCAACATGCTCACTAGCCACACCCTCCATTCTCCACACATTTGACAGTTGTTTGCCGAGGACAGCACCCAGAATGCCCAGCAACCTGGCACTGGCATTGGCAAATGCTCCTCTTTGCTCCTCATGCTAAAGAGCTGGCAGAGGTTTGAGGAGACCCATTACGGAGCAGGAGGTTTATGGATTGGGCCCACATTCTCCTTGCTGCATTGTGAATGAAGGAACCAGACTCTTAGGACAATGGGAGCTTCTAAATTAGGGACAGTATTCAGTTTATCATGTCAGGGAATTTGGTTTCTCCTCTGTTACTTGCATTTCAATCTCGTAGTCAACCTTGGGCAACTACCTGCTTTTTGTTGTTCTTGTTTGTCTTTGTGATATGGGTCTTGTTCTGATGCTTTGCATCCCCCACTGGCTTTGTTCCTTCAGCCTCTTAGAGCCCAATCCTATCCAAAGCCCCACACCGGGATGCAGCGGCACTGAGGCAGGCTCTTCTGTACCCAGCACAGGGATGGAGGCTGGTGGAGGTCTCCTTGAGGCAAGGGGACACTCATCCCTTTACTCCATGTCAATCCCCAGAAGCCTCTATGGAACTACTCGATGTGCGCCAGCTAAATGGCCAGCGCAAATCCGAGTAGCCCCATGTCGGGCTTTCAAGCCCGGGAAGGCGGAAAGGATTTGGCAGAGGCCTCCTGGGCCTGATCTGCCCACCCCCTCCCCCTCCCCAAAACGCCTCTTCCCACCCGACTTCTGCCCTCTCTCTGCCACCTGGCGCGGAGCTCACCTGCCCCAGCGGGCGCTGTTCCTGTGCTGGTGGAGGTCTGCCAGCGCTAACCTCCACACCGGCGGGACTGGCCTCCACACTGGTGCAGTGTGCTTTACGGCACATTTGTGACACAATGGAGCCTAGTACCGCTGGCGGAGGCCAGCATAGGATTGGGCTGTTATAAGCTTCTTTTATTTCTTAGTGTTTTATCTCCTGAGCGGGGTTGCCACATTCCCATAAACTGCCAGCTTCTGCTAGCTTTCTAAGGTGAGCCCCTGGTTTTTGAGACTTCCTGTTAACTTGGGAAGGAGGCAACCTCCTTCTGTCTGGGTTTCCTAGTGTTGGTGGGGACAGCAGGAAGACTACCAATCAGCAGTGGAACTACGGTGGAGCGCGTGGAGCAGGAGCTCCAGGCGCTCGCGGGCGGGGGACGCGCTGGGGGAACTCACAGTGGGCGCGCTGGGGGAACTCACCATTCGGAAGCGCCGCATTGTCTCGGCCCTCCTACCCTCCCTGGAGCCGGTTTGGCTCCAAAATGAGCGAAAAACGGGCGGGGGGCACGTCGACGTCATGTGACGCAGGCCCCGCCCCCATGCGCCCTGGCGCCAGTAGGCTGCCCGGCGTCTCTGCTACCAATGTCTTAGTAAATCCCAGTCTGGCCAGTAAGAAACATGAAGTGGGAGTAAGGGAGAAAGACTAACTTCGAGGCACTATGCCTGTTTTGCCCTCCACATCTGTCTACCATCAATTAATGGAGAAAGAAAGCACATGATATGCATTTCTTGGTATATGTATTGACTTTCTCAGGCAGATGTCTGAGGTGTGTAGTCCAGGCTATCCATGTTTATTCAAAAGCCCTCCTGATTTGAACGGGGCTTGTTCCCAATTAAGTGTGCCTAGAATTGTAATCAAAGGAAGAAAAAGGGGCAGAGTGGGGTGGGGATAAGTACCTCCTTGTCTTACATAGTTTTATATGTTACTTCTGATCTATTCAGCCTTACAACTCCCACTCACAGATAGAAAAAAAAATCCACAGACAAGAATTGCAGGCAATGACTTTGCGGATCAACATTCATTCAGCACATTAAATAAAAACCAATATCAGGTCAACACTTTGGAATTGGCAGCAAGGTCATGGAGGCAGATATCAAATATGTTGATTGTTCAGTAATTGGCTTCCTCTGTTATTCGTTTTAGGGCTTTCCAGCACATAACTGGAAACGATCTACTTTCAAGTGTGCTAAGTTCTCTGGAGACTGTGTGACAGCAACATACTACTTATCCCTTCCAAATGAGATGTAACAACATTAGTGATGTTGAACAGGGCTCTATACAACACTGCGATGTGAATGTATTAGGAGGGGTTCTTGTGCAGCAAACTGACAGGACTTAATGGAGCTTTTTCGTTTTCTGAATTCTGGCTTCTTTTCCATGGTTCACTCTGGGTTTCCTTTTCCCCCCATCAGGGTTCATGTGCTTTTAAAAGCTGCATGATGTGCAGAAACTCAGTAGGTGCAGTGCTACACCAGTGGTTGGAGGTCACTTACCTTCTACAACAGGTCATGTTGGGCAAAGCAGCATGGAAATAAATGTTTGGACAGTGAAGTCCTACTGTTCTCCATGGGGGCAGCAGCCACAACACCAGCAGAGGAGTTGGGATTTCTGCCCATAGGGCAGAACTAGAGTAGGACCAGTTAGAGAGGTGGTAAACATGAGCAGGTGGAGTGGTGGTGGTGGTGGTAGTGAAATGCCTCCAAATCTTGATGTGACTTGCTTACTTCATAGACAGGCTGACCCCGCCTACTACTAAAAACAAAATGACATCCATAAGTCCCATACCTACCATTCTGCTTCCCTAATAGCCATGCCCTGTTGTTGTTGTTGTTGTTGTTGTTGTTGTTGTTGTTGTTGTTGTTGTTGTTGTTGTTGTTGTTGTTGTTGTTGTTGTTTTTACTGTACAATGGTATTGATCTGCTGTTTGGCAAGAAGGGTTGTTGTTTCTGACATAGCCTTGACTTGTGCCACTTTGCCATCACAACCCTCCTGGGTCATCTTGTGCCACCAGCACAACCAGGCATACTCTCGCTAGGCAGTTATTGTGCCCCATTGAAAAGACTTATTTAGAGATACAGCAACTGTATTCTGAACTACTGTACGTACAAAGGCAGCAAGCCTCTGAGGACCAACCAATGGGGGGGGGGGGACTGTTGCCTTCATGTTGTCCTTCTGTGCTTCCCAGAGGCAAACATCTGGGTGGCTCGTGCAGGAAACAGATGCTAGATTGAACTGATCCAGAAGGGCTCTTATGTTCTCGTCAGCAGTATATAGGATTCAGAGCTTCATATGACTTGGGTTAAAGTTGCCAGGCTGATGCAGACTAGTCTCTTACATTACTCCCAGACTGAATACAGTATTCCTACCTTGGAGGAAGACATAGCTAGTACAGCTGAGCCTCTTGAATTCCTGTCATTTGTTCTCAAAAGCTGTCGCCTGTATTAGCCCTCTCTTATGTGGCATTTTCTGACATGTGAGTCACTTGTAGGAGCACATTGTGTTGCGTGAGGAGGAGGCATACTTCCTGATATGGTTCTTTGAAAGTAAGCTGTCATCCATTTTCTATATACACTTGATCACATCTTGATCCACGCTGGAATATTCAAGGCCAAACATTTATTTTTCAGCATCCACCAACATTCATTCTTTAAACATATCATTCCTCTGTTATCTGCTGGCTTCATTCTTCATTCAGTACTGGTGATGGATTCCTCCCACCCACCCCTGGCATTTCTTGTTCCTTGCTCCAAAATGCCAGAGATCCTCCATTGTCTTCAAAAGCCAAATAATGGTATAATGCAATGGTATGATCATCCTGTGGTGCAATTACATAATGATGATGCCACAATGCGATTAGCTGAAGCAGACTACATGATGATGGTCTTTAGGGAAGGAGTAGAACTGGGTGGCGCAGTGGGTTAAACCGCTGAACCATGAGCTGTCGATCGAAAGGTCGGCAGTTCGAATCCGCGACAGGGTGAGCTCTCGTTGCTTGGCCAGCTCCTGCCAACCTAGCAGTTCCAAAGCATGTTAATGCGAGTAGATAAATAGGTACCGCTTGCGGGAAGGTAAACAGCGCTCTTTGTTCCAGCCGCATGCTACGCGCTGCGGCAAGGAGAGTCATGCCGGCCACATGACCACGGAGGCGTCTTCGGACAACGCTGGCTCTTTGGCTTTGAAATGGCGATGAGCACCACACCCTTGAGTCGGACACGACTGGACTTAATTGCCAGGGGTCACCTTTACCTTTTTTTTTTAGAACTGGTAGTAGCCCTCACCAGTGGTGGGATTCAGCACTAGAGTTGCCAACTTTTCAACCAACCACTGTGAACGTAACTGCAACTTGATATGCAGCTGCAACAAGTCGGTGGTAATGCTTATCTCCATGCCATGAAATGCTTCCCCTGCTGATCACTGCATATTAAACTGCTGTCAGAGCATCAGGGCCAAGCCAGTTTATCTACTCTGTTGGCCACCCTATTAGTCACACATTTCTTTTCATTCCCAAACGTTTCTTTTATCACAGAATAGGAGTCAAACTTTTGCCACAGCCCTATATCAAATTACCAAATAAACAAAGTATTTCATATGTTTTTTTAATGCTTGCACAATGTAATTTGGGTACTATTTGGGTTCATGGTTACCTAAACTGAATCTGTGACAACAAAATGAAGAAGATTACCCTAGTGTGGGGGCCCCTTAGGTGCGGGGCCCAATCGGGAGCATTTGGTCTAATTGGCTTAATGTCGGCCTTGCCACCTGGGGCCAAAACATAAACCCAGTGCTTTTCTGTGCTTAAATATTAGATGGCATCTTCTGTTCTTTGCTCTTCCTGCCCTTCACCCCATACACCTTCCCTTCTGTAGTCTTGATTTCGTACATGGTAAAATGGCTTATTTATCAGATGAACAGGTTTCCCAAGCTGTATAATCCATCAGGCTTTTCTTCTTCACAGATGAGCTGGCATCTTTCTTTTCCCATTTAAACCAGCCAAACGCATCCAACTTGCAGTTTTGTTCATTTATGGTCCTCTTTGGGAAACTGGGCTTTGTATGTGCTGACGCTGCCTTTGTTTTTACCCCACTTTGGATGCTTTGCCTTTTAACGATGTCCTCATCTCTTGCCTGTTCTTTACAATGCTTGTGGGGATCCATTTGTACAGACTTTATTCTTCCTTACTCCAGTAAAACTCCCATGAAAATCAATAGACATTTTGCTTATCATGGCACTCAAGAGCACAGAATAAGTTAGAAATATAAAATATGTGTTTCAGGTGACCGAAAGCACTTGCAGCTGACCCTTTGGGAAGCACCTGAAAGATTTCTTTATTTCTTTCAGGTTCTTCCTAGCCCAGAGGTTCTCAACCTGTGGTACGCGTACCCTTAAGGGTACGCGGGCCACAGGTTGGGGGTACGCGAGATGCTCCCCCGTGTACCCCCTCCCCCAATTCCCTCCGAAAGGCGAAAAAAGTGCTTTTTTCGGCCTGCAGCGTGGCCGAGCAGGTCCTCTGGCTCGCGCCACAAGCCGGAGGGAAAGGCTACTGCCCTGCCGACTAACAAAGATCCTTGCCTGAAACCCTGGAGAGCTGCTGCCAGTCAATATTGCCAGTACTGTCAATAGGGCAGGAGGTATGGTCCAGAGGTTAAGCTGTCACCCTGCCTGAAGAAGCTAAGCAGGAGTAACTCAGGTCATGCCTTGGATGGGAGACTGAAGCCGCTGACAAGCTGTTGTGAGAGTCACGAGGAGCCGCTGTGATAACCTGCTGTGAGAGGGTGGAGGAATCATTGTGATAAGCCACCGTGAGAGGGTGGAGGAGTGTGGAGGTCAGCTGCCAAGAATGAATAACAGCTGGAGAACCTGCCTGGCTGATTTGTAGCTGCTCCTCTTGAGATCTGAAGGCATGAGAGCTATGCAACGAAGAAAGATGACCACATCGGGAAGGAAAACATCTGGAAATGAAGGGTTCTATGAGTTTCTCATAGAACAATAATAGAATAGAACAATAACTGTAAAATCTCTGTTTGTAAAAAAATGGGATTTAGTGGTAGCCTGCCTATGTGAACCTCTTTGAGTCTGTAAGACTCTCACTCATTGTGAGAGTCAGTGAGAAAAGCAGTATATCGTAATAGTAATAATGATGATGATGATGATGATATCCGGTGGAGACCTCGGCGGGGGGGTGTGTGTCTGTGTGTGACCAGGGTAACTTCAAGACCCTGAGCAGGAAGGGCTTCAGTCTCCAGGCCGTAGTAGCGAGTGGCTACCCTTGCTATCATAGCAAAGCAGCACTTAAGGGCCTCAGATGTAGCAAGCAGGAAGACGGTTCCCGCACCCGGGTTCCTTCTCTCCTGCTGGGTATGAGAGTTACTGGACTTCGCGCGGTCTGGTCTCAATCCTCAGTTCACCAGCTCCTCAGCGGCCAAGTGAGAGCTTTATATACAGCAAAGGTAGCACCTTGCTCCTCCCCGTTCCGGCCCCGTCCCTCGTTGTCTCCTGCCTTCCCTGTTGCTGCCCCAGCCAGAGGCGAACTAGACTCCCGTGGGGTGGGGGCTGCCACCGCCACACCATGCACCCTGGGGCGTGTGACATCAGCGTAGCGCGCCTCCGCTGCTCGGAAACATGCTTTTTGGCGCCTTTCTGGAGCCAAATGGCATCAGGAAGGGTGAGGGCCGAAACACGCAGCTGTTCTCGCTACGAAGAAGACGTGAGAACGGTTGCGGATCCCGAGGAAGATGCGCACCCTGGGGCCCACTGCCCCAACCGTTTCCAGTGCCACAACGTCTCTGGCCCCGGCCCCGCCTCTCTGTGATCCTGCCACAACTTTCCCTTGTTCGGGGAATGCGGCAATCCCTAGGTCCCGCCCTTGTTCTGAGGGTGGATGTCAGGGGTCCATGGCTGCACAGCCTTGGCCGACGAGGCTATCTCCTTCCATCCTCTTGGCATGGCGCCGGATGCCCTCCGCCTTTGCTTCCCTCGCTGACGCGGCTGGTGCCGTCGTGTCCCGTGAGAAAGTGGAAGGGGGCAGCTCCATCTCGAGGGGAGATGCCGTGAGGTCTTGGACCCGTGCCAGGGCCGGATCACTTGTGGGCCTTGTCAGGGCTAAGGAGGGCTGGCCGTTTGAGCTTCGGGGGCCAGGTTGACCGCCCATCCATAAGCCAGCCATTTATCCTTCCAGTCTTGTGGTGCTCGAAGGGTTGTCTTGCGGTAGGTTCAGCCTGGCCGAAGACGGGTCCGCAGCTTGAGTGACGGTAAGTTTGGGGCGGATCCCAGACTAATAATAATAATAATAATAATAATAATAATAATAATAATAATAATAATGTACCAAGAGTCTGATTCAATTCAGGGCAGCTTTTTATGTTCACTGTGTGACTTTCTCTTCCATCCCTTGTGCCATGCGTAACCAGTTCTTCTCCCAAAGCATAAGACAAACAAATCACTTTGTTAAGTAGTGTCACACGAAACATTGAATAAGCTGAAAATGTAAAAAAAAAACCCCTAAAACTATTAGAAACATTGCTACATGTTGTTTATTATGCCATAAAAGCTCTCCTTCCTTTGGGCTTTGAATCTGATTTGTATTTCAATAAAAAACATGCTAGATTAGTGAGGGTTGAAATAGGAATCTTTTGAAAACTCCGCCACACAAAAAAGAAGCGGCATATTTCTTTCTCCTCATCCCCATCCTATTTGCTTTCTTTTTTATTATCTTGCCCTTTGTTCTGAGAATACCTAGGCTATCATTTCAGCTTGAGAGGAAACATGCTACTCTTCAAAAATAACTCCAAAGCTACAATAGCTAGGTTCCATCTTCTGTTTGTTTGTTTGTCAGGTATAAGGAGGATTATTGGTTAGTCTTTCGCTCTTTGAAACAGCTGCATAGTTTGAGTCTGGACCCCTGGTGGCATTTGAAAAAAATCACCAAATGTTGAGGTAATCCCAAAGCACTCTAGCATCTATGGTTTTGCTTAAAATATGAAGGCTATTGGAGAGTTACAAGTTATAAATTATTGGTTTAAAAGTGATGCTTGGAAGATAGCAGTGGGGAAAAACAAAACATGGGAGGGTAACTGTTCTACTTCTACAAACTCTGCAAATTAGGGCCAGTTTTTTCCTGGCCTGGACTTTTGCAGCTGTTTTAGACTAATTTCGGGGTGCTGATTCCAAATATGATCTCAGATTTGCTCTATCACATCTCGTTTTTATGCTATCGGCATACCCCATTTTCATGATGCCAAACCTGATGCCAGATTTTGAATCAGCGCCCCAAAATTACCTTAAAACCATTGGAATACTTTATGCCAGAAAAAGTGTGTTGGCCGGGTACCCCCTTATCATGGTCCAATTTTCTGAAGTACCCCCTGCTAATTAACTGCTAATTAATTGGATTAATCAATTAATTAATTAGGTAATTAATTGTTAAGTAAAAAAGTACTAACCCAATTTTAAATGTGAAAAATGTCTTATTTAACTCGTGTGTGTGTGTGTGTGTGTGTGTGTGTGTGTGTGTGTGTGTGTGTGTGTGTGTATGCAAGGATCTTACAATCATAAGTGACAAAGAGTTAATTTCGGGTAAAATCAATGAAAATGTGGTATGCCGATAGCATAAAAACGAGATGTGATAGAGCAAATCTGAGATCAGATTTGGAATCAGCACCCTGAAATTAGTCTAAAACAGCTGCAAAAGTCCAGGCCAGAAAAAAAATGTTTTTTTTTTTTTTTTGTAGACCAGTGTAATTTGTTGCTGCTCCCTATCTACACTTCTACATTCATAGCTTTGAACCTGAAGGAAGTCCAGACTCACAATTCTGCCATTACAGATTACAGATACAGTAATATGAAAAAAAAACATTGTCCAATATAATTCCCCCCCCCCCCCCATTTTTTATGATCACAGTCAATAAAAATTATGAATGGTTGTTGGCAGCCCTACTTTCTCCCAACTTTCATTCTTCATCTGAATTGAGGTAATAAGAGTAATGATCTATTCACACAATTGTAAAGATGAATGAGAAAAGAATTGTAAAGCGATTTGTGCACTCTGAGTACTATTGAAATGAAAAATATAAGGCACTAAAACAGGTCCACATGCTGGTGGAAATCAGGAGAAGCTCCAGTGTAATTAATGGGATTAACATTGGTGGGGGAAGTGTGTAATGATCTTGAGACATTTTAAGCAGTGAGTCCATTTGTAAAAGATGAGGTAGACCAGGAACTCAATGACGGGAGAGATTAGTTATAATACTAAAGATATATGATTACACCTCCACTCATATATCAGCAGAACACACCGTTTTACTCAGAAAGTGGGATTCTCAGCAGCAGGATTTCCACATTTCCTCCTATGACCTTTGAATGGAATCTGCTGGAGAGCTTTGTCAATAGCAGGTGGAGGGAAGTAGTATGACTGGACCTTAAAAATTCCCTACCCATAGAAATCTAGCATGTCAAGGAGAAGAGTTCTACTTTAGCCTTCCAAAGCTTGAATGACTGGGAGGTCGGAGGGGACCTCCCGCCCCTACATTTTGTGATGCCCCCTTAGCTACTGTTTTAGAGTGCTACTGGTGAGAATGGTTTGGCTGAAATTGGAGAGATGGGGCTTGTGTTCATACCGTCTGACATTTCCAACCATAATTCAAGCAGCATAGCCTTCCTCATGATGTGCTAGGGATCTTTTTGAAACATGGCGTAAATGGGTACAGTAAAAAAGGGCTTCCAGTATGACCAGTCAGTTTTTGTGGTGACATATCCTCCAACATTGCACATGTGAAAATAGATATGTGCCTCTACCCCTATTCTCATACCAAGATTTCCTCACCACCCCACATAAACCAGCAGTGTATACTTTTTTGTGTGCATTTAACATCCAGTCTGAGGAGGAAGTGAGGCTGGGTGCTGGCAGAAGTGGCGACCACAAAAGTTGGAGGACCAGACTACAGACAGACACACAGAGCGAGCGAGCGAGCGAGCGAGCGAGCGAGAGAGAGAGAGAGAGAGAGAGAGAGCACTTGTGTTTGTAATGGAGGGTGGTCAGGAGGGGAGGAAAGAGGAAAATGTGTGTGTACGTGATAGGGACAGCACCATCTTCTGTAATGGGTACCAATGTACCTTGGGCCAGCCCTAGAAAGCATATTTCTTAAAAACAGTGAGTGGGAGATGGTATCCCACTTGGCAAGTCTGACCTCTCTGTGGTGTTCCCCACAATGCAGAGGAAAGGAAAAAGTTCTCCAATATATAAATATTTATTTATTTTTTCACATTTTTATATCCCCCTTCCTCCAAGGAGCTCAGGGTGGTGTACATAGTTCCTCCCCTCCTTTTGTCCTCACAATAACCCTGTGAGGTAGGTTAGCCTGAGAGATAGTGACTGGCCCAAGGTCACCCAGAAGCTTCATATCTGAGTAGAGATTTGAACCTGGATCTTCCAGGTCTAAGTCCAACTCCCAAACCATTACACCATCCTGGCTCTGTATGAAGTGATGTTCAGTTGAGCCAGCATACATATTGAGCATATCATTCAATTCTCAGCTTTCTTACACTGTCTCCCAACCAGCAGCTGGTGATGCATTTCAATGCATTTTTCCAAATTGGCCTGAGACAAGGAAACCAAGCAGATCACTTGGGGTGGGAAGATACTGTGAAGCTGTGTATGTAGAAGAATCCTAGTGTACGTAAAGGCTATTCACACATTACATTGTATGTATGTACCATCTGTGTACAAAATGTATACAGATCATTGATCTGTACACACATGCAGGTATTCACATATTATGTTCAAGGCATGTACAACACTACACACAATCTGAAAGGTAATTTGAGGAGTTCAGTCCCTGTATCCCTTTCTTAATTAACCAATGTACAATCATTCAAACAAAAGCATGTACACATGTATGGATACCTGCATGGGTATAAAACATAATATATGAATTGCCCATAAACATGTGTATAATGCTATCAGATACAAGGTTCCAATACCTTGGTCAAGGATTGATACATACATTACATTTCTTACCTGTGTCCCTAAGAAGTTTTAAGTATACCTCAAAATATAAAGTAGGAATAAATGGGGATAAACTAGACCTTTCCAACACATGTATTCCACAGAATCACTCACAGCCCAATCCTATGCATGTCTACTCAGAAGTAATTATCAGTGTGTTCAATGGGGCTTACTCCCAGGTAAGTGTGCATAGGATTGCAGCCTCAATCAGAGAGCCAGGGGATGTCTGTGGCTCCTGCTGAGTCTACTTTCAGTGGCAAACTCAAAGGTGAAAAAGGCTCCCAAGGTTGTAGTTCCAGATCCTCACGCAAACTTGTAGCAAGCTTCAGCTCTTAGGAGAAAAAAAAATCAAAGCAATTTGAATCTGGGTATTCTTGAAAATAAGCCAGCCAACTGAATTCAGCAATGCAGACTCTGTTTAAAACGAAAATACTCATAAACAATAACACGTTAAGTTCTTGGCACACTGTTGGCTATTTAAATAGTTTTCAAATCAAAGAATATTTCCTTTTTGGAAATGCATGTCTATGATCTAGGAAATGAAATAATGCAAGAATAGAAAGAAGAGGGGAAAACCAGATTGTCTTTTAGTTTCTCTGAGTTCAGAAGAACAAAGGCATTTCTAAGTTCCTTTGTACTTATCCTTTCTCTGGAAATTTGGCTTGTTTCTCATGTAAAAAGATGGGAGTGCCAATTTATTTCTGGTGCCAATTTTTGACTTTTAGATTATAGAATCCTATATTGGGCAGGACGGCGTCCGAGTTTGGCCAGGTCAGTCATTGGATGAAGGCCCATAAGCTTCCAGGGCCTGCTTGGCTGACCCTGATGCACTTGAGCTCTCTCTTTGACAGTGGAGTGATGCAGTCAGCCAGGCAAGCCACTCCAATTACAGCTGTTTGTTCTGGAAAGCAAACCCAATTGCCTGAGGGTGGATGAAGGCTGCCTCCTTCCTTCACCCCCCAGCCAGTTGTGTTACTCTTCAGGGACCATGGCCCCAGAAGAGTAAACACAAATGGAGGGGGGAACAAAGGGAGATCAGATGAGAGGTCAGCAGAAGTGGAAAGAAGCTGCAAGGGGAGGGAGGGAGGGAGGGAGGGAGGAAGAAGGAAGCTGCTTCTCTCTCCCTCCTCCCACACTAGCTACATAGGAGGAGGGAGAATCCTTGGGGGTTCTGTGTGTGTGTGTGTGTGTGTGTGTGTGTGTGCGTGCGTGCGTGTGTGTGCGTGCGTGTGCATGTACATGGGGCCCCTTAAAGCAAAATGTCCAAGGGCTTGGGGCAACGTGGCACCAACACTACTCTTAGGGGCAATCACTCTGCCTATCATCATCATCATCATCATCATCATCATCATCATCATCATCATCATCATGTATCAAATTCTCCTTCCAGGAATAAAACCCATTGGTGAACTTGCGGCACAATCCTGTCTAAGTAGAGACCGGTGGAGTGGCTGCTGTAAGACACATTTGCAGCACCCAGAGAGTAAGCGGCGCCGGTGGAGAGGCTTGAGCTGCTCCTCCAGTGCCGCAAACAACAGCAGCACCGTGCTGGACAGGTAAGTTCTCACTGGGCGGCAGAGGGGTGGGGGGGAGGGTGGAATGGGGCACTCTGGGGGGGGCGGGATTGGAGGATCAGGCCTGGGAAGGAGGCAGAGGCGTTCTTATATGGGGGGAGCAGGTGTGCTCCCCCCCCAGGCACTGAGTGGGCGAGGGGCGCGGCAGCCGGGCTCGGGGCTGCGCAGAGCGGCGCGGCACCAGAGCCCGGCTGGCGCGCCCCTCCGAAGCAGCGCGCCCACTCCGCGTGTCCCCGGCCTCCGGAGGCTGTGCTCTGAAGGCTGGGGATAAGCCCTCCTTAAAGCGACCGCCCCGTTCGGCGGTCGAGAGCTTTATGAAGAAGCCGAACGCGTCGCTGGGGGTTTGCGCATGCGCAAACCCTATAAAAGCCAGCGACGCGTTCGGCTTCTTCATAAAGCTCTCGACCGCCGAACGGGGCGGTCGCTTTAAGGAGGGCTTATCCCCAGCCTTCAGAGCACAGCCTCCGGAGGCCGGGGACACGCGGAGTGGGCGCTCAGCCCCGAGCCCGGCTACTTGGGGGGGGGCGCTCCAACCCCGCCCCCCCAGGCGCCGGGAGGGCTGGGAACGCCACTGGAAGGAGGAGCAATCTGTGGAGACCTCCTCCGCCATATCCTATCCCCCGCTTTCCAGACCTGTTGGGCCTTACACACGGGCCTCTCAAATGTATGCCAGCAAAATTGCTGGCGTGCATTTGAATAGGCCCGTTGGGGCAGCTGGCACGTTAAAGGGACAAATGTCCCTTTACCCTGAGGAGGCCACCAGCTGCGCCAAGGCAGACCCAATCCTGCATAGGATGTGGCTATCGCCTTATGTGGACCTGTTGGACCTCTCAGTGGCTTTCGACACTATCGACCATGGTGTCCTTCTGGGCTGATTGGCCGAGTTGAGGGTCGGGGGCACTGTGTTGCGGTGGTTCGGCTCCTACTTGGCGAATAGGTCCCAGATGGTGGTGCTGGGGGACACCTGTTTGGCATCCTGGCCCTTGAGGTGTGGGGTGGCACAAGGTTCCATCTTGTCCCCCATGCTGTTTAACATCTACTTGAAACTGCTGGGAGAGGTCATCCGGGGATTTGGAGTTGGGTGCTATCAATATGCTGATGACACCCAGCTCTATCTCTCCTTTCCATCTGATTCCAGGGTGGCTGTTGAGGTTCTGGAGCACTGCCTGGAGGCGGTTGGGACCTGGATGAGGGACCTTGGGCATTTGCCTCAGCATAGGAAAAGGTGGGGTATAAATTTTTAAAATAAATAAATAAATAATAAGCTGAAATTAAATCCGGACAAGACAGAGGTTCTCCTGGTCCAGAAATCCACGATGCAGGTGCTAGAGTACTGTCCTGCTATGAATGGGGTTGCACTCCCTCTGAAGGAGCAGGTCTGCAGCTTGGGGGTCCGCCTGGATCCACAGCTGCTCCTAGATTCCCAGGTGGCAGCTGTGGCCAGGGGGGCCTTTGCCCAGCTTCGGCTGGTGCGCCAGCTGCGACCGTACTTGGATCGTGCAGACCTGACCACGGTGGTCCATGCCACGGTGCCGTCGCAATTAGATTATTGTAATGCGCTCTATGTGGGGCTGCCCTTGAAGACAGTTCGGAAACTGCAATTAGTGCAGAATGCAGCGGCTCACTGGAGGTAGGCGGTTTGACTCCGTCGGGCCGCTCCTCCGACAGCTGCACTGGCTGCCAATTCATTTCCGGGCCCAATTCAAAGTGCTGTTTTTTTACCTTTAAAGCCCTATACAGTCTGGGGCCAGGATATTTGAGAGACCGCCTACTTCTATACAGTCCGGCTCATCTCCTTAGATCACCAGAGAAAGCACTTTTGCGGGTACCGTCGCCCAGGGAGGTGCAAGGAGCAGCGGCCAGAAATAGGGCCTTCTCAGTAGTGGCACCAACCTTATGGAATTCCCTCCCTTTTGACTTACAAACCGCTCCCTCTTTGTAGACTTTCCAGCGAGGCCTGAAAACCTTCTTGTTCAAAGAAGCCTTCTGAGTCCTGGCCTTTTTAACATCCAGCGGTTACAGGTGTGGTGCTGCTGTTCTTGTACTCTTGCCTTTTAAAATGTAATAATGGTCTTTTATTGTTTTTAGATTGTGTGTATGAGTTTTTAATTAACTGTTATATTGCTTTTAAAGGTGGTTGTTTTTATGTAATTATGTTTTCCTGTTTTTGTAAGCCGCCTTGGGTCCCTTTGGGGAGAAAGTCGGGATAAAAATGTTGTAAATAAATAAATAAATAAATAATGTATGCCACTGCATCCTGCTAGAGATTTTAATTCACCAGATAAAATAATACAGAAGTCTTTAGCAAAGACAATCTTGTAGACAGAAATCAAGGTTGAAGACTATTAGATCATACAGGAAAAGTCTATCAGCTGTTCAATCGCCTGCAGCACTCTTCCTCTTTGTCAAACTTCAAAGGCAGCAAAATAGAGTCCAGCAGTCCAGTAAATTTCTTGGGGATCCCTTTGGGAAAATGAGATGACTGTAGTCCTAAATGTTGATGACTCTTTACCTTGGATACCATTTCATTGATCCTGTAATAAGTACAAATCTTATTACAGTCTTAGATTGAAAACCCAACTGAGGGCTAGCCGTCAGCAAACATGTGGATAGGATCTTTTCAATCTACCGTATGTTTGCTTGGTGCGGGTGTGAACACTATGCCCAGGGAAAGCCTACTTGCAGGTTTCTATTCAGCACAGATTGATAGCATAATTTGGTAGGCTCTTTTAGACTGTATAAATGGGGCTACATGAATTCCTAAGACAGCTAAATAGTTGTTCATTTAAAGCAGCTGTCCCAAAGAACGTGCAAAAACGCACAGAATCCCACAGGACATATCATACCATATATATTATCAAAGGTCACTTTTAGCATATAGATTCTTTTTTTAAACTTCTAAATCACATTTTTGCCTTGGTGGTCTACTAAGGCAGCTGTTGCTGGGCCATGATATGCTGTCCAGCACGTGTACTGTTAGCATCTGAGGCACCCAGCAAGAGGCTAAAAACACTTCTTGGAAGAATAATAAATGATAAATGCAGCATGGTACTCCCATCATAGTATTTATGAAGATGTTCTGTCACTCACAGCCCTGCCATTTGGACAAGACCCTTGCAATGGCGTATAAAATGTCACTACACAGCAAAGACACAATTGCTTGCCTGAAAACAGTGAGCCGGATCCTTCCCTCCTATTCCTCAGCATGCCCACTGAGGCTTATGAGATTTAGGGAACAACAGTTCTTTCCCATAATTCAGTGCAGGCAGACATAAGTGCACTTCTAGTCCTCATGCATTTAAAATAGGGTGTTTTAAAACCATTGTAGATCTACAATGATCTGTCTTTGATGGGAGCAGGACAATGCTGAAAGACATCATATTATTAGTCTCCCTCGATGCAGAATGTACCATAATATCTTAAAATAACCAATTTCCTTGGTTTAGAGTACTGAAAGCACAAGGCGCAATCCAGTTGCAATAGACTCAGTAGCAATTTTGCTACTTACTCCACGTTTAACTCATAGAAAACAATATTTAAGACTGAGGGGGTATTGTGAGTTTTACCTTGAACGCCTCTCTATATACAGTAAGTCTTGATGTTTGGTATAGCTGTGCAGAGTGTGTAAGAAAAGGCAAGATAACAAAATCAAGTTGTGACTTGTGCATGTTCTGTTGACGGTTGGAACTGATCCCAGGCAGGGTCCCTAATAGCGTGGACGTAATCAACATGGATATATCTGTATGTAGTTTCAATCCTAACCTTCAACTGAACATGCAGAGACTGGGATTATGGCTTGTTGCCCCAACCATGTTCTTTTTTGTAAGGCAGAATGGTGAGCACACCCTTTATCTGACTCCAACATGCAGAAGCCTGGTGGTGCCGAGGGGCACTTTGCCTATTTTATCCCCTCTCTTTGAAGGACAGACCACGGAAAGTTGGGCTCATACATCTGCATTAACTGGGGTGTCGTGGTGGGGAGGGAGTGCACCCACTGCTCAACCATAGAAAAAAGAACATTGCCCTTGATAATGCGAGAAGCAGGACTGTCGGCACAATCCTATTCAATGCTAGCGACAGTGCAGTGTGTGCTGCACCGGCGCTAGCTGTTGCAAACATGCTATAATGCACATTTCAGCAGAATGTCAGAGGTCCAGCCTGGTGCAAAGGCCTGCACTGGCCCACGCATGGCAGTGCTCTGCGGGACGTGATCTGGAGCAGGTAGGCCAGCACGGGGGGCGGAACGGGGCAGGGGGAGGGCAGTGAGAGGGTGTAAATGGGGAGGGTATGGTGATAGTGGCAGGGGGTGGGCAGATCAGGCCCAGGAGGGAGGGCGAGACTGGTGGCAGCAGCGTGCGCCGAATCCTATCACCCTTCCCGGGCCTGTTTTCCTTACACAGGGCCTCGCAGACTTGTGCCGGCAAACTAGATGGCACGGATCTGAGGAGACCTGTTGCAGGGGCTGGGGCTTTACTTGGGGTAGGGAACAAATGTTCCCTTACCTCAAGGAGATCTCTCACCTCCCTATTTCTGCACAGGATGCAATGTTGCCTGCACTGGCCTCTCTGCATCGCTACACAGAAAGTTAAGTAGGATTGGGCTGTAAGTCATCTGGGGAAAATGAAGGCAACTATTTGCTTGCACCATGAAAGACAGAAAGGAGTTGATGACAGCAGGTTAATACAAACACTGGGATATGTTCTGTCATATGATAATTTCTGGATCTCCTAGGAATTTTATCCAAAAGTCTTGTCTTTTCTCATCAACAAAAGTTCAGCATTCTTCCTACCTTATAACTTGGAAAAATGATGTTCCTCTGAACAATGCACTGCAAGGCTTTTGACATATACTTTTTTTTCAGGTGACTGGGCTTCCTTTTCCTCTCCAAATATATATTTCTTGTTATGAATTCAGCGTGGAGTTTGATTTGCCTGAATTCAGCAACACTGCAGTCAAATGTCAGCTCTCATCCCATCACTAAGTAATGAGGACAGAGAAAGGACAAATAGGTTGCTTGGCACTTTGGCTACAGGAAGAAATCAAGTTTGCTGTTCCCTCCAGTACCATCAGGGATGAGTTGAAGATAATTCTTCCCTGTGTCTTGAGTTCATTTCAGGAAATAATTTTGCTCCACTTCCTTGTTTCTAGTTTCTAGTCTACTTAGCAGCTGTTGACTCTTTGGCTACTTTTTGACTTTCTGATTTGGACATGTGATTTGAACAGATCTCAGAAAGCAAAACTAAAGCTATTGATGTACAATCTCAGATTCTCACGATTGGTCCAGATTTCTGAATTAAAAACATGCATTATCCCGGGATGTCCGTCATTTATAAAGCTATTGATATCGTTGCAAAATACTTAAACTGTTTTATTAAAAACGGTTTCAGTTATTCACGGATCGTGGGGACCCCCCCCCCCCGGCTTTTACTTTTTCCCCAGTAAGCTTCGTTTCTTCCTTAAAGAAACAGGAGAAGCAGCTTATTACAGGCAAGTAGAACAAGACTAAGTACTAGAGAGGCTCTGCAAGGTTAACAGAAACCTTGCAGAGCCTCTCTAGGACTTAGTCTCGTTCTACTTGCCTGCAATGGAGGCTGCTTCTCTGTTTGTTTTAAGGAAGAAACAAAACTTGCTGAAAGAAAAATAAGAGCTGGGGGGGGCGAGCATGCCTGCCTGCAGGGGAGGCAGGGTGGGGGGGCCCTCAGGAAACCATGGAGGGGGTGTTCGCTCTTATCCACGGTTTCAAGTATCCACTGAGGGGCCTGGAACATATCCCCAGCGGATATGGGGGCCCACCTGTATATATATTTACAGTGCAATCTGACCCAACTTTTTTGCCATTGTAACCAGCGGCCCAGCGAGAACGGGAGGCCCCAGAACAGAAAAAGGGATTCAAATCCCCTCCAAAAGAGAAATTCAAAGGGGATTTGAATCTCTTTTCCGTTCTGGGGCATCCCGTTCTCACTGGGCCACTGGTTACAAGGGCAAAAAAGTTGGGTCGAATTGCGCTGTTAGAGGCTGGGTGACGTAGGGCGCAATCCAAACCTTCTTAGGCCGCCGTTGTAACCAGCCGCCCAGCAAAAACGTGAGGCCCCAGAATGGGGATTTGAATCCCCTTTCCGTTCTGGGGACTCCCGTTTTACTGGGCCGCTGGTTACAACGGCAGCCTAAGTAGGTTTGAATTGCGCCCGTAATGGTATAAAGAGCACCCAGGGTCAGCCTAAAGTCTCCTGGTGCCTGAGGCAGTGTGCTAAATGTTACCCCCTTTTATTTGCTGACAGACCAGCCTCGACTCCTCCATATTACCTCTTCTGCTCTGTTCCTTCCTTTTTCCAGTCCAGGGAGTGGGAGGAGCAGCAGCAGCAGTAGCAGGTGGATGGAGGTGGGCACTCCTAGCCAAACTGAGGCAACTGCTTCAGTTGGCCTCATGAAAGGGCCGGCTCTGAGAGCATCCAGAAGAATAAACACTGATGTACGTAACGACACGTAGTATTCATACAGTACTTTTCCTAAGTGATCAGTGCACTTCATATATACTCTTTCAGTAATCATCACAATAATTCTGTAAGGGAGGTGAGAACTATTTTTCCTCAAGTAACTATGGGGGCTGAGGCTCAGACAAAGAGCCTTATATAATGTAATTATTTCACAAGCACCCAATATAAATGGGTTTGGATACATTATTATAACATTATGTTCCGTTTAGACATAACGAACAACTACCATATACAGATTGAAAAGTGAGACAAACTTTAGTTAAGTGCTTTGCCCCTAAGGGCCCATGTCAAAATAACTCAGTAGAGAACATCATTAAATTCAAAACTGTGCTCAACAGATATTCCCACAATACTGTATAATACTTCAGGCCAGCCAAAGAGTTCATGATGGAACTGGGACTTAAGCCTGGGCATTTTAGTTAATAGTACTGTAAATGCTTTTAGCTACAGTGCTACAGCAGCTTAGTGATGGCAATTCATTTCCTATGGGCCAGCGTGGCAGAGCAGATAGAGTGTGGCAAGGGTTGCCTGGTCAGAGGCACCCTCAAACCTGAGATTCAGGAAGTGGGGCCTGATGATGTCCCAAAACGGGGACCTAGTAATGTCACATAGTAATAGTATACGACTGAATGGTCAACACATCTGGTGCCAGGGAAGAGATCGATTGCAAAGTGATGGAGAAAAGGGGAAAAATGGGGGGGGGGGTTTGACTCCTACTTTTGAAGTTATTTTTCCAGTGGAAAAATTGCAATTTCTCTTTTAGACTGATGAGTAAAATATTTAAGGAGTGTTAAAATAATACTACTTTATAGCCAATTGCACTGCTATAGAACTCCTCATGTGTGGTGCCGGGATCGCTGGCACTGGGTGTATGGTGTGGAGCTTGGCACCCCTGGAAGTAGGTTGGTGGTGACATATGTCCACCCGCGTCACTGGAGCATGGCAGGGGGGGCGGTCCGCCGGGGGGGTGACGTGCACAGAAAGGTGGCGCGCGCACCCACGTGCATCACCTCCGCTGCGCACGTCGCCCTCCGGAGGCTCCGAGGACGGGACAATCTACTTGTATTTTTGTATTAAAATAAAAACAAAAACAAAAAGCACTCTTTTAAACTTCATCAGGGAGAATAAAAGATAATTTATTGTGATCAGCCTATCATCTGCATAGAGAGAAATCTTCATCTGTTCTTGGTTCACTTGAATGCCTTTAATGTCATGGTTGTCTTGGATCATTATCACCAATACTTGAATACATAAGGCAAAAACCACCGGTGAAAAGAGACAACCTTATTGATATTCAGTCCACTTACTTGATTGGTCCTCACTGACCAAAATTTTAGTCACTGGGATTTCTGTATCACATATGATTGACAGAATAAAATTATCCCCCGTATTTAAAGTCCAGCACTTCTATCATCAAAGAACATTTGATGTAATTGAATGCCTTTTCAGCATCAAAAAAGGCCAAAGTGTTAAGTAAATTCTTCTTTAATTTGGAAGCTATCGTTTTCCTTACATTATTTTTTTACAGCCCAATCCTACATGGGCTTTCCACTGATGGAAATGTTTTCCATCAGCAGAAGGCCCAAGCTGCTGGCATGGTAGCAATAGCGATGGCACACACCAATGGCTGGCAACCTCATGTGTGCATCACCAGAGCGCCCAGCCACTGCTGATGCTGGTAAGTTGTCAGCAGGGGTGGGCTGCAGGCAAGGAGGGGGAGGATTGGGGGAGAAACTGGGGGGCGTGTTGTGGGAGGAAGAGGGTGGATCTGGTGGAAGTCATGCACACTGGAGCCTATTCCCATAAGCCTTTCCTGGAATGTCTCCTGGCTCTCCTTGGACTTATGTCAGCTCCATAACTGGTGTGGGTCCAAGGAGACCCATAAGTGGCCAGAAGACCTACGCAGAGGTAAGTAAAAATGGTTTTTTCTTACCTCTGGTTTGCCTTCTGGTTGCCCCCCCCCCCCAATAGCATGCAGTACAGCCTCTGTTGGTGCAGCTGCATGCTATGGAATGACTGGGTTGTTAATTGTTTTCCTATCATAAGCCCAGCTTGGTCTTCCTTGACTAAATTTGTCACAAATCTATTCAGTTTCATCGCAAGAGCATTGGAAGCCCTTAGCAAACAGATGGTGTCAGGTTGAGCCAGGTTCTTGGGCACCTAGTTTTGTGGGCCTCTGTGCACGTGTTCACAGGAAAAAACCCCATGGTTTCCCCTTCCCCCCTGTGATGCCCCTTTCCTTCCACCTCCAACTCTTATCAGGGTTGGTGGTGGTGGCAGCAAGGATCAAGTGGTGGTCAGCAATCACTGCTGCCAGCTGCCTTGCCTTGAATCTCTGGAGAGCACCCGGATTGGTAGGGGATACAGTAAGTAAGAAAAGGAACAGCCCTCGTGAGACTTTCATAGACAGTTCCTCCTTCCCCCTTTTCCCCACCAACTGGGTTGGTCCCAAAGTCCCTCTGTGATTATTCTACCCTGTTATACTAAATATCATTTCAGGAAATAATTCCGTTTCACTTCCTTGTTTCTAGTTTACGTGAGTAACTTAGCAGTGGTTCAGCTACTATTTCCCTCTTTGCATTCTGGCGATGATCTGAGTAATACCCTAATCCATTTCCTCCCTCCAAAGGTTATGTAGCAACTTGAGTTATGGTCAGACCCTATGGAAGGCCTCTCTGTAGACTGTCATTACTCCTTGGGGCAAAGACATTCAAATCCCATGTGTGACAAGGAATCCTGGGACATGTAGCCTTCCAGTCCATCTACTAAGCAGCAGAGTGGCCAGGTAACTGTAAACTACATGTTCCAGAGCTCCTTGTGCTTACAGTAGGATGCTGTTGTGAGTATGCACAGCACTATCCCAGGTACAAGGAGCCTTGAAACATGTTTTCAGGTTTCCTTTTTTTTTTTTTTTTTTTATTTAACAACAATAAAGCACAAGACAATACAATAATAAAAATACTAACTAACTAACTACCTAACTACCTAACTAACTAACTACCTACCTAACAACAAAAATGATACAACAGGGAATGACAAACTGGGGGATATCAACATGACACATTAGGAACACTAACAAGCCGGACATCAATATATCATAGAATGACTCTTTCAACTATTCAATTATACTAACTAAAGTTACCGTCATATTTACTCAATTTCCACCTCCTGGACATCAATACATATAATGATAATATTCTTTTTTATAATTACCTTTCCATCTAATCAAAATAAAATAATTACTACCACTCTGTTCTCTTACTAACTTAAGTTAGCACCATATTTACTCAATTTCCACCTCCTGGACATCAATACATAAAATAATTACTACCAGTCTGTTCTCTTCTTTACATTTCCATCTCCTAAACCTTAAATTTAAACATCCAAATCCCTCAAATATAAATCTTAATCATTAACTCTTCAATATCTAGTATAATCTCAATTTCAATCTCAACTTTTCACTGCTGAGCATATATCAATAAGCGTATATACAACAATATGTTTATCTCTTTAAAACATTACTGATATCATCATATTGAATAAAAACAAATCTTATAAAAACAACAGCGTGCCATATAATATCTCTTCCAAAATCAGAGGAAGCCTCCTCCAAAACATATTAACTTTCCAACAAATACTTTACACTTTCATCAGCATCTTACTTAACTTCTTTGATGTTAACCACCCTCGATAAAATATTTTATATAAAATCCTTTATATAGAAGTTTAACCATTTTATAACCTAAGTTCCAAATCTAATCTTACTCTTATAGATAAATCTCTCATCCTAAATTTATAACCCCAATATCATAATATCTTAACTGTTTCAAAATCCAATGAAAAAATTATAAACTTCATACATATTTATCATACAATCAATTCTTTATATTGTCTATTATGAAAATCTATTATCCACTGTGGTCTGTTCGTTACTTCTAATATTTTTACCCAGCCAGTTATTTTATCACAAAACTTTATATCTAACCTGTTCCCTTCCTAATTTCTAACACCTCTGCCTCCAGAATCTGCAAATCTTTTATCAACCACGCCATAAGAGTCCAATAGAAATCTTCTCGGTCCTTTGCAAAAAAATTCTGTATTCTAAACATGAAACTTGCTCTCTCCATCTGCAATTTAAAGGTTGCAGCCTCCTGTTGTTCAGACCACTTGTCTAATTCTTCCATAACCTGGATTACTGTAAGTTCTTCTGTTTGCCGTTTAAAGGTTGGAGCCTCCAGCTGTTCAGAGGTCTTATATACTTCTTCCATGATCTGAATTTCTACAATCTCCTCTGTAATTACTGCAGCCCGTGTCTTCAAAAGTCTTGCATCCTGCATCTGCTTCAATTGCATCAATATCTGTTGTCTTTCTCCAGAGGCTTTATTTTGATTTAACAAAAGTATATTTAGAGTCTCTTTTAATTGATTAATGCTGGCCCACATATCTTGCAAAAATTCCATCATCTCCTGCTGCAACGGAAAGCAACTGTCCTGCTTGCAACTTCCAACTTTTCCACTTAAGACACACGAAGCATCACAGTTCACAATCCAAATTAAAACTAATAATAGATTCAAAGCCAAATTCCACTGAGTACATAGTCCCAGACCACATCTTGGCACATTCAGGGTTAACTTCCCAGACTGAATCAAAGGAATGCAGCTCCTTCTGTAATTCAATATGTCTCAGTTTAACAAGCACAGCTCAGACAAAGAAGAGGGAAGCAGAGTCCATGTAAGGGGGGGGAGATCCACCCCTATCCCCTTAGCTTCTTTTAGATGCCTATAAATTTCAGCCTTCCTGTCTTCCCACTCACCGCTCCTCTTCCAGATCAGCAGAGAAACTCTTACTCCAGTCCAAGGTTGGTACGTTGAAGGAGTCTACTTTAAAATAAATCTTTTCCTCTTGTCCGGGTGAGCGGCAACGCGAGCCTTCACAGTCACCAAAATGGTGTCTGCGACAAAGCAGGGACAGAAAAGGGAATACCAAGCAGAAACTGGCTCAATGCCTTGCCCAGTTTCCCTCAGTTTGCTCCCCAATCTCTCATCTACATCTCTCCTGATGCAGATGGCCCCGATCCAGCCTGGATCAAGGGAATTCCACTGCTTTGCGGCGCGGCTCCAGAGAGCTCTCTGGAATCACGTCTTCGGTCCGTCGTCCCAGCCCCGCCATGTTTTCAGGTTTCCTGATGCCCCTGCTAAGTTTTTCAGAAGGCCTGGTGAACTATGTCCTACAGCAGGGCTTCTCAAAGTGTAGGTCGGAGGTGGATCGTGAGTTGAGCCCATCCACCCGTCCTTGCCTCCATTTGACTCCAAACTGGAGCCAAATGGAAGCAACTGGAACCTACTTCCATGGCTTGACCCACCTCCACCCTCATCACTCCAGCCCGGGGAGATCCTCCGCAGGCCTCAGAAGGCCTCCAGAAGTGACCCTGAAGTCACTTCCGGTTTCACCGACGTGACTTCCAGTCACGTCGTGAGGCCTTTCTGAAGTCCACAGAGGCCTCTGGAGGCTGCTCCCAGGCCGAAGCGACAAGGGAGCAGTGCCAGGAGGTGGGTCCCAACCCATCCCTGGAGGACGGGTCACAGCCCCAGAAGGTTTGAGAACCGCTATACTAGAGGCCCTGGCATCTTTGTGCTGCCATTGAATCATACTTTCTTTTGTATGCAAATGCATCCCCCTTTCAACCCACTGTGTTGTTGTTGTTGTTCAGGCGTTAAGTCATGTCCGACCCTTCGTGATCCCATGAACCATATCCCGCCAGGCCTTCCTGTCCTCCACTATCTTCCTGAGTTCGCTCATTTTCATGTTCGTTGCATCGGTAATACTGTCTAACCATCTCATCCTTTGCCTTCCCCTTCTCCTTTTGCCTTCAATCTTTCCCAGCATCAGAGTTTTCTCCAGAGACTCCTCTCTTTGCATTAGGTGGCCAAAATATTTGAGCTTCAGCCTCAGTACCTGTCCTTCCAGGGAACAGTCAGGGTTGATTTCATTTAGGATTGACTGATTTGATCTCCTAGCAGTCCAAGGGACTCTCAGGAGTCTTCTCCAGCACCACAGTTTGAAAGCATCTATTCTTCGGCGCTCAGCCTTCCTTATGGTCCAACTCTCGCAACCATACATTTCTACTGGGAACACCATGGCTCTGACTATACAAACTTTTGTTAGCATGGTGATATCTCTGCTTTTTATTATGCTGTCTAAGTTTGCCATAGCTTTCCTTCCAAGGAGTAAGCGTCTTTTAATTACATGGCTGCTGTCTCCGTCTGCAGTGATCTTGGAGCCCAGAAAAGTAAAATCTGTTACTGCTTCCATTTCTGCCCCTTCTATTTGCCAGGAATTGATGGGACCAGATGCCATGATCTTAGTTTTATTAATGTTGAGTTTCAAGCCAACTTTTGCACTCTCCTCTTTCACCCTCATCAAGAGGCTCTTTAGTTCTTCTTCACTTTCTGCCATTAGGGTGGTATCGTCTGCATATCTGAGGTTGTTGATATTTCTCCTGGCAATCTTGATTCCGGCTTGCGACTCATTCAGCCGTGCATTTCTCATAATGTACTCTGCATATAAGTTAAATAGGCAGGGTGACAATATACGGCCTTGCCGTACTTCCTTCCCAATTTTGAACCAGTCGGTTGCTCCATGGCCGGTCCGAACTGTTGCTTCTTGACCCGCATACAGGTTTCTCAGGAGACAGGTAAGGTGGTCTGGTACCCCCATCTCTTTAAGAATTTGCCACAGTTTGTTGTGATCCACACAATCAAAGGCTTTTGCGTAGTCAATGAAGCAGAAGTAGGTGTTTTTTTGGAACTCTCGTGCTTTCTCCATGATCCAGCGCATGTTGGCAATTTGATCTCTAGTTCCTCTGCCTCTTCGAAACCCAGCTTGTATGTCCGGTAGTTCTCGGTCCACGTACTGCTGAAGCCTAGCTTGTAGGATTTTGAGCATAACCTTGCTAGCATGTGAAATGAGTTGAATTGTACGGTAGTTTGAACACTCTTTGGCACTGCCCTTCTTTGGAATTGGAACGTAAACTGACCTTTTCCAATCCTTTGGCCACTGCTGAGTTTTCCAAATTTGTTGGCATATTGAGTGCAGCACTTTCACAGCATCATCATTTAGGATTTTAAGTAGCTCAGCTGGGATATTATCATCTCCGCTAGCTTTGTTGTTAGTAATGCTACCTAAGGCCCACTTGACTTCACTCTCTAGGATGTCTGGCTCTGGGTCAGTGACCACACCAGCGTGGTCATCAGGAACATTCAGATCTTTCTTGTATAGTTCTTCTGTGTATTCTTGCCATCTCTTCTTAATCTCTTCTGCTTCTGTTAGGTCTCTGCCTTTTTTGTCCTTTATCATGCCCATCTTTGCACAAAACGTTCCCTTGATATCTCCAATTTTCTTGAAGAGATCTCTAGTCCTCCCCATTCTGTTGTTTTCCTCGATTTCCTTGCATTGTTCATTTAAGAAGGCCTTCTTATCTCTCCTTGCTGTTCTCTGGAAATCTGCATTCAGTTGTTTATATCTTTCCCTTTCACCCTTGCTTTTCGCATTCCTTCTTTCCACAGCATTCACATTCCTTCTTTCCATTTGTAAAGCTTCATCTGACAGCCATTTTGCTTTCTTGCATTTCTTTTTCTTTGGGATGGTTTTCGTTGCTGCCTCCTGTACAATGTTACGAACTTCCGTCCATAGTTCTTCAGGCACTCTGTCTACCAGGCCTAATGCCCTAAATCCAGGTCTAATGCCCTAAATCTAAACCCACTGTGTAGCCACAGCTAGAAAAAGTACACCAAGAACATGCGTTAGTTGTGAAGTTATGTTCTTTGATGCCTCAACTCCTGTCATCTTCCAAGTCTGGAACAAATCCCAGGCACAAGAATGTGTACTTTGTGTTTTGAGCTTTTTGTTAAAAGCTATATTTCTATTGCCCATGAGCCACCACGTCTTGTTTCATTGGGTATATTCTATTTTCCCAACTACTACCTCAGTGTATGTGGTACAGAATGTGCTTACACATTAGGGTTGGCAATCTTCCAGGATTGGCCTGTAGTCTCCAGGAATTGGCACCAATTTCCAGGTGATGACTGAAGCAATCTTGGAGACAGGGCCACCAGGAATTTCCAACATTCCATCATGTTGGGTGGGGGGGGGGAATCTCCACAAATAGCTTCAGTCAAAGTTGGCAACCCTGTTGCACATTGACACTAAATATAACAAGAACCACCAACAATTCTCTGTTTAGATCTTGGCAGAGCAAGAAAGAAAACTGTTTCCCAATACAGTATTTTGCTTTTAACCAAGTATGTGCCCCGTGGGTAGGGGTTGTTGTTTTTTTTGTAGGTTTTTTCCCATCTAGTCAAGATAGCTGGAGGAGTGGTGTTTTAAGCCACCATGGGTTAAATGGGCCTCCTTGCATCTGCACACAGACATTCAGTGAATCCAATACCTCCCTCCCCTGTTCCGCCTTCCACCTGCCCGCTCCTCGCCCAGACACTCCCCTGTTCCTCTCCCTCCCTGCCCCATTCCTCTCACCACCTGCCACCCGGGAAGGCTTACCTGTGTTCCTGTGGGCAGCCAGCTGCAGCAGCAGGACCGCCGCCATTTGTGATGGCGGTTCCGAAATAGCCATTTATGATAGTGGAATGGAGGTTCCACTGTCAGGTTCACTGCTTCACTATCCCAGTTCACTGTTCCACTGTCGTAAAACTTAGTTAGGACTGGGCTGATAGTCAGGTTAGGAGGGACAGTGGGTTGTATCATCAAGCTTCCTTTTTCCAGAATGCCACTTCACTCGCATGAATATGTGGGCAGGGCTAATTTGCCCGGTTTCCCCCTGCACATGTGTTTGGAGTACTGGGCAGGGATTGGTCAGGAGGGAGCTGGTTGCAGGTACCTCTCTGCAGCCAAGAAGAAGGCAGGCACCATTCTATGCTTGGACACAAAGGCACAACCCACCCGCTCTGTGGCTCAGTCTGATGCCTGGCTGGTCACTCCTTTTGTGGGAGGCTGGGTAGACATCTTTTTTACTATGCTCTGCATTGGCTCCATGAATATGGTTATTTTGCCTACCCACAACTGTGCAGCTGGCAGGTGGTGCTATGTGGCCCATGTCTGGAAGGATAGTGTGGGTCAGGGAGGAGAGATAGGGAGATAAAGGTGTCTGCCCGTAGGCAAGCAAGAATTATAAGGGTCAACCAAAACCATTCTCAAGTGGTCTTCCAGTGCAGGGACACAGGCTGGTAGGCGCTCAGTCTTGGATTGTAATGCCAGCCACTCTCTGGTGCAGGGCTAGCAGGTCAATTCAGCTTCCTTGACCCCCTTTCACAGGGGCTGGCAGTGAGGAAGGTAGGAGAGCTGCAAGGTGATCTTGGAATCTGAGCCAGAGTGGCTGTGCCAGAAGGAGGGCTTCAGGTAGGTAACTATCTCCTCCAGGTTGCCCACACACAGGGTGGAAAATAATTAAGCAGAACCTTCTGCAATTGACCAATTCCTGTACTAGACAAAACATGGCCCTTGGTTTTCTCCAAACCTGTGTCACATGTGCTTATTGTGGGGGGGGGGGTACCTGGGTCAGTCTTGTTCTGAAGGAAGGAGTTCTTCCTCCAGAGGAAGACTCCTTCCACTGGACGAAGGAAACGACCCAATGAGAATGCTTGTGTCACAACCAGAAGCAAAACTTTTTGCAATCAGTTTTGGTACACTGTAACTATGCTCAACCCAAAAAGGAAATTATTCTGCCAAATGGCTGGAATGACATTGACGTTATTCCACATTAATTTGGTCGCGGTTTCAGTAAGATTTGAATGCTCCAGGTGCAATGCTGAGACTGATTCCTAATGAGAGAGTTTAATTATGTTCTGTTAATTGTCTTTAAATCATATTTATTTGACTTTAATGGACCTACGGAAAGTCCCACATTGCTAGATTACTTTTACTAAAAACCCTAGCTTTCACCTTTGTTGTTCACTCTTATTCAGCTAGGAGTTGGAGAAGATGGAAAGCAGCTATTATGGGTGGTGGGAATTAATGTCTCTCTTAAATCATTGCATCTAGTTGCCTTCAGTGGTTCTCAAAAGTAGAATATGGAAACGTCAAACACAAAACTCTGAATGGAACAGAAACAACGCATAAGGAATAGCCATTACCCTTTTGCAAATTATATACTTTATTATTACTTAATATACACCGTTCTTCAGGGAAGCCCTTACAGAATTCCAGGGCCTCTACTATAAAGGCCTTTCAGCTCTGATAATGACTTCAAGAATGGATGGATTTATATATAGAGAGGTACTCTTTAAGGTGTTCAGGTTCCAAGTATTTAAGCATTTGAAGTATTATTTATACAGCTCTTTGTGGCTGTCTCAAATGAGTCACTGTCAGAGCGCGTGGCCTGGCTCAGAGGCATCGCTAGGGGGGGTGCGGGCACCCGGGCAACAGGGGTGACACGGGCCGGGGGGTCCACAAGCTGCTGCTTCGGTGGCAATTCGGCTGTGGGGGGATGTGCGGTGGCAGTGGCAGCAAAAAGGGCCTTTTGTAATGCGGCGTTGGCAACAGGAGTCGCCCGTCCGTGCCTCTAGTGTGCTTTTTTTGAGTTATAAACACCTGGGGTGCGGTTTTCCGAGATTTTTTTGGTGCGTGGGGCGGGGCTTGTGTTGTCACCAGGGTTTGTCACGGGGTGTGGCCCCCATATCCGCGGGGTGTAGCTATGCCTCTGCCTGGCTGCTGCCGGAAGCAGCAAGTGGCCAGGTCCATGCGATGATGGACTGAGGACATCCTTCGGTGCAAGTAAGGCCCACGCAGGGGGGTGGAGGGAGGCAGAGAGGGGTGGAATGGGGAGGGGGGCAGATTGGTCACGGGAATGGGGTGGGTGGCAGCAGCACCTGCCAAATCCTAAACCCCTTCCTGGACCCAATCCATCTTCACTGGTCAATGCAGATTTGCACGAGCAATATCCCTGATGCAGGTCTGAGTTGACCCATGGCAGCAGTGAGGGCTTACCCCAGGGGAAGGGATGTTCGAATGAATGTTCCCTTCCCCCGAGGAGGCCTCAACATACCAAAACTCCCCCATGGGATACACCACGTTGGCACCGCTGCATTGCCGTGCAAGGAGTTGCAGTGGATAGGGCTGTGAGTATCAGTTATCACCACAAAACTTGCCAAATACAGTTCTTGATTATATCAATCTTAATAGCAATTGATCAATGTCACCACCATGGCCATGTCACATATCCCTGAACAAGAGCTGGCATTTAGCACTAAAGCCATTTTTTCAATAGAACCGAGAATATGCAGCTAATCTGCATACTTTAGTTTCCTGTAAAAAGTATAATACAGTTAATGCCAAGCTACAGCTGCTGGATCCAGTGTCTATTGTCTGTGCAGTTTCCTTTTAAAACATACGGTATTTTATTTCTTCCTCTTTGGATTCTAAATTATTCCATCTGAGGAAAAAGAGAAGCTCACAATAGGGTTTATAAGATTTGCATCTTGGAAGCATTCTTCCTTTCTTCTCTGCCCTTCTAGCTTCTGTTCAGAATTCTGCAGACTGTAATAGAAGTAATTTGTGCAATTTCCAGTGACATACTCTTAGCAACTTTCTTCACGGCTAGAAGAAGGTTAGTGGGCAGCCAAACATCTTTCTTCTTTGCCCATTTTTAGCTATTTTGTCATCATGAGAAAACGCCTTCACATGGTCTGAGAGTACAATACTTTGTTGCTTATTTTCTAAGGAGCAGCATACACACCAGCCATCAAGGAAAAAGAGGAATGAGCTTGTGCCAGAATGTCTTATGTTAAACTTGTTTTATTTATTTTACTATGTAAACTGCTTTGTGAACTAGTTTTGTTGAAAAGCAGCATATAAATATTCATAATAATAATAATAATAATAATAATATTTGGGGTTAACATGCTTGATTTTTGCAACTTAACTATCAATTGCAGTGGCAAGTGGGCTGATTAGGACCATGACATGAAGGGAGTGAGTTTTAACTCTTTGCCTCTGGCATGGTCCCAATCCAGATCTCTCTCTCTCTCTCTCCCCGCTCTTTATCCTTCCTTCCTTCCTCCCTCCCTCCCTGCGCGCGCGCGCACACACACACACACACACACACACACACACACACACACACGCAGAGCCAGCCCATCCAGGAGGCCAACTTAAGCGGTTCCCTCAGGCAGCAGATTGGTGGGGGTGCCCAGCCATGTCTGTTGTCTACTTGCCTCCATTGCTCCTCCTTCTCCTTCCACTCCCTGAATTGGAAATGAAGAGGGGGACAGAGAGGAAGAATAAATGTGGAGGGGAAGAGAGTGCTGAGCTAGAACATTGGAAAGTGGACATAAGAACATAAGACCTGTTGGATCAGGCCAAAGGGCCATCTAGTCCAGCTTCCTGTATCTCACAGTGGCCCCACCAGATGCCTCTGGAAGCACGCAAGACAACAAGATACCTGTTGCCACTCTCTTGCACCTGGCAAGTGGGAGGAGCAGAGTCTGGCACATCAACAGGTAAGGGAGAGAGCAGCATTTCGCATGCCACCTCAGGCTTCAGGAGATCTCGGGTGGCCCCCTGCACACAAGTGCTGCTGTTTTCCTTGAGAGGGAAGTTCTCATGGTTCATCGATATAGACGGTGCTCCTCATGCATGCTCCTCATTTAGTGGTACCAGACAACTGGAGCACAAGATGCATTCCAGGGGAAGGCCCCCGCCCCTGTGGAGAGCACAGGAGCCTGCCAGTCATGCAGAGCAACAGCTCAGTGTTGACTGTGTGGGTCAGAAGCACTGAAATAGCCCCCTTGATCTCCTTCAGAAAAGACTTTTGGTCAAGCTCTTAAGCAGGAGAATGCATTCTCTTTTCTGCAGTACTAGAGGGTGGAGGGGAAAGTGCCCAGGATGCTCTAGGGAGGGGTGCACAGCATTCCTCCTTGGTTTCCAAGAGGATATTTCATTTTCTCTTGTAATTCTTTCTTTTACCACAGTGGGGGGAGGGGCGAAATCTCCAAGCACAAGAGCTGACAAATGGCATGAATAATTCATTCTGTCTAATTTCACACCATTTCAGCTTCTTTGCTGTCTTGTAATTAACACGTGTAGATTATTTAAGGAAGAGAGAAAATTGCGTTTAAATGCAGGTAGAAGGGTACCTTGAATAGCCCCTTGAAATAATGCATAATGATACCTTTGGGGGGGATCAGCTGTGTTGATTGAGTTTCCTATGGTCACCCTTGCAAAAGAAGAAAAACGTCTTTGTTTGGAAAAACAGGTAATGACAACACTCAAAGAGAGCATGAAAGGTCTTCCTTTTATAGAGATTTTTTTTAAAGCTAGGTTTTCCACTTCAGCAGCCTGCCATAATAGCAGGGACAAAATCTATTTCAATCAATGCTTCCCTTTCCCTCCCACCCCATCTCTCCTCCCCAATAAATCTTACCAGTTTTTAAAACCAAATATTGAATTTAACATGGGTATTTACTCCAATCCATGAACGATAGAAGGAATTACTCTTGGATCAGTATACAGGAACAGGTTACTGTAGTTCAAGAAGAATTTCACAGGGCAGAAAAACAACTATAGTTAACTCTGGCATGGCATTCACTCAGAATCTTTTCAGCCAGGCTACTGTATAGTCAATTATCCCTACTTTGCATTTATTATCCTCCCCCCATTTTTCTGCATACAATGGACACTACTACTATACCATCATATTTTTTTTCTCCAGATGCATTTTTTTTCAGCCTAGCTCTCCAGTTTGTCAAAACAACTTCAAATTCTAATTCTACTTGCCAAAGTGTTGACAATTTTCCCAATTGTGTGTCATCTGCAAATCTGGCAGGAATAATCTGTGCTCCTCATTCTAGATCATTAATAAAAATGTAGAAAGCACAAGATCTCAAAGCATCACCTCATGCTGATTAGGTGGTTCTCATTTGGCATGAATCCATTAAAAATTGCCCTGTACTAAATGAAGACTTCCACCTAATAAAACCATAAGAAGAGCCCTGCCAGATCAGACCAAAGTCCCATCAGGTCCAACATCCTGTTTCCCACAGTGGTGCACAAGGTGCTTCTAGGAAGTCCACAAGCAGTAGATGAAGGCATACCCCCTCTTCCAGCATAACCCCCTTACAACCAGTATTGACATGCAAACCACCTCCGAACCGTGCTGTGAACCCCTCTGCTCCTTCTCAAACCCCCTACCCTACCATGTCCTGCCCATCTGCATCATCCCTCCCTATGAGCTTCACTTCCAACTTCACATTTTATGGCTGGAAAAAGGGTTTCACTTTTTTCCCCAAGAGTCATTGCTCTGAGTGGTGTGACTTTCACCATTTGTGTATCCACTACCTGGAATTCTATTGCTGTTTCTGGAGCCAAGAGGGCATTCCCCTATTAACATAAGAATCTTCTTCTCATGACACAAACATATGTGTGCAAAAAAGATTATGACTGCTCCGTCTCCTACACACTGATGGTTTCCTAGCAAGACAGAATTACCAAGGTAGACATTTTTACCATCATGGTTGTTGTTTTTTCAAAGCGGGTGATTCACATTTCAAACAAAATCTGCTACAGGTAAGTGCTAAAGGTAACCAAAACATGACAGTATTTCACAAGCCAGCAGATGACCCTGCTACCCTGCTAACTGGGCAGGAGGCACTTGTTTAAATGGTGCTCCTCTTATATTTAGCAGGGGGAGAGTAACGGCCCCATTTCACCCCAGCACAGTCTCTTTTCTAGTGGCTGTTGCTGGTGGACAGGGAGCCATTTAATCATTTGATTTTGTCTGTAAACCGCTTTGTGAACTTTTTGTTGACAGGCGGTATATAAATACTGTTAATAATAAATACTGTTAATAATAATAATGACGCCTTGTTGAACAGAGTGAAAAGCTCATGCCTTCCCAGTTGTAAACATTGATCAAAATTCGACAGGTTCTCAATCTGGATACCGTGAGAGGTACTTCTGCATAGGAGCTGAAATAGTAGTTTGGGCACTGTGTATGGCAGTGTTTCTCAAACTGTGGATTGGGACCCACTTGGTGGGTCCCAGGTGATGGAAAGATCAGATAAGTAATTGCCACAAGCCCTGAAGCTATTCAAAAATCAGATAGCTACTAATTGCCCTTCAAAGAGCTGAGCTCTTGCAATTTGCAAGATAGCTGCTAATTACCCTACAAGCAGCTGAGCTCTTTACTTGTACTCTTTACTTGTATCACATTTTTTTAAGTCTCGTAAAGCTAGGTGGGTCCTGTTAGAGTGTCATTTTAAAAACTGGGTCCCAGTGGCTAAAACGTTTGAGAACCACTGGTGTATGGGAAGCCTTCTAAGAAGGATGTTCTTGCAGAAATTCAGGACTGCACAAGTGCACATGCTTTACAGAATCTTGGCCCTGGTCATCTGGAAACCAAGGAATACATATGGGAATGGTTTATTATAAAAAGGTCTCAGAGGTGACCTGTTTCCTTCAAGATCGTTTACGAGTTCTAGCCAGTGAGGCTTCTGCTGCAGGTTACAGTAGTGAGAAGTATGCAGTTCAGGGAAATAAAGGTAAGTGAAATTTTTCTGAAAGGATTTTTATTCTTATACGTTTGCCCTGTCCTTATAACTGTGAATGGATCTATCACTATAGTTTAGCCTGAAATGAGTGCCAGCTGGGAATTTGGGATTTGACAGAGAAGAGTTAGCGTTCCTTGAATGGTTGTGGATGCTTCAGAAATGTGAAATTAACCTGGAGTTAGCTGAAGCTGGAGGTGTAGCCTTGGGGAGATGCCCAGATTCCTCTCTAGAGGATCTTAAGATTGCAGTAAAAGTACCTGCTTGAGTCCACTTGTGCTCCGTGAGTGTATTTGTAAATAAAGCAAATATTACCAATACACCAAAAGTCTCCAGGGGTCTCTCATCCAAAGCAAATGGGCAGCCCAATCCTGCAGCGCGGGTGTAGAGTCCCGTGCTGCATCTAGATAGGACCCAGCACCAGCACGGCTGGAGCCCTCCTCGGGGGAAGGGGACATTTGTCCCCTTACCTCAAGTAAAGCCCCAGCTGCCCCAATGGGTCTACTCGAATGTGCACCAGCTGTTCTGCAGTGGGTAGAGCAGCAGCGGCATTGGCATCAGCATTGACGCTGTCTACTCACCGGGTGCTGCAAATGTGCCTTAGGCCTGATTCACACTAGAGTTTTCCTGGCGCAGATGGCCCTGCCCCTGCCTCTGCCCCTGCGTATGCGCTTGTCTATGCGGTTGGAGCTGGGGAGTGTCTTGCCGCCTGTTGTCCCTCCTTCTGTCCCGCCTTCTTAAGAAAGCGCAGCTGTGATTTGGTGAACAGAAGTGTGCTCCTCCGATTGGTGGGCTGCCATATCTCCGCGAACATCCCCCAGCTCCGCAAGCGCAACCGCCTCAAAAGTTGAGGGGAAACCAACTTTCCTGCCTCTGCGTTGCTGCTCTGCAAGCTGCTCCGCAAGCATCAAAACAGCTCCGCGCTACGCTACGCAGATCCGCAACGAGCCTGGAAAACTGTAGTGTGAATCAGGCTTTACTGCACATTTGCGACACCCTAGACCAGCAGAGCAGCACTCCACCAGTCTAACAGTTAAATAGGATTGCGCTGTAAGGGTCTGATCCTATTCTTCCCTCCCCACTGGTGCAGCCACGCCAAAAAGGAATGCACTGCATCCAGTGTGTGTTGTGTGGATTGGGAGGCTGTGTGGATTGGGAGGCTACAGAGGGGAAAGGGGAATTATTTCCCCTTACTCCTCCGCACGCCTCCACAATGGGTCTGAGAGTCCACTTTGATTAGAGGGCCAACCCCTGAACCCTCAGTACCAGTAGTAGTGGGTGGGTGGAGGCATCATAGGGAGCCCAGTGCAGGGCTTTGCCCTATGACCCCCAGCAACCAGGAGCGAGCACTAGCCCTTATGATTGGTGGGCAGAATGAAGCCCCTTTAGATATGTCAAGAAGTCTGATATAAATTCCTGGCACAAGTTATTTTGTCTTCGCCTGGTCAACAGAGTAATACCTTCTGAATATCTTCGGTGCATTCTAGTCACTGACTTCAGGAAACCTGTATGAGAGAACATAGTCTTTAGTAGCTTTAAGTTTCTAATGTGGCCAAAGACAGCAGATTACCCAGCTCAGTACAAGACCAGGTTTCAGAGGATATAATAATAATAATATACAGTATTTATATACCGCCTTTCTTGGTCATTGGATTTCTCCTCCGACTTTAATCCAAGGCGGTGTACGTGGGCAGGCTGTCCTAACCCCTCTTGGGCTGTTTTTTTTTTTTACAATATATAAATGTCCAATCTTTCATGAATGGCTACATTCCAGATGGTATCCTTTTGCAGCCTGGCTTTTTTCTGCTGGCGGGTGCCTCCCACACTCGACCAACGCAGATGAGAGCTCTTATCTCTCCTCCCAGAGGCTTTTACAGCTTTTTGTCGGCGGCGTGTCCAAACTTGTCAAGTTCACCGGTCTTTGGGCTTTACAAGACGGCAGCTCTCCCGACTGAGCCAGACTCTTCTGCCCTCTGTTGTCTGCTCTCTGGTTGTGAGAAGACCTCCAGTTGCGATAAGCTGAGTGCAGAGCATATAAACAGCAGCAATGCCCAAGGCCAATTGAAGGAACAGGACATGTGCTTAAGAGAGATAACTGGCCAAAGTGTGCAGAATAGAAAGCCATCTATCACCGAACCAGCTCCATCTGCTCGAGAGGAGGGAGAGAAATAATGCTGAGTTGGCAATGGCCAAGAGGAGGGAAGAATGGAGGAATGAAGAGCCAAAGAAGAACGGTTAAAAAGGAGCACGGAGGAACAGCATGTTGGAGACAACCGAGGCAGCAAGTATACCAGAACTCTGGCCACAGCGCCGTGCTACTCTGGAGCTGACCACCAGGTGCTGATTGTTATCTTTCAAGCTCTATATGGTTTCAGTTTTGTTCGGTAGCTTTCATGGCCCGCAATTAGTACACAATGTTTCACACATACGGGATTAGATGCCATGAGGTCAAAAGAAAAACTTGTATTTTAATAATTTTCAATACCGTTAGCGGGTTTCCTTGCAGGCAGCCGCTCCGGCACAAATCAAATCTTCTTGATTTTACCCTATGAAGAGGTTCCGGGCATCGGAACGAAACGTTGGGCCAGTGACCTTGGATTTTAGTGTATTTTTTGTGCCGGAGCGGCTGCCTGCAAGGAAACCCGCTAACGGTATTGGAAATTATTAAAATACAAGTTTTTCTTTTGACCTCACGGCATCTAATCCTCATGGCATCTAATCCGTAAGGGCATCTAATCCGGGATTAGATGCCCTTAAGGGTACGCGGGCCACAGGTTGGGGGTATGCGAGATGCTCCCCTGCATACACCCGCGTACCGCCTCCCCAAATTCCCCCCCCCTGCGAAAGCCGAAACTTTAGGTCCTTGATAAAATCCACCATCTGTCATATGAATCTATCCATCCATTAAGATCTTCAGGAGGGACTTTGCTCCATGTGCCATCCTTGTTTGGCTTGCATATGGGATGGATCCATCTCCATGATAGCTTGTGGATGTGGAACTCCCTGCCTCAGGGAGTTTGGGCAGCTGCCCGAAGGCATTCAAGGTGCACCTGTTCCATCAGGCTTTTAAGTTGGGAAATGGAGCTGCTCCTGTATCTGCTGCTGCTGACGAGTTTTGGTCAGTCTCTATTTTTATTTTAAATTGTTGATTTTTTTAAAAATCATTCTGCATGCTTCTATAGTCTTTGTTAGCTGCCTTGGGACTATCCTTTGAAAGATTATAGAAATGAACAAAGACGTCTTTTCTTTTTTTTCTAAAGAAAGCTACTGAAACACAGCAAACTTGAGGGAGAAAACCAGGAATAGTTTCTGTGTGAAAGGACTGTGAGCTCAGTTCTGGTCCTGAAGACAAATTCCTAGGCTGAGCATGTGTTCAGAGGCACCTGAGTTCTGGTTAGTAGACCTTGGGATTCTACTTTATAACAGAATCCATCCTGCAAGCTTGTAGTATATTCACCCAATCTACAGACACATTGGATGTGGTGTGCATACCTGTGCACCGTACCACTGATTACTGCTGACAGTGTGGCAGACCCTGATTCACTCCCGGTTGAAGGTGTGGTTAAAGAATAGATCACTTATGGCCCAGTTCCATTCTTCCGTTACAGCACGGCACCTCCATAAATGGTGCACCGCTGCCGAGCACAAAGGAGCCACCAGCGGAAGCAACCGGTGGCTCCCCACATGCGACAACTGCCCACCTGGGGTGTACCAGGTAGGTTGTGGGTATGGAGGGGGAGTATCGGGGAGGACTGTGGTGGGGACAGATGAGGGCAGGGGATGGGGAGCAGGCTGGAGGGGTGGATCTTGCCGGCAAAAACACACACTGGATCCTATCCCTGATATCCCAAACTGCCCCATCCCCTTCCTCTCCTTGGAATTACACCAGCAAAATGGCTGGCGTGGGTCCGAGGAGATTCATAAGTGATCAGGCCTACTAGGAGGTAAGTAAAAAAGTTGGACTTTCACTGGCCGTCTGATCCTTCCCCACCCCCGGAGCACATGCTTTGGCACCGCGGCTGGGTGCTGTGGAGTGGGGGGGGGATAAGATTGGGCTGTTACCATTATTTGTACTGTTCCCACAACATCAAATGCTCCACATCTTAAACATGCCCAGTTAAAATGTGCAGACTTATAATAGTCACTTGGCTAAGGATAAGTATCAGCTATGATCCATAATTCTTAATTCACAAAAGATAAGCGAGATGCTTTGATAGTATCCACAGAGATATTTCACCAGGCAAATATTTCTTTTGAGCTCCCATGCAAGCAAAACACACACACACACACACACACACACACACACACACACACACACACACCCCTCTCAACTGTCTAATCCAAATGCATTCAGCCTTGGCCTGCATGGCAGCGTTGGCAGCGTAAATTACAAAGCCACCTGCTCATAAGCAGAGTAATTATATCTGAATTGCATTCTGTAATTAAAAAGGTATGATAAATGACTCAGATCTTGTCTTCAAATGGAATGATACCTGAGGACTTGGGTCCGATTTGTTGCCAAAGGAAATTTTGCTTATCGGATTAAGACCAAATGCATTTTTGGGCTGATTAACTAAAAACAAAACAAACAAAAAACACTTATGAAAACTGAAAAGGAAATGAAAAGCTATTTATATAGAACAACCATCTTATTTTCATACTGTTAAGTAAAAGGGAGACTAGTCAGATCTCATTAAGCTGTTGTGGCTTTGGTGATTTCTGTTTTCCTGCAGCAGGCACTTAAAAGTAAAATTAAAAATGGCAAAACTTGGGGTCTTTCAAGGTTTTAATTCCAACCAGTGAACATACGTATTACAAAGCCATGGTAATTTTTTTAAAAGCTCCTTACTATAGCAACGTATAGTATAATGTGTATGAAATTCCTGCTGTTACCTCTATCTTCACTGCATCTTAAAACAGTTCAGTGTTATAACCATTATAAGATGTTATTTCATTTGTCCCCCCAAAACCTCCACTTCTTCACTGTTTAGGTACTATATGAAATCTAACTTGAAAAAGAAAGCAGAGGCTAAAAGAGCTGGTGAAGCACAGTGGCTAAGAGTGACTTCCCCAGTTTGAATCTTGCCTCTGTCATAAATTCACTAACAGCCCAGTTCTGTGTAAGCCCGGCCTAAAGGGCCACGCACCATATCTTATTGAGTTTCTGGGCTGCCCAAAAACTCAGGAGAAGGGGACAATTCTTTTGTCCCCTTCCCCCCGGTGTAAGCGGCGGGAGGCCATCTTCGAATGTGCGCAAGCTCATGTGTAAGGGCGCACTGGGCCTGGAGAGGGCTTAGGATATCGGCGTATCTCGCTGCTGATATACCAGCCCTCTCCAGACCCGGCGTGGCCAATGGCCACCCCCCTCGCCGCCCAGACTGCCCTCCATCCATCCTTGTCCCAGCCGCTGTAGGCCTTACCTGCTCCGGTGGGCACAGGGATGGCGGAACGACTGGGTAAGGGCCGCCGGCCTCTGCGCCGACGTCCCTTACTCTCCGTGTGCTGTAAACACTCTTTACACAGGATTTACACAGGTGCTGTGGCACACAGGATTGCGCTGTAATCGTGGAATCCTATGCACTGGCACCCCTGCTATGCTGGCGGAATGCCTGAGCAACACCTGAGCAACACCTGTCATATCCTAAGCCCATTCAGCACAAATCATAGCCCAAACAACTCCATGGAGATGCAGCCCTCCCAGTAACTCTGCCAGCATCCACTGAAATGCTGACACCACCCACCAATCACAAGGTGGCAGCCCAACGGTGGACCCACATTGGTCAGATGTGAAAGGAGCCAATCACTGCAACGCACTACCCCAAAGCTGGCGCCTAGGGAAGCGCTGCCAGGGTGAATCAAGCAGAGGGTGGTTGCAGATACAGGTCCAATGAGCCCTGAGAAATGGTAACACAAGGACAGCTGCCACTGCCAATCACAAGGACAGCAGCACTCTGTACACACAACCTGCTGAAACGAAGATGCCCAGTGCAAGAGCTACTTTTGCACATGTAGTGAAGGAACAAAAGACGGGAGTAACCAGGAATTCCAGCCCTCAGGGTCTGAGTCCTCTTATGTTATTCATACAAACACATGTACAGTACAGTACAACAGTGGAGCATCAAGGTAGGTACATCACATTGGCCCTTGGTAATGTTTCTGTGAGAAGCAGCAACTGATGATGGTCAATTCTGCATCCCTACTGGCTATCACCACTGCAAGGTGAGTGACAAGCTGTTTTGAATGTTTTTCAAACTTTATTGCCAGCCTTCAAGTTGCGATGGGTGGGGAAAGAAATCTGAGTATGAACCTACGCGTTGTAAAATCTAACCTTAACCATTTCAGAAAAATGAGTGGTTAAGTTGTACAAATCTGTCGAACAAAGGAATTGTTATTTTTCTCATTATCTGTGGCAAAGTAGTTATTAGTCATCATTACTGAGGCTCTTCAAACTAATTGGCAAATACAATCAGAACTAAAAGATTCCAATCAAGCAAAGGAAGGAGTACTATAGAACGTATTCTGTTCAAGTGGGTTTACTGTCATTTGTCGTTTCCCTATTCGAAGTACAAGTGGCTAATTGCTTATTTAGCCCTGCTTTAGATTAAAATGGTTTTTGTTATCCAAGTACAAATGAAAGGATGCAAAATGAAAATACCATTCTTCACAGCCTTTACTTATAGAACATACACTTGACACTATCTGAGGGTGTTTTCGTGTGATCCTGTTGCGTTGCATTAGGCAAAGGCAAACAGGGGCAATTATTTTTTCTGCAAGAATCATGTAGGGGTGGATGCTTTGTTCATGCACTTTTCATGTATACAGGTATACTGTATTCCTTGGGGGTTTTTCAAAGAGGAGTAAGCTGAAAGCTGTGCGTGGTTTCCCCAAAGTTATCTTGCATATTTCATTCTAACATGAAATTAGATCCAATCTATGCATTACACAGAGTGAGGTGGTAAGTTGAGGTGGTAGAATTCTGGACTGTTCCACCCCAGACTGCAGGTAGGAAGCGTTATTTTAGGATGCCCCCCATCCCCCCCCCGACACTCACAAATCCCTCACTTCATGTAGTAAATGAGCACATACTGGTTTAGCACAGACCTCTTCCTGATTTGCTGGTTTTCTATATGCAGGAGGCTTCCTGCATGGGGAAGGATCCAAAAATTTGACTCCCCCCTTGTACTCTGAAGTGGATCCATTTAGAACTGTACCACTTCAGCTTATCACCTCACACTGAATGCATAATGTGACGACTGGGTTGTCTTTCTCTCTGTGGTTCAAAGAACTATACAAAATTCATGACACCTTCATTCGGTTTTGGGACCCCTTTCCATGTCCTTATTTTCCATGTCACAATTTTACCTAGGGGAAGGTTTCTTAGCAACCACAGGTCATCATAGTCCTTCAAGCACTCCCTTCCCTTCTCCCCTGACATACCTAGTGCCTTCAACAAAGACCCCATCTGTCCAATTGGTGTTCCTGCATGCTCTGGAGAGTTATGGCTTTACAGCCAAAGCAGGAACAGTCTTGACTGAGGGCAAATACCAATGTCTGTTATTAAGGCAAATTGCAGTTGTGTACACCACCAGATGTACAGGTTTCCTTGATGGGCAATCACCTCTTGCTAATGCCTGTTTACTACCTAATTATTCAGTCTTGGGCTATTGGAGCTCCGTTTCCTGGTTCAAGACTACATCAGTTCAAATGAAGCTCACACATCACCATATGTGTCTGATGACCAGGGGGCAAGAGGGGAAAGTTATGCTGCTGACAAATAATTGCAGTGTCTGCTTGCTTAACATTTGCAGCAAATCAACAGTGGCATTTGGAAGGGCTGCCTGGAGGTCTGGAGCTGTCAGGCTGGATAATGGCTCTAAATACCACTGGCTGGTAATAATGCTGGGCTTCAGTGCACAATGTTTAAAAGTGTAAATAGAGCTGTTCTGAGAAGCACTTTTACTCTGCTTTCTATATGTCCATCTGCTGACATTCATTTTTGGAGTGAAGAGAGTCATGGGGACCTCATGGAATGTACACTCAACTTCTGACCTTTAGAGGATAGGGCAGCTTATTTCACATAACAATGTTATTCGCATTTAACCTCCAGTCAGAGTCTCCACGGGTTTCATGAGCTAGGCAGCATAGGAGTTCATTGAAGTTTGAATGGGAGTCTTCCCAAGGAAAATTGGTAGTTTGGCAGGTGAGATTTTCTTTCCATTAAAACTGGCCCAAAGGCCATCCTGGATGCTGTGACGGAACATGAGATCGAGATGAATGAATATGGTGGCCTGGTCTGTCTTTCCTTGCAGTACTAAACCCAAATTTTCTTTGACACCAGTGGAAAACTGCTTTTTGCAACATGAAACTATACTGGAAATCCTAGATGGCTTCTTCCCAGTTTACGTTGGCTACATATTTTCCTGTTGTCTTTCTAAACGCTGTAGTATTAAGATTCCACACATTTATACTGTACACTCTAAAGCAGGAGTTCTCAACCTGTGGTACATGTACCCCTAGGGGTACGGCTGGGGGTACACCAGAGCCTCTCCCTTATCAGCTGCGATCAGAATTTTAAAAGTTACTTGTTTCTGCGCTGAAACAAGCATGCATCCGCAGCAGTCCCAGCCAGCGAAAGAGCCTTAAGACTTAAGAGCCTTATCTCCCTGGATCAGCTGAGTGTTGGGGAACCAAGTATTTTCAAATTCAAACTGCTCTGCAGTTTCACTTTCATTTTCAGTTCAGAGCAGCAGAATGAGAGCGAGGGTTCTTTGCAACATGATGAGGTTTGTTTGCTTATTATTTTTGTACTTTGGAAAATGTACTGGGATGGGGTGGGGGAAAAAAGAGATCCTTCTCTCCCATCTGTGCATTGTATTTTTTGTAGTTAAGAAAATGCAACCTCCCCTCTTCTGTCTCTCTGATTTTTGTGTTGGGTCTTCCACTCACTCACTCAGGGCACAATCCAAACCTACTTAGGCCGCTGTTGTAACCAGCGGCCCAGCGAAAATGGGAGGCCCCAGAACGGAAAGGGGATTCAAATCCCCTTTGAACTCCCCTTTTGGAGGGGATTTGAATCCCCTTTCCGTTCTGGGGCCTCCCGTTTTTGCTGGGCCGCTGGTTACAACAGCGGCCTAAGTAGGTTTGGATTGCACCCTCACTCACTCACTCACTCACTCACTCACACACACACACACACACACACACACACACAGAGTTAAATAAGACATTTTTCACATTTAAAATTGTTTTAAAATTGTTTTAATACTTTTTATTTAATGATTAATTAGCTAATTAATTGATTGATTGATTATTCCAATTAATTAGCAATTAATTAGCAGGGGGTACTTCAGAAAATTGGACTGTGATAGGAGATACTGAGCCTCCTGTCAGTTATTGGGCAAAATGTTCAGGTAAGGAGAAGAGTCCTTAACACTTGAAATTATGATACAGATGACCAGCTTATCCAGTTGTCATGTGCACACTGTAGTACATTTGCATTTGGCACATGGTCATCTACATTCATGAATGCCTTCAAGCATATGCTCACTATCATGAAGGGTAGAAGCAGTGATGATGGTGAACTGACTTTCAGAATCAGAGAGATTGACAGCGAAATTCTTAGTAAATGTCCGACGCCAGAGCGAGCGCTTCGATGCCGGAAGTCATCGCAAATGTGCTATAAGGAACGTCTATGCGGCCGGTGGCGGAAGGTGAGTCTCCGGTGCCAGCCGCATAGGCGGTCCGGGTGGAAGGGGGGCCATTGGACAAGCTGGCCCAGGATGGGGCGGGGATGGTGTCGGCCATATCCTCATCCTTGCCGGGCCAACTCGGACATTACACGGCCTCCTCCTACTTCCACCAGCTATTTATCTGGTGGAAATCCGAGGAGGCCGATAGGACCTGCCCCGGTTTACACCCAGGGAAGAGGACAAATGTCCCCTTCCCTGAGTAGACCTCTGGGCTGCAGCAGCGCAGCCTGGAGCGGGGACAGGATCCGGCGGGTGGCCCTGGGCCATCGGCCGGATCTTTAGTTAGGATTTCGCTGTGAAAATCCCTCAGAAGTTCAGGCTTGGCTTGTAATGGGCTCACCACTAATTTGTTGCCAGTCAGTCCCCCCTGTCAGTAGTTCTCTTCCCAAGAAAACTTACTCTTGAGAAGAGGGGAATTGGTGATAGGAAAGATCTTGTAAGCTTCATCCTTAACACCTGGATGCTCCTGAGGATGACCCAGAGCATCTTTGCTGCTGAAGTGCATGGGAGCAGCAAATGTTCCCCACCTCAACTCATTGAACCAGGAGCCTTGGGAAATTACAATACCCATGGCTTGCAGGGATGACTGATACTCCTGAACATGCTCAGGAGCATCCAGGTCTTAACGATGAAGCCTACAATGCCTCTTCTTTTGCCAATCTCTGGTCCCCTCCCTTTCACAAGCATAAATTTGCTCAATATAGTAGGGCGGTTGGACACCAACTACCACAAGCTTAGTCTTTTCAAGAACTCTCAGAAAGGCCTCGCATTTCTCCAAGAGTTCTCTAAGGAACTTCAGAAAAACTGAGCTAATTAGGGGAAACCTGAGCCATCATTAGCTACAATTGGGCACTTCTTAATGCTAAGAGAGGAATCAAATATTATATGTAAAAGAAGCCTACACCCAAACCATTTTGCTAGAGAAAGGCAACTTCCAGAGGGGACAAATTAGAGCAAAGATGTAGTAGGAGGAAGAGGGCATTTAATCCTGGTCCTATTCACCGTGTTTCCGCTGTAACTGCCCTGCTCCAAGATGCTTTACACACTGTAAGATTCCATACTTATATGTACCCTTACAAGCAAACGCAGTTGCTTGGATCTCATTGCATGCATGAATTCCACTTTAAGGATTCCATGTACATGTCCATATTTCACAACAAATTCATCTCATGTTGTACAGGTCAGGAATTTTGCAGATTTTTAGTCCCATCTATGTATAATGGCTTATCTCATTGGCCTTGCTATTCCTTGGTTCTTTGCCTTCTTACTGTCTCTAGCCTCAAGCAACCTACAAGTTGTCAATAGTCTTAATTACGCATGAGTAATGGAAAGTGCTTTACAAACAGGGAATATTTGATTTCTTTTTAATTATTAAGCTCTTTAAAACCAGCCAGGCAAAATTAGTCTAAGTTTTGTTGTTGTTGTTGTTGTTGTTGTTGACTTTGGAGTGACTCTGTGGGACACCCATGGCAATGATACAAACAAATAGAATCTTTTTTCCCCCAAGAAGGCAGCTCAACTTCATTGTGTAGCATAATGAGAGTTCATCATTTTGACTAATTAGTTTGAAACAAGCTCTTGCTCCATTTAGCTATTCTGCAGTCCTCTAACACTGCAGTACAAACAACTCCGCAATGACAGCAGGTGGCCTGTTCTTATACATTTTAATAGGATGTTGCTAAAATATTTATTCTTCCATTGGATTAGTTTATATCATAAGCTAGGTGGGAATGTGTAATAACTTTCCTTACAGCCCTGTTTCCAGAGGGCTTTAGAGACACAAAAAGGGGGGGGAGGGGAATTGTAACTCTCTATTTCAATATTTGGATAATGCAGTGTATGCTACTCAAATATTTATCTATGTCTTTATCTACATTCGGTGTTGTTAATTAAAATACTTTCAATTATAAAACTAGCATGGGCAGTGATAATTGATACCATCAGCAGGAAATGGAACAGTTTCACTCCTCTATCCCCCAGTCTCCTCAGGTCCCTTAAGGAATAAACTGCCTTCCCTTCATTATCTCTCCCATGATCACATTTCACAAGACTTGTCTCCACCTTCTCAATGACATCTCTGTGCCCCCTGCTCTTGAGGAAGGTCATTGCTTCTTGTCTTCATCATGCAGGAGGCCGCAAAGAAAGGTTTCTTCTTCCATCTCATAATGGCCTATTGCAGTGGTTCTCAAACTTTTTAGCACCAGGACCCATTTTTTAAAATGACACTCTATCGGGACCCACCTAGCTTTACAAGATGCTCAAACGTTTATCTCCCTATATTTAAACAAGCTTGCAAACTGCAGGTGCTCAGCTGTTTGCAGGGTAATTAGCAGCTATCTTTCAAACTGCAGGAGCTCAGCTTTTTGAAAGGCAATTAGCAGCTATCTGATTTTAGAATAGCCTCAGGGCTTGTGACAATTACTTATCTGATCTTTCCATCACCTGGGACCCACCAGAAATCAGGTTGTGACCCACCAAGTGGGTCCTGACCCACCATTTGAGAAACAATGGCCTATTGCACTGTCTGTATGCACGCACATGGGTGGGGGGGGAGGGGAACAGAGCTCTGTTGAGTCCTGTGGAAATGTGAGCGCTACACTGACTAGCTGGCGGAAATCCGAGGAGGGCGATCGGGCCGGCCTGGAGTTGCACTCAGAGAAGGGGACGAGCGTCCCCTTCCCCGAGGAGACCTCCGGCTCGGCGGCAGAATGGGCAAAAGGATTTGATGCCCTGCCCTAGCCACAGGACAAGATTAAATTATCAAGGGACAGTCAGTCTGTTGGCCAGAGGAGCAGGTAGCAGATCACCTGACCATGCAAAGGACTGGGTAGTTGAATCAGTTGGACGTGAGCTACAGGACATCAGAAAGCTCTGAGGCTGACATCTTGCTCCAACTGAGCCAAACTGAGCTGTACAGCCCAATCCTAACCAACTTTCCGGTGCCAATGCAGCCGTGCCAACGGGGCACGTGCTACATTCTGTGGTAGCACGGCAATCTTAGAGGCATTCTGAAGGAAAGGAAACATTTGTTTCCTTAGCTTGAGGCTGCATTGAGACTGCATTGGCACTGGAAAGTTTGTTAGGATTGGGCTAGTAGTTGTTCAGGCACTGAAGACCCATTTCAGCCCTGCCTTTCTAGAATGAGGAGTGCCTCTTTAAGGGCCTCATGCTTTTGCATGGAGCTTTCTATTCCTGCAGTGCCCAGTAATCACTTGGCAGGCCATCTAGATTCTTTGTAAGTAGGGCTGGATGACCATGGTGTCTAGGAAATTGGTGCTTGTGATGGGGCTGTACGGTGTTCACTTGTCACCTGGGGTAGGCAATAGGCATGGCATGCTGGTGCTGAGCTTTGAGTCTGGTCATGCTGTTTTCCTTCAGAATATTCCTCTCTGAACTGAGCTATGTGAGTGTTTCATGGCAACTTCAGCCTTATCAGTACTAGTGACACAGTGTCTCCTCCTTGAAATCCATGGTTGGTTCACTGAGTGGGGCCCATGATATTTGATCAGTGGAGGAGTCTTAATTGGAAGACACCAATTCAAACAATTAGAAAGAAAATGGGTGAAAGACATGGATAGGAATTTAATATTTTGTATTTGGTTTTTTCTTGTTCTTGTAAGTCACCTTGGGTCCCATCAGGGAGAAAGGCGGGAAAAAATATTGTAAGTAAATAAATAAATAAAACATTTGGCTACACCAGAAGAGAGAGAACATATTGTGGTAAATGGAAAATCCAAATCCCAAATATTGCTGCAATGAACTTACAAATTCTAACTCTTTCTGAGACATAATATTGTTTTACATTTCTTCGTTATTCACTTCTTCCCTCTTACATCAAAATAATGTCTTGAAAATCACATAGCTTGAAAATAGAGCATGCTTTGTGTTTCAAATTTTTGACACAGATTAGAAACACACTGTTCTTCAGGAAGAAATTACAGTGAAATCTGGTTGCTGGCAAAGAATCCTAGAAACCTTTGCTGTCATATTTAAGAATTTTTCTATGGATGATGCCCCAAAGTCTCCTCCTAAACAACATTGATATGAGGAATTCTCTAAGATACAGTCAGTATTCACAAAAGCTTCTGAAATTTCTGGAAGAGCTTCTGACCTGGCACCTCAACTCAGTGGCGTCGCTCTAGGTGGAGGAGAACGCTAAGTTCCACACTGCGCTGACCTCCGTTACTCACCGGCACGAGGCGGCCCTGCCCCTTCGCCTTCAGAGCCATTCACTCCTTTGCCGCACAGAATGGCTTCACCATTCACCGTTGCCTTTGCCGCACTGAATGGTTCCGAAGGCGAGGGGGCGGGGTCGCCTCGTGCCGGTGAGTAACGAAGGGTTAGTGTGCTGTGGAACTTAGTGTTCTGACCCACCTAGAGCGACACCACTGCCTCAGCTCCTCCCTTGGGGTTTTCATACAGGTCTACCAACCCACCTGCAATGAACCTTACTCATTTACAACTCTCTTGTCGCCACCATACTGCTCCTCCTCACAAAACGAAGAATACTGACTTCAAAATACAACCATGGAAGTCCTCTCTGATACCATAGCTGAACTCTTGGATAATGGAGTTAATGCTGAATTGAGCAATATGGGGAAAAAAACTGTCCCCAATAGGCAAGATTTGAGTGGAAAATTTGATGAGATTTGGTCCCCATTTTTAGAATTATATGGGTGTGATTGAACAGTGAATCAATAGTTATGTGTTGTTAGGTTTCCTGTGGCAATCTCTTCTCTTACCCTTCCCCCTTTTTTCTTTAATTTTCTTTCTCCCCCATTTTTAATAGGGAGCAAGAGGGGGTAAGGGAGAGTGCAAGTTGTAGGGTTATGTGTTGCTTGTGCATTAGAAAGTGTTCAATAAATGTCAAAAATTGAAAAAAGGAAGAAGTATGATATGTGACAATCTGTCACTGAAGAGTGTGCTTTGGAATACTTGCATATTAACACCAAATGCCTGACACGTTTTCATAGTACAGTATTGCAGGGTTAGACTGTGGATCTTCCCACAAAACTGCTGACTAGGGTAAAGCAGCTTTGTCTGACCTCCTCTGCATGAGTGTGAGGTTGGATGGGGTTGGTGCTGCAGAACGTGTTGTTCATGGTTGGAGGGGGAAGGGGGAATGTAGCCTCTGATGGTTGCCCCACTCAGTGCCTCAAGGTGGTGAAAGACAAGAACCCGCCCACCTAATGATTGGCAGTGTGGAATTAGCTGGCCGGCCTTTTACAGGGCCCAAGGAAGAACGTTATATTCTCTGAAAAATGGCAGGTTTTTTGGGGGGGAGGGTAATGTCACCTATTGCACGCATTATTCTTGACCAGGTGTCCTTACTGCACAGTAGATAGCATAGTTATTTATTTATTAGTCACAATGGGCAGGTACTGTACAGGCAAGGGGGAAAGTCACAGAAAAATAGTGGTGAAGCACTGTAGTGGTGAAGAAAAGATGGTCCAGATGGTCCAGACCAGACCCTTGAGACTAACAGGCATGAAATATACCAGGGCCTAATGGGACCTCCATTGGGCACTGGTATCCTCAATAACTTCAAAGGCTTGACTGAAACTAGTCTGAGCCAAGCCAGCCTCTTGCCAAACACCTGACAGAATGGCCATGGGACATGAAGTAGATGTGTTTCAATCACAGGGCGACTTCTAGACAGGCATGAGATGACTTCCCAAAAAGTCATAGGGGTCCTGAATGACCAAGTTTATTATAGCAACTATTTCATAAAGAAATCTCAAAATGTCATCAATAATAGTGTGGAAATAGTGGTCTTGTTTCCACCTTTCTGATTTATTTCTCAGGACTGAGGTGCTTTGTGTAAGCCAGATGGTTGAAGACAGAATTATACTGTGAGAGCGCTGAAAAACATTATGTAATAAAAGAAATGGCTGTACTTAAAAGTTTAAGTTGGTCACTAATGCTGTCTCAGAAGAATGATGCCGGTTTTGCTCAGAACTTCTGAACAACAAATCTCACTTTAGCGATTCCTAGGACAGGGATTGTTTTCTTTTGGTAACAGACGTAAAACATTCAACAGTTCGGTATTTCTGCTGAGTTTCTCTGCAAACCTCTTGGCTTGAATTCTGTGGGAAGAAAACCTTCCTACTGTTGTTCTTGATTTGTGTCTGTTCATTCTTTGCACTGAATGAGTGGTTTACCCCTATAGCACAATAAGAAATAAGACAAGGTAGTTTGGATTGTCAAACAGGGCCCAACTTTATTAATGTCAACACAATTGTGCAGTGGGTCCTAACTGACTTAGCACTTCACCTCCCTTTCAGTGTGGATTGCCCGTGGAAGAGAGAGCTCAGATAAAATATCCTGTCTTCTTCCTTTTGGGCAGCCCCACCATGACGTTGAGCAGCAGATCATCCAAGATGTGATCTCAGCTCATTACCGCCAACCCCATTCGAAGGGTCAAGGACATTCAGAATGGTATTGCCATCCTGAAATTGTTGCTGAGTGAGGTCCCATCCCAACTCCTCATGACATGCAGTCTCTAAGGATTGGTTTGGCACCTTCCTGACCAATGATGAACTTGTCTGAAGGTGCTCACCCAAATTCTCTTGCTTTTAACATCTCATCCTACATTGAATCCGCCAGTCGCAACCAAACACACCTAGCAAACAATACAAAGTAGTAGACAAAATACAAAACAAGGGACAACATTCCAAAAGTTTTGCCTCCAGGGGACTTGCTTTTCTTTTTAAATATGGGTTTATGATCATCCAGTCATATGAGCACCATGAACACAAAGGTCATCATTCTAATAGCCTCTGCTCATAGCCTTTTTCCCATCATGAATGAGAGCGATTGACAGTGAAATGCTGATGTGGGATGTTAATCATTTAGTTTGTGTCAAAATGTGTAACAGATTTAGGAACAGCACAGCTTTAGGCCTCTAAGCAGAGCTGTGAGGGACAAGGAAGCATCATTACAATGCTTGTAAAGACAGCATTTCAGTGCATGACTTCAAGGAGATAAGAGAAGTCTGTGGGGATGTGGAAGAGAAATAGAGATTTATCAACCCGGAGAGTGATTATATTGTGGTTCAGAAGAAGCTCCCCTGAGCTGCTGTGATGGGAGAACCCTGGAGATCATAACTGAGGGGGTGGGGTGGGGGTTCAGGCCCAGGAGGGGGGCAGGATTGGCAGTGCTGGTCCACATCATATCCTATCCCCCTTCCTGGGCCTGATCTGTCAACACCGGGCAATGCGGACTTGTGCCAGCTATTTAATTCGCATAGGTCTGAGTTGACCCACGGCACCGGCTGGGGTTTATCCGAGGGCAAGGAGACAAATGTCCCCTTACTCCGCAGAGACCTCCGCAGAGACCTCCAGCCTGCTAAATTCCCCTGCGGGATGCAGTGTAGCTGGTGTCGGCACCACTGCATCGGTGGGGAGAATTCATGGCGCAATCCTGCTCAAAGTCCCGCCTGTGGAACGCGTGCTCCGCAGGCGGAGGAGGGTGCCGTAAACACACTGTAAAGCATGTTTCTGGCACCCAGCAAGTAAGGCCCACTGGTGCACACGCCAGCAGGCCTCACTTCACCATGGACCAGACCTGCTCCCACTGGAGGAAAGTAAGGGTTGCTCCGGTGGGAGCAGGGGAGGGAGGTCTGGGCAGTGAGGGAGGTCAGCCGTTGATTGAGCCTGCCTGGGATGGGGCAGGGATGTTGGCCACGATATCCCCATCCCCGTTCCCAAACTTGACGGCCCTTACACAGCCACCTTGGATATCTGAGGAGGCCCATCGGGGCCTTTCAGTCCTACACTGGGGGAAGGAGACGAATGTCTCCTTCCCTGAGGAGACCCAGGGCCGCGCCGGAGAGGCTCGGGAAGAGCGTAGGACCCTATGGGCCAGCCGCGGATCTTTACACAGGATTGGGCTGCCCCTTAGGATTGGGCAGCCCAACACTTCCTTCCTGCATTGTGGGGATTGGATTGAACCTATTTAATTGACTTTAAAAACTGGTGCCAAGGGGGAGAAGACTACCACCCTAATGGCAGAAAGTGAAGTAGAACTAAAGAGCCTCTTGATGAGAGTGAAAGAGGAGAGTGCAAAAGTTGGCTTGAAACTCAACATTAATAAAACTAAGATCATGGCATCTGGTTCCATCAATTCCTGGCAAATAGAAGGGGCAGAAATGGAAGCAGTAACAGATTTTACTTTTTTGGGGTTCCAAGATCACTGCAGACGGAGACAGCAGCCATGAAATTAAAAGACGCTTACTCCTTGGAAGGAAAGCTATGGCAAACTTAAACAGCATAATAAAAAGCAGAGATATCACCATGCCAACAAAAGTTTGCATAGTCAGGGCGATGGTGTTCCCAGTAGAAATGTATGGTTGCGAGAGTTGGACCATAAGGAAGGCTGAGTGCCGAAGAATAGATGCTTTCGAACTGTGGTGCTGGAGAAGACTCCTGAGAGTCCCTTGGACTGCTAGGAGATCAAATCAGTCAATTCTAAATGAAATCAACCCTAACTGTTCCCTGGAAGGACAGGTACTGAGGCTGAAGCTCAAATATTTTGGCCACCTAATGCGAAGAGAGGACTCTCTGGAGAAGACTGATGCTGGGAAAGATTGAAGGCAAAAGGAGAAGGGGAAGGCAAAGGATGAGATGGTTAGACAGCATCACCGATGCAACAAACATGAAAATGAGCGAACTGAGGAAGATAGTGGAGGACAGGAAGGCCTGGCGGGATATGGTTCATGGGATCACGAAGGGTCAGACATGACTTAACGACTGAACAACAACAATTGTTGGTAAGTGTAGCATAAATGTTTATATTGCCGTAAGTGCCAGTCAAATCTTCTTCCATTCTCTCTTATTGTGGTTGTTTAAATTACGAGCAATGCTTTTCTCTCATCTCAAAACCCTGAAATAAAATGCTCTATAGTGCTATTAGCAGGCCAAATTATCCAGTGTACTATAGCTATATTTAGATATCTCTGGTCTGGTGCCACAGGACAAGGATGAGAAGCATCCAGTTTTTAATCTGGCATGACTTCCCCAAAAGCACAAACCACATCTTTAGTTTTTCTATATAAAGTGCACATGGTCAATTCCCTTTCAATGTGACATTTCAAACAGCCATAGGAAAACTGAATGGAGGACAATTCTGTCTCCTTCCCCAAATGATGAAACACCAAATGAAACACCAAATGATGCAACTGGAAAAGATATCCTCATTTGAGCTGACATATGTCAAGGAAGAGTCTGGAGTTCAAATCTGTGTGCTGATATGAAGAACTACATACATCAACCAACTTTTCCAAGGAAACACAAGATGTGATTTTTTAAAAAAAAAATGTTCACACACGCACAACGTATTGCTCACAAGTCTCAAGAAGAAGATTGGAAGACAGGTTATGGCAAATTACAGGTAAAATACTTCCTTATCCTAACTAGAAATATCACCCTCCCCCACCCTAAAATTATGGTGACTCTATCTATAACTCAAGTGTGACTTTTGTGTCATGCAACTGATCAGCAGCCTGCACAATCAAATCTCATCTGAATCCTCTCTAACTTGAAATCTAAGCTGCTATGGAGAAAAAAAAAATAGCCCATCATGTAAAACAGAAAACAGAGTCTCATGGAGATCTAAGGAGCTGCCTTATATTAAGTCAGACCAATGGGACTTGTAACCCAATACCATCAGGCCAGGTAGGCAACACAGCTGCTCTCTTTATCTCTTAGCAATCACACCTTTACTATCTGAATGCCTTCTGGTGATATCAGGGACAGAAACGGGTTCCTCATGCATGCTACACATGGACTCTGTAATGGTCCTTTGGGCTGACTTGGGCTTAAAGTGCTACATGAAAGTAGTATTGAATAGGCATTTTTGGGTGTTCCAACCCAATGTGATCATGTACGTGTGGGAACAGCAGAAGCGGAGTCAGCGATGGGACGGGGTGGGTGGGCCCCCAGGCAGCAGACGGGGGAAGCGTGCTGCGCAGCTTCCGAAAAATGGCCGTGCAGTGTCCAAGATTGGCCCACCTGCCTGGGCTCCTAGGACTATGTTTATGTGTGTACACATAAACACACATATGGTACTGCGACCACCCGATTGCCAAGTGAATGCCCCCTGGAGGTAGGAACAACAGATGCTTTACCTGGACATTGTCTTCAGCATTGTGTTAAACAGATCCACATGGCCTCTATTGCTGGGGCAACAGGAAGCTACATCCTGGTTATCTGACCCAGGAAGAGGTGGATGGAGCATGCTTAAAATGTACTGAGGGCTTTAAAAGCCCTGGCCAAAGTAAGGCAGGGAGCAAGCAGCTCAGCAGCTCAAGGCTGAGGGTTCTTGTGGATGATGATGAATCAGGCAAGCCAGTGGGGCCTGGGGAAGCTGCTCCGAGGGGAGGACTCTGGTGACTTGACCTGCTCCTAACCACAGCACCGTAGAGCAGAAAGGGCCCATGGGACCCCCAGAGCTCCAGGAACATGCAAGTACAAACCAGTGATCAAGCCGTTAGTTAATGAATTGCATTAGTTATTCGATTAGTACTTCCACATCTTGTCTTCTTTGAGCCATATCAAATTAACTGTGGAGTCTTTGGGGGGGGGGGTCGAACTATTTCTCTGGCAAACCCTGGTGCTTGAAGAAGAGAGACATGATGACAAGCAGAAGACGTGAGGGCAGCAGCAAGTAATGCACAGTTAGCAAACTAACACTCTGTGCTCCTTTACCTCTTCTGTGTGCTATCTGTAATTGCTTGCTGTACAGACAGCAGCACTTTGCATCTCTGGGATTTGAGGAGCTCTGCGCTGTAGAAATGCCTTAGTCAGACAGATAGTTTTGCTCTTGTGCTTTATGAAGGCAATCGAGCCTCGCTGAGGAATTATGACCTCCTGTCCAGTTAGGTGTGTGTAACTCTCTATTTTATTTATACACTCGCACACTTACACATCTCCCAGAATGAGTTTGCTGCAAGGGCTCCTCCTGGATCACAGAGGCCTGCAGTCTCCTTGGATTTTATTTTTTAAAAATATTCTTTGTCCAAAACCATTGGGAAGTGTCGTAAATTGCCCAGCAGTTAAGCACCTAGAGCCAAAAAAGTCCAGTTGATGAGGGAGAAACGATTTATAGGAAAAGGGACGGCAGGTTCAAAGAAGCAGAGAACTCTAATCAATCGGAAGAAAATATTGCCTCCTATTTATGGCCTTAGCAGCAGTTGGAAAGGAAAATACTGACACCAAAAGAAATCAAATCCTTTAGAGGCAGCTTACCTTTTAGAAACCTTATTCTTTCCCTCTGTCTCCAGGCTTCAACAGTGCAGTACACTTGCTTTTTGTCTAGTGATTCTGACAGCCAGCCAGTAAGTCCTGAAGCACAGGAGCTCAACATGACACCCACCATAGGCATGTCCCATGGCCACACCCCACGAAGACTATAACAACAAAAAGATCAACATTAACAGTCCAATCCTGTGCAACGTTAGGCTAGCCGTGGTATCCTGAGCCCAATGAGTTCATACATGCCATATTAATGGACAGCCCAATCCTGTTGGACGTTTACTGTGTTGTGCACTGCGGGACCACTGGTACAAATGGCTAGAGGCCCTGATCACATGCCAACAGCCCACCTAGGCCATGCCAGAGCAGGTAAGGTGGCAGTGGGGCAGGTCATGGGCGATTTGGGGAGGAACGGGGCTGGGCAGGGGCGAGAGGAGGTGGGAAGGAGTGGATCTTGGTGGCAGCGGTGCACACCAAGATCCTATCCCCCTTTCCTGGCCCATACCCATTCTCTGCAACTTCTCAGACTTAACGCCAGCTAAATAGCTGGCATAGGTCCAAGGAGACCCATTGGTGACCAGGTGGCTTACCAGGAGGTAAGTAAACTAGTAAGTAAACTACTTTTACTTACCTCTCCTGGGCTGTTTGGTTGCCCCCCCCCATAGGATGCAGCGCAGGCTTCGTTGGTGCTGCTGCATCACGTAAACTGGTGGGAGATAGGATTGGGGCCATAAGTAGACTGTGCCCATCTCCTCTCACAATGGCCACAAAAACATCAATGGCCCTGAGAAAAAGAGGAAAAGAGTTATGCTAATGTCATTTTTGAATTTTTGTTGGCCTCTTTTAATCTCACAAACCCTCTTAAAGATTGTGAGTCCTTTGAGGACAGCACTACTATTAATACTGTATGTTGGGAAAAGGAAGAGAAAGGCAGAGAATAAATGTATTAAATAAGTTGATGATTACATTATTTCTCCAGGTTTTTTGAGGACATTGGCATTCCCCTGCATGAAGTTCTTTCTAGTGCCTGCGATTCAACCATAAATTCATCTATGTTACATCTGAGCAGTGGAGCTTTTTTGTTTGTTTGTTTTTTCTGTTTGTGTACGCTTGTAGCTTATAAAATGTAAAATTACAATTAAGAAGATGATTGACAATGCCTGTATTGATCTTTGTTTTCTTTTAGCCCCAGGGCTGTGAATTTCAGACCAACATTAGGCCGTTGATAATCTTATATATTTGCATACAACTGAATGGATTAGTGTATGAAGATGAGCAATGTTTGTTTTCTTGTGCATTGATGTATGAGAGCTTTAAAAAGCATACTATTTATACAATTTTAGGTACAGACTGTGAATTTGGGTCTTCTGAGCAGGGAAGGGTGGGGTAAAAGTAAATAGATCTAATTGATGCTTGAGGCAAAATGGTAAATGGTCCAAATAATCTATTGCTTTCTGTACTCGTGTAAAAGCGTTTGCTAGATTTGGGGCTGTACATTTGGACTATGCTATTACTGCACACAAAAATGATGCTGCAGCTGGATGAGTAGATGATATTCAACAACATCTGTTGTCAATTGGAGAAGGAACGTTCATTCTGAGTTTTGTTGTCATGCAGGCCTTTGCCAGGGAGCTTAAAATTGTTCTAACATGTAAACCTATTGGAGGTAGAACCGTGCAAAGCAAACCCTCTTTATTATTCCACCGAATATTAACCAAATTACTAAAGATCACCTGTTTTTAAAATGCAGGTGTTGCTGTGCGTAGCTTATGAGTTGCACTGTGCCTGAAAAAGGGCGTTTTGAGAAATTAGATGCATAATCAATCTTCCCAGTGCAAATGGAGTACAACTGCAGAGCAGAGCTTCCTGAATTCCCAGTTCAGCAATACAGCATTGAACGGAAGTGCGCCTAAAACAAAGCACACAAATATGGTGTGGGGAGAATTCTGTAGTGGCATCATGAAAACACATGCTACTGCTGGCCATCTCCCCGCAGTGCAAGTATAGAGAATGTAAGACATCAATGTTCTTAGGACAGGAAACATATCTATAGTTCATGAGGTCAGGAAGAATCTTCTTTTCTCCTAAGATCTTGGATATTTTCCCCTTTTTTCCTCCTAGTACCCACGTTTACACCCTTAACAACCAGAAAAAAAAATATTTAGGAAGTAGGGTGGGAAGTAAAGATAATCAAATATATCTCTATTGCCCCCTAGAGGAACTTATTATAAATAACAGATCCGTAATAAGAATTATTTTTGGTTTTGAAACTCTGACTGCATGCCAAGAAATGTTAAATTGATAGGATTTAATGATGATGCTGGTCAAATGACCACCTGTGATCTGCAACAGGGGTAACTAGTGCACTTCCCCACCGCCTGTTGATAGTAAAATAAAAATCTTCAGGTGACAAGCTGATCAAGATCCTCATTATTTGTGGCATGTGATTGCAGCCTGGATAATCTCTCGCTTTTCTTCCTCCATCTATACAGCAGCCCAGGTTCCTCAGCAGCCAGGTCAGAGGCTGAAAAAGTAAAGAGATGATTAATGAGAGAGGAGGAGGAGACCAGGGAGAGGACATGTCGAGTTGAGCCCATGGTTCACAATGGAGAAAATGCCTGATGGACCCTGGTGATGCAAGCATTCAGATATAGTGTTGCTGGGAGATAGGGGCAGGGCTGGAAAATATACAATGGCTGTTATTAGCCCTCTTCAGACATTAACAGCGCAATTCTGTGTAACCTTGCACCGGTATAACAGTAGATGCACCGGTGTAAGTGCACTTATGCCAGTGTAATTGCACTTACACTGGTGGTGTATCTGCTGTTACACCGGTGCAAGGTTACACAGGATTGCGCTGTCAATGTGGATGCTGTGGTGGAGCAAGAATGACCTGGCAAGACCCACTGCCAAGCCAATGCGCTTCTGAAGCCCTTCTCCCTGCTTTCTCTGTAGAGAACATTTCTCTGTCACAACAAACACTCTCCATAGGAGAGATCCTTTCTATGATAGTGATCTTCAGGGATGTGGACCAAGTCTCTGACTCCAAGTCTCGAGTCAAGTCTCAAGTCTCTGGGTCCAAGTTTCAAGTCAACTCCCAAGACTTTGACCCCAAGTCCCGAGTCTTTGGTTGCGAGTTGCGAGTCCCTATCTATTTAATGGGAATTCGACTTGTCGTAAAAGGCTCCAAGTCTTGAGTCGAGTCAAGTCTGAGTCAAGTCATTGACACGATTTGAGTCCGAGTCAGTAGACCCAAGTCTACATCACTGGTGCTCTTAAGGAGTTCTCCCCATGGGGAGTGTTTGTGGTTGCAGACGAATGCTCTCTATGGCCCATGGGGACAGCAGGGGGGCTTTGGGAGTCTGTCGGATCAGGGGCAGGGCTTGCTGGTACACTCTCACTCCCCCCTCCCATCTCATGGACAGCATCCTCGCAGGACTTACATGTGATATGTAAATGATGGTAGCTTTTATCTGTCTGCTCCTGCAGCTATGGATGAGTCAGTTATACCGTAATGTGATTTGACCGGGGAGGTTGTGGGTGTGTGCTTCTGTGGAGAAGGCCAGATGCTGAGAATGGAGCTTCATCTGCTCTGGGAGTAGTGGTTCTTCTGAAGTCTTGGGTGAATAACTTTCCCAGTCTTGCTAATTAAGACCCCTTGGACTGGATTCATCAGGAGTTGAAACTGTGACCTTGTGTATGCAGAGCACGTGCTCTACCACAGAACCATGGCCCCTTTCCATAGCACCTTACTCATTTTTATATCTAACATGATATATTCCACATTTGATTCTTTTTGTAGCCCTGAAATCCTGTCCCAGGGCTGAAAAGCCAGAGGTATCCATTAGATGGTGAATCGGAATCTGCCAATGCCATTATTTTACCGTGGTAGGCATTTCTTTTTCCCAGAGGCACAGTTCAATCTTTCTCGAAATTACATTCCCCCCCCCCCCGAAAGATCCTTTGGACACAAAGGTTCCTCCCCCCCCCCTCCCCAGGTTTTCAAAGGACCAAGAATGCTAGTCCTCATTCAGTCAGGCTGGTCCCAGATACCAGAAGCATCTGCTTCTTCTTTGTGACAAAAAAACAGAGAGGTGCTTGCTCATTTCACAGATAGCGTATCTTTTCTTATAAGCAGAAGATGACAGAGAAAAGGCTTAGCTCTGGGGATTACAATGCAGTTTTTCAGGAAGATAATGGAATGCTTTTCACATAGCATGCTTCCCATAAATAGCATCCTCCCATAAATTTAACAATAGCATCCTCTGGTGGAGTTAACACGAGTCACCTAATCAGACTCCATATGTTAGTTGCCATGAAACCTGTCTTAAACCTGACTATGAGGCAAGAAAAATGAAGCTGACCCAAGGAAGGAAAATGTGTCCATTTTCTTAGATCGAAGACAGTTTTAAAATTCACTTTTCTCTAGTGACAGCGCAGCAGTCTGAGGCAGTGATGTAGTACAGTATTTGTATTTTCACTAGAGCCCATCTTATTTACTTCCTTTCACTAGAGCCCATCTTCTTATTTGGTCAGAACAGAGTGTAGACATAGCAAAATATTTTAGAACAGGGGTTCTCAACCTGTGGTACGGGTACCCCTAGGGGTATGCGGACCTCTTGCTGGGGGTATGCCAAGCCCTGCCCCTTATCTGCCCCATCAGCAGCTAATTAAGTGTTAATTATCATGGATTTTAAATTATTTTCGGAGCCCTTCTGTCTCTCTGGTTTTGGGCTTATTTTTGTACTTTGGAAAACGTACTTTGGTGGGGTGGGGGAGGGAAGAGTTGATTTTGGGAAGTGTGACTTGGAGAAAAAAAGAGATCCTTGCATGTCTGTCTGTCTGTCTGTCTGTCTGTCTGTCTGTCTGTCTGTCTCTCTCTCTCTCTCTCTCTCTCTCTCATACACACACACACACACACGAGTTAAATAAGACATTTTTCACATTTAAAATTGTTTTAGTACTTTTTATTTAACAATTAATTACCTAATTAATTAATTGATTAATCCAATTAATTAGCAGTTAATTAGCAGGGGGTACTTCAGAAAATTGGACGGTGATAGGGGATATCCGGGCCTCCAAAGGTTGAGAACCCCTGTTTTAGAAGCCAAGCCTGTGTCTACACAGACCATTATAGGGCTCTACAAAGGTAGGACACAGCGGTACCTGATCTATGTGAACTAGACCTGCTGCCTGTTCGCTGGCGGTGTTCAGGGCTGGCCCCTCCATGAGGCCAACTGAGGCAGTTGCCTCATGTAACATATTGGAGGGGGGGCACGCATCTCCTGCTTCCACCCACCTGGAACTCTGACTCGGGAGCTCACAGGGATGATCTTAGGCCTGTCACTATCGCACAGCCTAAAGTATCTACCAGGGTCATCGTGATAAAATAGGAGGGCTATACTTATGGATGCTGCCCTAAGGAAGGGTGGGGAAAATGTAGTAATGGTTCATAACATTGCAGGAGCACTGCATGAGGACTGAGGAACCCTCCAGTTAGCAGCAGAATGGAGAAGGAGCTGCACCTACAGTCTAGGGGAGTTCCATATCCTACCAATTTAGTAACCTGTTTATATGTTGTTCATAGCCCAATCCTATCCCCACCTTAGGCAGCAGCTCTTGCAATCCACTTCCATAAGCCTATTTATGACAATGTGAAATAGAGCCCAGCCCGCACTGACCCAAGTAAGTTGGCGGCAGGAGCAGATCATGGGCAAGGGGGGAAGGTTCAGGGAAGGTTCATCGTGCGGGCGGAGGAAGGCAGGGGGTGGGGAGCAAGCTGGAGGGGTGGATCTCAGTGGCAAAAGTGCATGCCAAATCCTATCCCCCATTTTCCAGCCCGCACCGCACCCTTCCTCTCCTTGCACATATGTCAGCTACAGAGCTGGTGTGGGTCCAAGGATACCCATAGGCAGCCAGAATGCCTACTGAGGGGTAAGTAAAAAAAAAAGTAAAAAAATATTTTACTTACCTCTCATTGGCCTTCTGGTCTCCCCCCACCATAGAATGCAATGCATGCTCCGTTGGCACGGCTGCATGCTATAGCATGGCAGGGAATGGGACAGCACTCGACGACTTCTATATTAATTAAAGCTGAACATGGGACAAAATGAAAAAAAGGTCGTTATGTTTGAGATGATGAGTATGGCATTGATTTTTCAATCTAAGCTCCAATTTGTTTTCAGCTCCCTACTTTGCAAATGCCAGTCATGAGTCGTGATGGCCTCTTATTCAGACTCTTATTTAAGCTTCCACTAAGTTCTGTAGTGTTCTGGCCTTGGCTCCCCTCCCAGACAGCTGACTCCCAGCCAAGAAATGACTTGCGCACCAAAGAGGTACCTGTCAAGATACAAGGACTGACTAGGATACAATATCGAGACGTGTAGCACTGCCCACTGCAAATGATATTTGGAACTGACAGCTCCAGCCACTTATATAGGCATTTGAAGAGGCCTTATCCTCCTTTATCCCCCATTCCCCCTTTCCACACAAAATGAAACTAAGGGGAAAAAATGGAAATATTCAAGGTTATATCAGTGCTTGATCAGTTAGAGCTAATGATGATGATAATCCTTGTTATTTCGAGCCCTTTTCCCGTGCTTATTCTAATTTATTTTCTTAACAACCCCCCTGTAAGGTAGTCAGTAGAACATCCTTTCCTCCAAGTTACTACAAGAGTTCAGCAATGGGGAGGGGGTAGAAAGGGATGAGTGCATTGCCCCCCCCCCTGATTCTGCCTATGCATCATTGACTCTTGCCCAGGGTCTCCCCAAGAATGGACATTTATTTTCCTTCAATATTCTCCCTGACCTCTTGAAATAGTTATATTCATTAGCAGCCATTTGCTATGACTCCTTGTATTGTGCAAGCATTGTTTGTTTGTTTTTACTAATGTTTATACACACACACACACACACAATGGCTCTCTGGGCTCTGTCTCCTGCTCTGAGAGGGGTCGTCCTGACCTTCCAGTCTGTGTCTCTTGCGTCTCAGGCTCTAAGCCTAAGGAGACATGGCACCATCAGCTTTGTATAAAGAAAACAGCCTTGCACTTGTGCCTACTACTCCCTAGTTTCTGTGTGGAAGATGGATTCGAGAAGACTTCTCTTGGGTAACAAGTTGCAAGCAGATAAAAACCCAGCTTATCAAATTACCTCTCCTGCTCAGATTTCTAAAGTGAATCAGAAGGACAAGATGGAGAGGAAGACATATGGGTGTGAAATATTAAAAGAAAGAGATTGCTATCGAGAATCGGTCCAACACCATAAGTCAGTATTGTTGGGCATCTGCAGGGCCCATAGATTGGAAGGGGGTTAACTGCCACCCAGCAAGAGTGGAACATCCTTCCCATTGGAAAATGGAAGCTCTCCCCTGAAGGAACAAGCAATGTCCCTCTTTACCCAAGCATGGTGTCTTTTCCAGTGGCTGTTGCTAGTGTCTCTTCTGCATTTGTTTTAGATTGTGAGTCCTTTGGGGACAGGGAACCTCCTATTGATTTATTTTGCTACGTATATAAATACTTAGCAATGATGGTATATAAATCCATCATCATCATCATGGCCTTCTTTGGAGGCATTCTCCCACTTCCCAGTGGGAGTGGTTCCCAGATGGAACAGAATACAATTATCTTGCAAGTTGTGCTACTTTTGTGCTGACAAGAAGGTTGCTGTTGGTGGGCCAAAGCAGGCATGAAGAAGCTTTGCTCCCTGGACCCTGACAATGTCTCTCCCATCAGGAGGTTGTCCCAGCTGTGGTCACTTCCTATTGGGAGGTAGCATGTGCACTGGACCCATCTGAGATTACAGGCTGCTAATGGATGTCCACGTTTCCTCCCAGCTAAGGAAAGTAGCAGCAGAGGTGTGATGGGGGGCACTGCATGTATTGCCTGGGGTGGAGGCGGGGTGGGGGTGTGTGTGCAGCTCTTTTGCTCCATACCCCTGAAATTCTGGAGCTGGCTCTGCCAAGTCTGTGAAAACAAATTCCAGTCTGTAAGTCAGCTGTGAAATCTCTCACTACTCAGGGCCTGTCATTGCATGTTATGACACTACTTTGAAAAGAACTAAAATAAAGAGCATGCTTTAAATCTGCACCTAAATTTACAAGGAAACATAAAGGTCACAGTGAGTATCTGTGCTCATAATGTTCCTTTTGGAGAATTTCCTGCTGACTTGTAGTTGAGAACTACTGCAGTTTCCAGACAGGTGTACGTGGGGAGAAATATAAATTGACTGCAATTCTGTGCATATTTACCTGACAGAAAGTCCCTTAAATATCCTAGAACACTTCAGAGTAGAAATGAATAGGGTTTGGCTGCTAGGTTGCAATCCACGATCATTGGATCAACTTTCAGTGGAGCAGTGCTCTATCATTGGAAGCTATTTCCATTCACAGAAGCAGGTTGCACTCTCAGAAGGACTCCTGATTGGAGTGTGACTCTCCTTCTGTGAAAGGAAGGAGCCTTCGGCAGCAGAGCATCACTCTGTCCAAGGTTAGGATCCAAACCCACTGACTTCCATGAAAATTACTCCTAAGTAAGCATGCACAGTATTATTTAAAGAATTATTTAAAGAATTTCTACCCTGCCTTTCTCCCAATAAGGGCAATCAAGGCGGCAGGACAGTCTTGGACTTGAAGGCTACAGTCCACTTATATTTACTCCACATGAGTTCTGGAATGGTCCCATAAAGAGCAAAAGGACCTGGGGAGTCCAAAGTTTGTGAATTGCCACCACATTGCCTCACCTTGTCTGCATCCTTTGCTTTTTTAGATTGTTCTATCAACTTCGTTAAATTAAATGTATATAATTTGCTTCATATCATCATATGATTTGTGGTTTTACAGCCCAATCCTGCCTAACTATAGCAGTCTAGGGGCCAGGGTGTTGTAAACGTGCTGTAAAGCACATTTTCGACACCCGGAGAGTAAGCGGCACCAGAGCAGAGGCCAACACCACTTACTCCGCCACCTACCTGGACCTGCACTGGCTGCCACAGATGAGTGCAGCGCTGGTTGGTACAGGGGTGGGGGAGGGCAGGCAGGGACTGCGAGGGAGGGGGCCATTGGCTGGCCCAGACTGGGAGGGGGCATAGATATCAATGCCAATATCCTATGTCCCGTCGCAGCCTGGGCTGGTCTTACAATGCCTCCCTGGTTGTGTGCCAGCTTCAGACCTGGCATGCATCCGAGGAGGTCCATTGTGACCCATGCAGCTTACACTGGGGGAAGGGAACAAATGTCCCCTTCTCCCGAGGTGCACCAGAGCCGGCAGCAATGGACCTAGGATAGAGCAGCTGGCCCTTTAGGCCGGCCGCGTATAATTAGGCAGAATTGCACTGCTAAAAGCATACAGCAAAACTGACATTTCTAAGATTAATATGAAAAAGGGAAGGCCTTTCCTTCTAAAATAGAGTGGCAGTTTTTGGTTCATTAAACTGTAAGTAATTTCCCATGGCCTTGTCACAAAGACACTTATATTGGAGTTTTTAGTAATATGCACTTTTATTTAAATTTAATTGCTCAATTAATCGTGGATGCATATGTGGTCCTCCTAGGACAATCATCATCTTGCTGTTAACATCTGGAAAGTTGGGACCTGTCAGGAAGAAGGAAAGATTGATTCTGGATAAACTGAATGCATAAGTAATTTCTTCTTCCAAGGAAGATAAATTATAGCTACAAGTCTGAAATCAATTTTCCAGGGACAAATCTTCACATGCCTAAATGTTAGCAAGAAAGAAACCCAAGAAGAGTGCATAGATTGCACAGTGAAATCTAGCTTTCAACTGCAAATTCCTTCCCTATTATCCAATGAACCCTATAAAGCCATACCAGCAGGCAGTCTCAGTTAGCAAAGGCAAAACAGCCAAATGTCCAGTATGGACCAAATCTCAGGCCATTCAATGTCTGTAAAAGGGAGATAAGAATTCCCCCCCCCCTTTTTTTCACTTACCAATCTCAAACTCAAAGAACAACATTAAAAGGACAAACAAACAAAGAACCTATTTGAAAACTTCAGTCATTTAAACTGTGGCAGAGACAGAAAATGCATCAGATTTTAAACAATGGCTTGTATCTCATGAACTGTGTGACTGTATTTGAAGAATGATAAAAGTTATGACATTTCCTATATTATAATCCATTACTCATTGAAGAGCCATGTAGTGAAAATGGAAGTACAAACATCTGTTTTCAAGTAGACCCTTTTTTGGAGATCTAATCCCTCTGAAAAATGTAAACCCACAAGCCAAATATTTTAAATAATTAGACATTTGATGTTAGAAACTAGAAGAAAGGAGCCAAGTTTTCCCATTAATCTTTTGGCATTCTTGGTTCACATGAGATGTCAAAATTTGAGTTTTCAAATATCAGGATTGCCATATAGCAGCAGATCCCAAATGGCCTGACAAGATCCATCACTGGGTTGCAAGAACATTCAGCATGCTGGAAGTGGGTATTCCAGGTCACTCATGGACAGAGGGGATGCATTCTGAGCAAAAAAACAAAGGACATAATTCAGCCAGAATCAGAGGCATCACTAGGGTTTGCGTCACCCGGTGTGAGAGCTCATTGCGTCACCCCAGTAGTGTCACTAGGGTTAGTGTCACCTGGTGTGGTAACTCATGTTAACTCCATTAACTTTATTTTAATAAGATAACAGTGCAGGTCATCCAACAAATCAGTAACCAACAAAAAAAAGTGGCCAACTTGATGACACACAACTGAATAAGAGTTCTAGTATTAGCTCTGATACAGAGAAATGAGAGCTGACTCACACTAACACCTTATTGGTTCCATGCTGTGTCATAATAACACCTCATTGACTCTCAGAACAATCAGTCTCATTGGTCAGTTTTGAGTTAAGGAAATCCAATTTTTGTTACATAAGGCAGCTGTGTTTTCTTTTTACGGTTATTTGGCCATAACACTTGATAGAATACAGATATGGTTTGTTTCATCACATTCTGAATTAACTTTCCTTTCCAATGATATATAACATGATGGTATTATTCATATATAAGTACAAGGTTTCCACAATTTTGGCCACTAGTGGTGTCACCCCTCCCGCAGGTGTCACCCAGTGCGGTCCGCACCTCCCTAGTGATGCCACTGGCCAGAATTAAGCATTGTTGGTTGCAAGGTGAGAATTAAGCACATGCTTAGCGCTATTTCCAATGGAACTGAATGTATCTTAGTGCTTAACGTGGGCTAGCTAGACAATGCCTATAATGTCTTTGGAGGGTGAAGTGTCCCAAAATAACATCTGTGCCACTGAGAGCAGAGTTGTCTCTACACTTATCCTTTATTTTCTATTTCTTAGTGCAGCGGTGGGGAACCTCCGGCCCCAGGGCCGATCAGGCCCCCGAGGCCATCCGGTCCGGCCCCCGGAGAGATTGCTGGGAGGCCGCCCAACCGGCCCCTGGAGGCTCCGCCGGGTCCGTGCGTCACCTCCGTAGGCCTGGAGAGGGCCTTTGCATGTCCTCCCTGGCTGCCGCCTCAACCCCTTCTCACCAGGCCGTTGGCCATTTCGCACATACGTACCACACCGATGAGGGCAAGCTCTTGCCCTCTTGCCCTCATCAGCATGGTACGCCGGAGGTGACGCGCGGACCTGGCGGCGGCTTCAGACGGTGAGCGCGGAGTCTCCGGAGGCCGATGGGGGGCGGGGGCAAAAATTAATTAAATAAATAAAAATGGCGCCGGGCCTTACGGCTGGCCCTCAAGCAAATTTCTAATATTTAAAATGGCCCTCGCCAGGGAAAAGGTTTCCCGCCCCTGTCTTAGTGAGTTAAAAAGATAGCCACAGTACCCCTGCTTGGAGTCACAAACTAAGGGCCACCACTGGAACTCACATTCCGGGAGTGCAGCATGCTTTAGAGCAGTTGGAAAAGGTGATGCACCATTCAGTGCAGCTGGGCCACCACCACAAGCAGCAAGTGGCCACACACCAGGGGCCCCACAAAACGCCCAGGTGCTGGTAAGTCAGTGTGGGGGCAGACAAGGAGTGGGTGGAACAGAATGGGTAGGGGAGAACAGGGTGGAGGCCACGGTGGGGAAGGATGTGTGTCAAGGTTGAGGAGGTGGTGGTAGCAGCACTGCCGATATCCTATCCCCTTTCTTGACCTCGATCTGCCTCCCCGGGTCCACTCGGCCTTGCACCAGCAAAATCACTGGCACAGATCTGAGTAGACCCATTCAGGTAGTGGAGGCTTACCCCCAAGAATGGGAACAAATGTTCACTTACCCAGAGGAGAACTCCGGGACTGCGCTCCGTGTGCACTCCAGTGGCACGGCTGCGTCGGCGGGCGGGCGGGCTGGGGGTGTTAGATAGGATTGGGCTGAAAAACCAAGAACTATTGTCACCTCCACCTGTTTCAAGACTGGCATTTGTTTGTGTCACAAAAGAAGTTCAAAAGGCAGTTTATAAATTGGAAACAAATAAGAAGTATAATGGTGCATAAACACAGTATAAAACCAAAATAGGTCCCAATGTCACTGTGGGATATTTATGATAATTTAGCCTGAGTAAAATTGCTATCCACATTTTAATTGTGCTAAAATTAAAACATTGAAGCTGAAATGAGCTAAAAGAGTGAAATGCTTACTTTTAAAAAGTGTGGACTTAAATTACTTTAGCAGTGACCTTCTCATACCTTGTGCTTCCAGCATTCCTATTTTAGCTTTATGTAGTACATTTTCTTGTGTGTGTTTTTCTTGTTGTGTCCTCCCCCCCCCCCCCCCCAATTTTCTGTTACTGAGCATAGCCTGGAAACAAAATGGATGTTGAGAAAAAGAAATGGACATTGGGGAAAATGTAAACTGGACTAGTTTAAAACTAGCTAGTGCACCATGATTGCATTTTGACTACAGCGGTTCTACACAACAGCAACTATCAAGCCAAACACAACCTACCAGGGGCTCAATAAAACTTGTACTTTGCTGCCTGCCTATAAACTGCAGAAATAGGTTGGGGTGTCAAACACTCAGCAGGTTACAATACATGGCTGTTTAGCTTGATGGCTCATGTGTTGCACAGCCAGGTCTGGATTACCGTATATTAAAATTTCAGTGTTGTGTGATAAAATACTGTACAATAAACATTGTTAAAGTTATTATTCATCATCTGGATTAAAAACAAACACACAATTTCCTCAGTAGAGGGCGCCTCAGTCTACCAAAGAATTGTGTAGATGTAGACTGTTGTGTTAGCAGCAGCGTCTGTCATCATTTCAAACATTTCAGATCAGATTTCATTGCTGCAGATATATTAGCATCTCAGCAGGGGAAGAAATGGTGATACTTAGAGAGCACTGCGCACAATAAGAGCATGTGAAGGATTGAAGTCTGCCAGTGCCTTTTGATGAGCTTCAAAGGAATGGATTCAAGGAATACAATTGGGGATAAATAGTCAGAGATACCTATTTGGTAAGGAAACATGGGGGGGGGGGGGGGGAGAGATTAAGGAAACAATTCTCCCAGTGCCTTCACAGCAGAATTGGAGAACACCCTCACCGTTATCTGTGCATCATGTGCTTTAAAGTCACTGGGGCAAAGGGACAACTAAGACTACAACATCTGCTCTGCTCCCAGATTCATTTGTGCCAAGTGATGACAGTAGAATGTGATCATGTTTTAGGCCTTAGTTGCTCAGTTTGGACCACTTTCGAAGTCTCTGTGCCTTTAACTGTGGCTTTGTTGGTGGACTTTAGCAGGTGGCAATGCTTATCTATATGTCATGATTTTGCTGATTTCTGTGGATCTAGCTGTTTTTATCAGAGCAGGCTAGGTTGGTGGAGTTTCATGTGGCTGACCCACAAGCAGTGTGAGGCAACCCCTGCTAACAGGGCAAAAAGTGGTGGGTCTCTTTCTATTTAGCAGGGGGAGAGCAATTGACCCTATTCACCCCAGCATAGCACCTTTTCCAGGGGCTGTTTGCTGGTGTCTCCCTTTAGACTGTTTTATACCTCATTGGGACAGGGAACAATTGTCTTCTTTCTTTTACTAGGCACAGTGCTTTCAGAACACACACACACACACACACACACACACACACACACACACACACACACACACACACACACACACTATTTTTATATTGTTGATCCCTGTTGTTGTTTGGTCATATGGGTTCAGTATATATCTATGCTAATACATCTGTTTCTGAATGTTTTGTCTAACTTGATTCTTACTGACACAAAACATTTTGGTCTGACTATAGGATCATATACGTACAAGCAAATGACCCTCTAATTCTCATCTCCTAACCCAAGGTCTGATCATCGGACTGTTTTCAAATATGCCTCTTGCCTCTGCCCTTCTGATTCTTGTCTGCCTGATCCCGTCTCAGACCACCAGCCTGTTTTTTAATTTATGTCTTCCACTTCTGGTCCTTGACCCTTGTATGCTTGTGCTGAGACTGGACTGAGCCCCACCGTGACCCAACATTGCACGTTACATTCCGTTTGTGATGAATGCAAATTGAACCAAGCGCCCCCCCCCCCCCGGTTGAATTCTTCATTTGTCACAAACTGAATGAGCTAGCTTTTTTAATTAATTGAACTAAAACTATAGCACATTAATGATGTTTATAAATTAAGACTAATTGGTTTAATACATAATGTAATCAGTGTGTCTTGTCTTATCTAGCCTACAGCACAATCTTCCTGCCCAACAGGGACTTGTTCATTCACGTTGTAACATCAAATGATGGCATTCATGTTTGATTGAACCATCACAGATCAAGCAGCATATAGAGGTAACTTTTGTATTACTTCACATCACCTCAAGCACAGTGCTTTTCAATGGAGTCAGTTCCCATATTCAATTCCCACAATACTCATCGAGTGCCGAGTACCAAAGTGCTGAGAAATCAAGTGAAGTATGTACACGTGTGAACACGGCGGTAGAGGCCAGAAGGCCCTGCCACCATGCAGCAAGGTTGGAATGGCCCAGGTATATATCTAACATATTGATATGAAATAGAAATGAAATAATTTAAGATAGCTTCACATATAACAAAACTGGACTTGGATTGGCCTAACATGGGAGCCAAAAGGTATGAGGAGTGAATTCAGTAATCCCAGAGCAATGGGGTGACTACTGTGCAGAGAGCAATTAAGTTTGCCCTGGTTTTGTGACGAGAGCGGTACATGTAAACTCACTATCCAGTTTCCATCTTCTGTTTTTCCTGAACTCACATGACATGAAATTAGCCTTGGGTGTCTCCAGGATGCGCCACAATGGTGCCAATTTCATAACACATGAAAGCGCTGCTCGCTGACTTCCACAGTTTCACTGTTCCCATCTTATTGAGATTCGAAGGTTCTCTGTCATTTTTAAAGCTCAGGAAAAGCACCTCGGTTTCATTTGCCATCAATTAAAACTCACTTTCTTCCCACCCACAAATTTTCACATTTATATTTGTGGTTTACACCTAGATCAAAGGAAATAATGCATGCTCGGTACTAAGGAATATCAGGCCAATTACTCATGTGCTCTATATAATGTGTGATGTTCCCAAGTCTCCACCCTGAAGTGTCAAAACATTTGGCCTTTCTAGGCTTTTCTTTATTAACAATGCATTATAAATCCCATTCAGTTCAGCAAGGCTTACATCTGCGTAAACATGATTAGAATTGTGCCTTAAGCAGCCTTGTAATTTACTAGGACTGGATCAAAATTGTGCAAGGGGAAGGGGGAATGCCTTTTGTAAAATGTGTCTCCCTTTGTGAAAAGTGGTCTCCTTTTCAGTGTTTGGAGGGGGCATTTTCAGGGGGGCCGCAGACTGAAGTCTCCCAATGCACCTTTAGGTAGCTAGTGCTTCCCCCTCCTTCCTTGGCATTCAGGCAGCACTGGCAGTGTTTGAGTGCTGTCGTCAGGTTTCTGGAGGCCCTAAAGGAAAGCCGTGCACTGCCCTTGCCAAGCTTACCAAGGGCAAGATGATGAGCATGGTGAGCATGGGCCCTTGGCTGTGACCCAACCTGTCAACCCCTGACAGTGCTCCAGGATGAGCCTCTTCCTATCTCCAAAGGCCACAGCTTTGGTGCCATTTTTTCTTAGCAAACAAAGCTGATTCAGAGTGGGAGCAAGGCTTCCTGAACAGGAATTTCTCTGAAATGAAAACAGAACATTCGGAAATGGCTCCATTGACCCTCAGAAACATCATCGTGCAGCCAAACTCAACTGACTATGGAATGATTTGGCAGTTACTAGGGAGAATAACACTAATTTCAAACCAAAACAGGAACCAAAGCTGTAGCTGATTGGGCCTGCAAATACCGGGGGGGGGGGGGGGGAAGATAAACTTTGGGGAAGTTTTCTGTAGAAAAAAAAGCCAGTCCTCTCAAAAGCCTCTTTTTCTTTTTGCATGTCAAAAATATTCACAGAAGACAGAAGAAGGTTGTCATGACCATCAAAACTCATTGCTAATATTCTACACACTGGTGACAACGTGTTAAAAGAAATCTTGACTTTCAAAATGTTGCATGGGCGTGGGTCCCATTAATGTGATCATGGGTCAACCTAGTATGTTTATGGCTGATCTACTTGTCTGCCAGTCAAGCGAGAGCAATTCCTACACAGAAGTGAACTTCCGACACTTGATCATCCTCTGGATTGGATCCCATGCCAGGAAAGTGTGTTGTATCCGAAGGAGGGGGATCTAATGCAGCACCTGGGGCTTCTATGTACTATATGTTTTACTGGATTGGGGCCATACATAAGACAGATGATTGATACCAGATGTAAGGTCTGTGCTGTCAGATGTGATAGTCCTGATAACTTGTTCTGAGGTGGGAGACTGATTGATTGCAATCTCTCTTTTCTCCTGGAAGCAGTTACGGTATTATTGTGGAGAGAAGTGGGTGGAGGAAAGAATTAGAGGAGGCTCTGTGAAAAAAAAAAAAGGACTTTGAGGAGAAATCTGAAAGAGGACAGAGATGTGATATAATATATACTGGGCACTGGATGAGATTGTTCTGAATATTTTATTTAATTCCATGTTAAACAGCTATGCTGTTTGTTAGACCATGCCATGATCTAACGTACATGAGCACATATATCCAGGTTGTTATGTAAGCAAGAAATACATTTTCCAAACCTGGGTGATGATAGCAAAACGAGGGACAAATGCATACACTGCACTAACATTGCACTGGCACTTTGTGCAGGATTCCACCTTGCAGAGTAGATGTTCTTCCCCTTCCTAGTGTAGTGATAATTTGTAAAGTGCAGGAGTTTGTCATGATGCATCTCCATAACCCCGCTAAGACTATACAACAACAAAAACAACTTTAAATGTCTGTATTACAGTGTGTTTTTCTTCTGCCACTTATTCCTACTTTGAAACTCATTCTACTTCATTTAGAACCCAATCCTATCCTTCCCCCTGCCAAGGCAGCTGCGCCAAAAAAGGAGTGTGCTGTATCCAGCGGGGAGGGAAGGGGAGGGGCGGATCGGGAGGCTTGAGAGGGGAAAGGGGAATTATTTCCTCTTACCCCTCTGTAAGCCTCCCACTCACCAATGGGTAGCTGGTGCAAATCTGAGAAGTGGTGTTATTCTTTTTTCTTTCATAAAATGAAAATAAAGTCTAAAAAAAAGTCTGAGGAGAAGAAAGGGAGAAGTAGCCTCCAAATTGAGGGAATAGGATTCGGCACGCACCATTGCTGCTGGATCCACCCTTCCTGCCACCTCCCCACCACCCTTTCCTCCCCCCTCCTCACCCAGTTTCATTCCCTGTCCGCCCTTTCCCCCCTCCCCACTGCTGCCTTACCTGGTCCGGAGGGCGCAGCAGAGGCCGGTGATGGCGTTACAGCACTGCTGTACATTGCAGCAGTGTGCACAAAATGGCTGCTGACAGAGCTCTCTGAACTCTGAACATTGGCAGCCATTTTACAACAGTGGAAGTGACTTCCACTGTCATAATTGACTCCGTAGTACAGTCCAATCCTGGCTAGGATTGGGCTGCTAAAGATCTAACTCATTTCATCTCAAACTCTTAGAGTGGGTTGCAATAGTTTAACTTAAAGGTATAAAAATTGAAAAATAGGTTTAGCAAATATCTCAGATACATATGAGGTAGAGTACTAGCCTCGGCATGTTTACTCAGAAGTAAGTCCCACAGTATTCAGTGGAACTTACTTTCAGGTGAAATTGCATAGGATTGTTGCCTTAATGTAATGTGTGAGCTACGTGCTGTCTCTCGGGTAGCTCTTGGGAAAGATGCTGGCCTGGATATTCGTACTGTATATGACCCAGGTGAATGTTTCAGTTTATCTCCTGCTGAGACTCATGCTTCTTTTCAGTTAAGGTCCTTTGAAAAAAGTTTCAGGAGCAGCACTTTAGTTAGCGCTCCTGCCGATGACATCACTGCTCCAGCTCCTGCAGTAGGAGAAGTCCTGGAGCTATGTTCTCCCATCTACACCACCACTGTTCCTCTCTAAACTGAGATTACAGATTTAAATGGGGTTAGTACTTACCTTTGGGACTATCAAATTCAGCTGTATAAATAATTGTGCTCAGAGGAGGAGCTTCTGATGGAGATTCCTGGAGATCTCTGCCTTGGGCCCCATGCTCATCGCTGTAACTTCTTGCTGCTTTCTTCCTCCATCTGGCTGCAGTTCCATTTTTAATTCACTGCCTATATTTTAAAGTGTACATGTTTAAGATAGTAGT